>JAKSZT010054094.1:1112913-1165598 GCA_026826555.1 Tolypeutes matacus | reverse complement strand
TTTTTTTTTTTTTTTTTTTTTTTTTAAAGATTTTATTTATTTACTTTATCCATTTTAAACCCCCCCTTCCCCATTTGCTGTTTTTGTGTCCATTTGCTGGGCAATTCTCTGTGTGTGTTTCCTGCCATCTCTTCTCATCCTCCTCCTCCAGTCTTCACCAGGATTCGATCCTGGAGACCTCCGATGTATGAGAGAGATATTCTGCTGCCTGCGCCACCTCAGCTCCTGGCTTCTGGAGCTTTCGGAGCATCTCGTCTTGTCTCTCCTCTGTTACGTCATCATCCTGCTGCATGGCTCCCGGGGCCCGACAGCTCAGCGGCACACAGAGCCTGGCAGCCCATGCGCCTTCTATATATATATTTTTTATTTTACCGGGAGGTCCCGGGGATCGAACCCAGGTCCCTCCATATGGCAGACGGACGCCCAACCATTTGAGCCACATCCGCCCCCCTCAAATGGTTTTTGACAAACCTACCAAGCCCACACTAATGGGAAAAAACAGTCTCTTCAACAAATGGTATTGGGAGAACTGGATATCTATAACCAAAAGAATGAAAAAGGACCCCTATCTCATTCCCTATAAAAGAATCAACTCAAAATGGATCAAAGATCTAAATATAAAAGACAGGACCATAAAACTACTAAAAGAAAATGTAGGGAAACATCTTCAAGACCTTGTAATAGGTGGTGGTTTCTTGGACCTTACACCCAAAGCACGTGCGGCAAAAGAAAAAATAGATAAATGGGACCTCCTCAAAATTAAACACTTTTGCACCTCAGAGGACTTTGTCAGAAGGATGAAAAGGCAGCCAACTCAATGGGAAAAAATATTTGGAAATCACATATCTGATAAGGGTTTAATATCCAGGATATATAAAGAGATGTTACAACTCAACAATAAAAAGACAAACGACCCAATTAAAAAATGGGCGAAAGACTTGAATAGACATTTCTCCAAAGAAGAAATACAAATGGCAAAAAAACACATGAAGAAATGCTCAACATCACTCATTCTTAGGGAAATGCAAATCAAAACTACAATGAGATATCATCACGCCTATCAGAATGGCCACTATTAAAAAGACAGAGAACTACAAGTGTTGGAGAGGATGTGGAGAGATGGGAACACTTCTTCACTGTTGGTGGAATGCAGAATGGTACAGCCACTATGGTGGACTGTTTGGCAGTTCCTAAAGAAGTTGAATATAGACTTGCCACGTGACCCTGCAATACCACTACTGGGTATATACCCAGAAGAACCAAGAGCAGTGGCACGAACAGACATCTGCACACTGATGTTCATAGCAACATTATTCACCATTGCCAAAAGTTGGAAACAACCCAGGTGTCCATCAACAGATGAATGTATAAACAAACTGTGGTGTATTCACATGATGGAATATTATGCAGCTGTAAGAAGACATGAAGTCGTAAAGCATATGACAACATGGATGAACCTGGAGGACATTATGTTGCACGAAGCAAGCCAAACACAAAAGGACAAATACTGTATGAATGTGTTACTTGGAACCTAATATATTGTGTAACATATTGTTTGATTAAAAAAAAAATTTATATGCATCCATTACATTTAATTGAGAAATGTATATATTCATTCATCTGTGTTGAGTTTTTAGTTTTTAATTGTTTATATTTTCAATTATTAAATGTACAAAATTAAGTAAAAAAAATAATAGAGGGGTGTGGGATGTTTTCTTTTGGACTAAGAAAAAAAGTTCAAAAATTTACTGAGGCAATGACTGCACAACTCTGTGATGAAAGAGAGCCACTGAGATGGATGGTACAAGGCATGGGACTGTATAACACAGTGAACTATATGGTAGATGATGGACTGTGGTTAACAGTACAAATATGAGAGCATTCTTCATGAACTATAACAAATGAACAATACTAATACATGGTGTTAATAATATGGGGTGTATGGAGAAATATACCAAATGTAAACTATGGACCACAGTTAGTGGTAATAATCTGATGATGTTCTTTCATAATCTGTAACAAATGTTCCACAACAATGTAAGGTGGAGGGGTGATGTATGGGAATTCTGCACATTATGCATGATTGTTTTGTAAATTCACAACTTCTTTAATAAAAAAATATATAAATATATTGGGGAGTGGATGTAGCTCAAAAGGTTGAGCACTTGCTTCCCATGTACGAGGTTCCAGGTTTGATCCCCAGGACCTCCTTAAAACAAAACAAAACAAAACAAAAAACCAGCTCTCGTTGAGGAGATGTAGCTTAGTGGTTGAATGCTGCTTCCCATGTACAAGGTCCTGGGTTCAATCCCCAGTACCTACTAAAATACACACACATATATATATATATAATTTTTTTAATTATAGAAAAATACAAACAGCAAACAAAAGACAGCCAATTCAATTAAAAAACTGGCAAAAGACAAAGCAGGTACTTCACAAAAGACTATATCTAAAGGGCTAACAAATATATGAAAAGGTATACAACATCACTGATCATCAGGGAAATGCAAATTAAAAACACAATGAGATGTCACTAAATACCCACCAAAATGGCTAAAATTAAAAGGACTGCCATTGCCTAATAGTGGCAGGAATTTAAAGCAACTAGACCTTTCATCTATCCCTTAAGGAAACAGTTAATACAAACTGCTTAGCAGTATCTACTAAAGCATATAGCCTCTAACCCACCTCTTCTACACCTTGGTGACTATCCAACAGAAATGAGTGCAAATGTCCTCCAAAAGCCAGGTACAAGAGTGTTCGGGAGATTTATGCCTACTAGCCCAAGGCTGGAAACAGCACATTGCTTAAAGAACAGTTAAATACATTGTGGTGTATTCATGTACTGCAATTGAAAAGAACACTCTACTGCTACATGCAACAACATGGATGAATTTCACACACATAATGCTGAGCCAAACAAACCAGAGGAAGAAAGAGAACATTCAGAATAGATCCTTTTAAACAAGCAGAATAATCTATGCTTTTAGAAGACAGGATGGGCTAAGGGAAAGTATTGACAGGCAGGGATTTCTGGAAACACTTTATATCTTGAGCTGGGTGGTGGTTAAACTGAAGCTGGTCAGGCTGGTCTGAGAAGAGGAGTGGCTCCCACAAACCACATCGCCAGAGGTTCCTTCCCAATCCCCCTCCCCCTGCTCTGCATATTCAAAAATTACTTGGGGAGTGAAACAAGCCAAACACAAAAGGACAAATACTGTATGACTGTGTTACTATGAACCAAATATATTGTGTAACATATTGTATGAGTCAAAAAAAAAATGTATATGTATCCAGTACATTTAATTGAGAAATGTATGTTTTTATTCAACTGTGTTTTCTTATTTTTTTTTGTTTTCTTATTTTTAATTATTGTTTATATTTTCAATTATTAAATATATAAAATAAAGCTAAAAAATAAAAAATTAATTGGGGAGCAGATGTGGCTCAAGTGGTTGGGCACCTGCTTCCCACATGGAAGGTCCTAGGTTGGGTCTCCAGTGCCTCCTAGAGGCAAAAACAACAAGCAAAGGAACCAACTCAGGGGAGTCAGTGTGGCTCAGCAGGGGCTTCCCACATATGAGGTCCTGGTTTAATCCCCTCCCCTGTACCTCAAAAAAAATTAATTGAATTGTACACTTAAGATTTATGCACTTTTGGGAAGCAGCTGTGGCTCAATCAGTAGGGCTCCCGTTTACCATATGGGAGGCCCCGAGTTCGGTTCCCGGGGTCTCCTGGTGAGGGCAGGCCCGCCCGCACGGCGTGGTTGGCTGACCCAGTGAGCACGAGCAGCAAGGGGGGGGATAAATGAATAAATAAATAAAATCTTTAAAAAAAAAAAAAAAAAAAAAAGATTTATGCACTTTAATGTATGAAAGTTATACCTAAAAAAAAAAAAAAAAAAAAAAACAACTCCCAACTACCACCACATATCACTCTTCTACTTCATGACCACAATGGTCAAAAGATTTATCTGTACTTGCTGTTTCCATTTCTTCACTTCCAATGCATGCTTCAATCCACTCACATCTGGCTTCCCCAACCCTCTTCAACCCACCACTTAGATGTTTGTCACAAAATCTAAGGGACATTTGTCTTCATTTTACTTGACCTCTCAAAATTATTGGACACTGTTGACCCCTTCTTCCTTTAAAAACATTTTTAAACATTCTATATCCGTGCTGTCCAATATGGTAGCCAGTAGGCATATGTGGCCTTTGAAATGTGGCTAGAGTGATTGAGGAAATGATTGTAATGTGCAGTTGAGAACTACACATGAGTTACCCACCTTGGTACTTCATGCAGTGCCCCGACTTTAATTTCCAATCTACACACCAGTGTATAAAACCAGTCCAGTCGTTTCCTCTTAACACCACAGCAACAAATCCAACTGCTTACTTGGAGTCTCCCCAAGAGGGCACCTCAAACTCTGCTGGTCTGAAACTGATCTCTTAGTCACCCCTCCTGCACCCCGGTCCTCTCCCAGCGTCCCCCATCACAGCTCACACATAGCCCCACCATTCATCCAGAAACCTATCAGCATGCGTCAAAACCCAGCCAACACCACCACATTTCTCCTTATTTCCTCATAAACATGCCTTTAATTCATTTACTTCTCTCCCTCTTATTATCATCATAGTCCAAGCTACCATCCACCTCTTGCTTGACAACTGCGATTTCCTCCTGGCTGGCCCCTCTTTTTCCACTCTTGCCTCCCACAGTCTTGTAATAGAGTCATCTTTTCAAGAAGCAACTAGGAGGTCCTTCTCCTCCTTAAAACTCTTCAATGGCTCCCTTTCCAGTTTTCTAACAAACAGCCCTGTGTCACGTGGCCCTGCTGACCTCTCCCACAACATTTCCTTCCCCTTCCCCACTCCAAACCCGCTGGACTTCTTTAAGTGCCTCATGCTCTTTGTGCTCTTTCCCAACCCCAGACTTTTTTTTTTTTTTTTATGGGTAAAAATCAAACTTCTCACAATACATACAAACATTTGCAAAATGATACATAAATATATATACATATATGTGTATTTGCTTACAAAAATGTTATTTATATATATATATATACACATATATTTTAAGAGGTGCTTAGATTACCCAAAATATTACACGGAACCCACTGGGATTCCCATGTTGCCCACCTCCCACTCACTTGGAGTTGGAGTGGACATCACCATCCCAGTCCCCTCAGGATTGGGGGAAGAACTATGGACTAGAGTGGACTTGATGGTATTCTCTTGTTCACATATGGTGATTCTAGCAATGCAAGAAATTATAACAATGAGGTGGAGCCCATGGCCACTTGACACTTTTGGGGTAGGGAGGGGATAAGCAGTTGAAATACAGCGGCTTCTTTGGGAGTTGGAGGTTGTCCTGAGTACTGTTGTGGCAACGGATGTAGGCCATTTTAAATCAGCACACACCACTCAGAACTGAGTGGGAGAGAGTGTGGTCTACAGTGTGAACTGTGGTCTATGGTTGGTGGCCAACCCCAGACTTTTGACTACGTTCTTTCTACTATGCGGAACACTCTTCCCTTCTCCCTCAGCCTCCTCACTCCTCAGATCTCAGTTCCCCTTCATTTCCTTGGGGAAGGCTTTCCTGGCCAGATCAGATAGCCCTATCATGTGTTATCATGGCACCGTGTAATTATTATTTGTAATATTTATAACAATTTGTGATGATATATTTATTGTGGGATTATTTAATTGCAACCCTCAATCTTGCCCAGTTGGACTGTAAGGTCCATGGGGACAGGCATGATACCTTTTTTTCTTTTTCGAATATTGTGTCCTTGCATCTGACATATAGTAGCTGTTCAATAAATATTTTATGGAATATATGAATGACTGAAATGTTCAGTTTAAGACCAGAACTAGCATCAGTGCTGGCACCAAGGACAGGACCAAGATCAGAGCTAGGACCAAGGACAGTGTCTGGGGCTGGAAATCTGTTCCAAACAGCAGCTTGGGCAGAAGTAGAGCCAGAGAACAGGCTGGGGGTGGATACTGGCAGGACCAAAATGGTACAAGCACTTTGGAAAACTGTTTGGCAGCATCTACTAAATCTGCCAAAGCTGAACATATGTAAATCCTTTGACCCGGCAATTCTACTTCTAGGCATATCCCAAGCATTGCAGTACTACTCATAAAAGCCCCAAACTGGGAACTGCCCAAATGTCTCAAATCAGTAGAATGGATAAATAAATTGTGGTTTATTCACAGTGGAATAAAATAAAGCAATGAGAAAAAGCTACAGCTATATACAACAACATGGAAGGATCTCCCTCATATGGGGTTGAGAAAAAGAAGTCAGACACAAAAGAGTACATGCTGTATAATTCTATTCATATGATGTTCAAGGAGACATGAATCTATACTGTTACAAGTCAGAAGTGTGGGTACTCTTGGGGGGTGGTGACCCAAAGGGGGCAGTGAGGGGATTTTTGGGATGCTAAGAAGATCCTATTTCTTGATGTGGGTGCTGGTTAGCCAGTGGTGTTCCTTTGTGGGATTCATTGAGGCAAGGAGTGGGGAACTCAGGGAGACAAGAGCTGGAGAGGAAAGGTAGTGGGTGCCGGAGTGAGAGAGGAGAGGGTGCTACAGTGGAAGGGGGTCACGATTCAACTCAAGCAAGGGTTGAGGAGAGGTGTCAGCAAGTTGCCAGCTCTGCCAGACCACAGAGGCTGGAGGGAGGAGGGCAGGCAGGGTAGCAGGAATGTTGGCTGGTGAGGAGGGAAGGGGCTGGGACACACCATGACCCTGCCATGCACACACATATGTCCTGACTTCTTACTCTTAAACTACTCCTCCGGGTGAGAGAAAAAGGAGTTAAGGAGTTTTCAGGGCTACCAGCCAGAGGGAGACCAAAGGGGAGCTAGACAATACCAAGAGGCACCCCCATCTGAGAAGGAGCCCAGGCAGAGAGCCCGGCATGCAAGGAATTGCCCTTCCCTGGGACCCTCAGCCCTTCTCTCAGCTTGGGGTGTGGCCATGGGTAAGAGGTAAGCTCTGACCTACCCTCAAATCCTGTCACCCTGTGTCTAACGCCATGCAAGTCACTCCCTGAGCACCAGTGGGGGTGTGCACACACATACATGTGCACATGCAAATACATGGGTGTGTTCTCACTCACATATACGAATATGGACACACCTGCACATGTAAACACACACGCACCCAAATAAGCCCACATCTGCCCATGCATGCGCGCACACACACACACACACACTCCCCTTCATGTTTCCTCCACAGCCGTGGGATGATGCCTTAAAAAGTCAATTTTGCTGCACCTTTGAGAGTCAAAGGACCTTGTTAGGGTGATAGGAACCAAGCAGGAGGTCTCCCAAGTGAGGAGCAGGCACCTGTGCTCACTGCACTCCCTACATCCCTGGAGGCCTCTGGGGATTTGGCTTGCTCTCCCTCCCTGCGCCCCACAACTACACCCTGGATCCCTCCCCATGGGAGGAAGAGGTTAAGGGGATGTCTGTAAAAGGAGAGAAGGAAGCTGGTGAGGCCGGTGTGAGAAGAGAGGAGGGGCCCCACAGATCACTCCCCCAGGGCCTCCTTCCCAATCCCCCTTTCCCTCAAGCTCCGACAGGCAACTCTAGGAAGAACTGTACTCTCCTCTCAGCACTGGACAAGCAAGAATTCAGGCATCTCTGGTCTTTCCCCTCTCATTGTCCCACCCTGATGAATCGGGGGTGCCCCTCTGCAGTAAGGGGGGCAAGGCCTCACCCTCTTGGCACCCTGTTCACAGTTGTAGGGCTGGCGTATCTTCCCAAGCTGTGACTCAGCTTCCTGGGTATTCAGTGTTGTAGCCAACTTTGACACTTCGTTCATCAGGGACTGTAGGTCCCAAGGGGTGGGGAGAGGGGCTGGCCTCCAGGAGGGATAGTCCAGAGGGGGGCGGGGTCTCTGGCCCCACTCTGCCCCTCCTGCCACACCCCAGATGAATCTAGAAAGGAGGGGTAAAGGTAGAAGGATTCCAAGAGTGTGAGGGGGGAGGGAGTATGGAGGGGTCCCAGATATTGGGCTGGAACCAGGTGGGAAGGGTGCCAGGGAAGAGCGAGTTGGGGGTCCAGGTACCCCTTATTCTGGGGGAGCTGATGGACCAAGGGGATAGAAAATTATTTAAGGCAAAGGATTTCTGCACCCCAAGCGGGAAAGTGTCGGAGGGTGGGGTGCGGGTGGCAATGAGAGACAGGAAAGACCAGGGTTTCTGGTCCTGTACCCAGAGTGGCCAGGACCTGAGCTGGAGGACATCTGGGGAATTTAGATGCTGGGTCCCTAGGGATTTGGAGGCAGGGCCAGGGAAAGAGGAGAGTGAGTTGGGGATTCAGGAAGCTGCGGGCGGGGCCTGGAAGCTGGCAGAGGGCAGTGGCGGTGTTTCGGTGTTTCCGACTTGCTTCCCAGTAGTTCCCCTCAGTTCAGCTTCCAGCTGTTTCCAAGCCATTAAATTCTTTCCAGGCGAGATAAGAGACCCACCCGCCCCACCCGGGGTGTGTCACACACAGCGGGTGGGTAGAGGGGTGGTTTCAGAAGGATAGCAGGGGGAGCCTGGAAGGGGGACAGAGAGAAGACGGAGCCCTTGTGCCCCGGGGCACCTCTCCAGCCATCCTAGCCCTGCAGAAACGTGAGTCACGGGGGCAGAGCTCTCAGCCAAGAACAAGTTTCAGTATTCTTCCCTTCCCAGACCTGAGAGCTCTGATTCTGTCCGTTTCAGCATTTCCTACAGGCTCAAGAGCTCCAGACCTCCCTCCTAGTCCCTGCAACCCACACGCTGCCACCTGGGGAGTCCCCATTCGGATGCCCAGAGAGGCAGCTCCCGGGAACCCTGCCTCAGCCCCTCCAGCCACAGCCTGGGGGATTCCACTAGCACTTTCCTCCGGAGGTTCAACTGGCTACCAGCTCAGCCTTAGCTCCTATCTTTTCCCCAACCCCAGCACCCTCCGGGTCCCAACTCACCGACAACTGCCTCCACCCTAGTGCTACCACCTGACTCCTGGAGTCCGGCTATTTGTCCCCAGCCCCTCTTGGGTGCCTGTATCCTGTCCAGACCCGGGCTCCCACTCCACCTCCGCATACACACTGCCCTGTCCTCCCAGACACTCCCTCCATAGGGAGTCTGGTGCCCGTGCCTGGTCCTATTTCCTTTGCCCTGAATAGAAAGTTCCTGCTCTCCAGAGAGGTCTAGCCTTTGCTTGGGGTATGGGGGTAGTCAGAAGCCCCCTGCTCCTCCCAACCCCTCCCTGCCCATCCCTCTGGGTCGTCCCAGAGCTCTGGTGCTTACCTGGGTAACAGGCAGCTGCAGTGCCTATGCACCTGCTCTGTCCCCAACTCAGGGGTACGTGTCACGGGGCAGGGCAGGATGGGCTCCCCTTGGTAGCTCTGGGCTCTCGGAGGTCCCCTCGCTTGTCCCCTGCAGCAGGGGTTCACCAAGCCGAGACCGTAGATCTCGGCAGCGACAGAGAGGAGGGAGCCTGCAGCGAGCAGGGGGAGGAGAAGGGGAGGACCAGCGTGAGGTCAGGGGGGGAGCGGAGATAGGGCAGGTCCTCCCACCCCTCCCGCTCCGGCCAAGCCCTCCCAGCGTCACCACCCGCCACCCCCCCCTACTGTCGCCCCGGCCCCCCTCCCTGTCTAGGATCCCAGAGTCCCACCGGCCCCTCATCTCAACCCCTCCATCACCAGGCTTACCTCACATTTTCCCTGTCCCATTTTTACTCTAACTCCCTGCCCTAAATTTTGCCCAAGTTGACATCCCCATTCCTGACTCCATTTCTCCCCACTATCACCGCTTCCCCACTTGTTGCCCCATCTCTCTTAGCCCAGTTTTCTCCTCTCTCCCAAACACCCTCCCCCAGGACCAGTTTCTCTCCCTCCTCCCCAGCCCAGTACCTTCCTTCCCACTTTTTGCCAGCCGCCACCCTGCTCTAGCTCCCACCTCGCCCCATCTATCTGCTGCCCCCTCCTTCAAACCCCTTCTAATTCTCCACTGGCCATGTGGGGCAGGGAGCAGAGGTAGGGAGGGGAGCAGGAGAAAGCCCAAGTCCCTCCACAACGTGGGACCTTCTCAGGGATCCTGGGTCCCAACCTCTGCCCCAGCCTTAGCGCCACTTCTTCCACCAGCACTCCCACCTCTTCCTCTCCTGTTCCTCCTCTTGCCATGTCCCTGAGCTGCCCAGAACCTCCTGCTCTCACCTTGGGATCACTGCCCCCTTTTCATTCTCCTGCCTCAGAGAATTCTTAGAGAAGTGGCAGCTGAGGCTTGGGCACTGCCTGGGCAAGGTCCTGGCTGAACACCAGGACATTTAAGACTTGGGAAGGAAGTTGGGATTGAGGAGAGACAGGGAAGGAAAGCCTGAACGGTAGGAGGAAGGTTTAGGGATGTAGACAGAACTAGAGGAGGCATATATGGGGGTGGGGGGTATGAATGGAGAGACTCAGTGGCAGAAAGCAGAAGAGGTAGGGAGAGAGTTAGGGGCTGGAGGGAAAGAGCACCTTAGTCTCAGGTGGAGGCAAGAAGACTGACAACCAGAGGACAGGGCAGACAGAGAGGCAGACACCCTCACATGCTAGATGTTTCTCTGGTTTCATTCTTCTTATGTGCTGCCCCAACGAAGAGGCAGAAACAGAGACTTTTGTACAAAGAAAAAATATCCCAACTAAGGGCGCCTCCCCCACCACCCATCCCTGGCTTCACATTGAGGATATCCTCTCTACCCCACTGCAAACCTCCTCACTGGGATGTAGCGTGACCAAGTCGCGGGTGACTGGTGAAAGTGACATGTAGGAGCCCACGTGTGCCTGCACTGTTACATGGGCTGGGGCACAGGTGTCTGCACTGCAGGTCAAATCCCCAGTCTCAAGTGTACTGCTGTCCCCGGGTCAAGGCTGGCTGGCACAGCTTGTGGCTGTGACCCCAAATGCCCAGTTGGTTGCCGTGGCTGAGGGCAAAGGTATGCATTGGCTCTTGCGTGGGTGTCCTCGTGTGTGTCCGTGTGTCTGGCTGTGTGTGTGTGGCTGTTTTTTTCCTGGCTTTGATGGGGAAGATGAAGTCAGCATCTTGGACAGAGCTGGGCTCAGCTTCCTTCCTCTGTCTTGGCCCAAAGCCCCAGAGCCAGGGGTAGGTAACAGATCCCCTCAGATCTCTGGGTGGGAGGCACGAGAGTGTGGAAGAGAGGGTGAGGGTCTCGAAACACCATTACACAGGAAGAGCAGACTGCACAGAGTATGGATTTTGAGCATACTGCACAGAGTGTGGATTTTCTCTGACAGGCTTAGGTTCCAATAATTCTGTTCCATGGTCATATACCTATTTTCTCTGTCCTGTGCCCTGTGCCCTTGTTTTATTAATTAGGAAATATAGTCCCCTAAGTATACTTGGCCCAGAGTGGCCAGGTGACCCTGGAGGGGAGCAAGAGCTGGAAGGATGGCCTTGGGAGATCTTAGAAGCCACTGCTGGGGACTGGATGGAGTCTCAGAAAGGGACTGCAGGATTCCAGATGTTTACAAGCTTACCAGGCTTGTGGGGAAGGCACTGGAAGCTTGACAGACATAATCCCAGGTTCTGAGATAATCATTGTTGAAAATCTGATTCACCCCTCTGGATTTCAGGCTCTTGGAGGAGCTCATGTCTTATATATGCTTGTATTTCAATAGCAAAGCACCGGGCCTTGTACAGAGTAGATGCAGAATAAATGCTTTTCACTGTTGAATTGTGAAAGGACTGGGAGAGAAGGATGGGGAAAGTGCTTGGGGGTTCACAGGCATAAAGGCAGGGAAGCCCAATGGTCAGAGCTGGGGTCCGCTTCTCTGCGGTACCCTGGGTGGGGAGCAGAAAGGTCGGAGTGATATCGAGAACCATCCGTGTGCTCCGGCTGTTCTCTGAAGCCTCAGTTCAGGTATCTTCACTCTGAGTGTTGGTCCTTGAATGATCCTCTAAGTTCCTATCCTGACCTCTGGATGATGTGGGATAAAAAATATAGAAAAGAAGGGAAAGACAGAGAGAAGGGAAGACAAAGAAGAAGGGCAATTAAGGGCAAGGAGCTGAAGGATAAGAGGGAATGAAGAGAGGCCAGGGGCCACGAGCCAAGGAAGCAGCCCCAGAGAGGAGAAAGACAGAAAACATTTGTACTCGGCTTCTGTTTACAAAGCACTTTCCTACAGAGTGCAGGCATTTTATTAAACCCACTTTGTGGCTGAGGAAACTGAGGCTCATGGACATTGACCGAATTGTCCCAGGTACTTTATTAGTGGTGGCGAAGGTGGCCCTCAACCTAGGTTTTCTGGTTCCAAAGCCTGTATTCTCTCCTCTTCCCCAACAATAGCCCTGGAAAAGGAAAAGACCAAAGACACGACAAACAAATTATGGGGCTTCTTATAAGATTTGTTTGAGAAAGAATGGAGGAAAATCTGGATGTCTGAAGTTTCTTTCTGCATCCAGTCATTGTGTAGATCCAATTAGAAGAAACTGGCGTGTTAAGATGGGGGTGGTCAACATCCCATTATTGAGAACTAGGGGGGGGGGGGGGGAGAGAAGTAAGTGAGGAAGGAGAACATGGAGAGAAAAGGCTGAGCCTGAGATGAAAGATGAGAGAAAACTAAGAGGCTAGGCTGAAATGGGTCAAGAGAACCATAGCAAGAAAGGTTTGAGCCCTTAAAACTTCCTTTGCCTGGAGACATGGGTGTGGGAGAAGGGAGGAGGGAGGACATTTCTATCTCGTGACAAAAGAAAGTCACACAATTGTTTTGTTCTCTGCTGTGGGCTGGTGGGCGCCCATATTTACCAGAGGGACAGAGGTCGCTGTGGCAACAACACATCTGGGCCCCTGAATCCAGATGTGCTGTATCCAGAAGCCATAGCAGACCGATGAGGCAAACATTAGGCTCCCCAGTCCTGGCCCCCACAGCTGGGAAGAGGACAGAGGATTGGAGTGGGGAAGAGAAGGGAGAAGAGGGTAGGAAGGAGGAGGAGAAGATTGAAGTGGGGGGGGGGGGGAAGAGAGGAAGTAATAGAAAGGGAAGAGGAATGCAGACAAAGGAATGGAAAGGGAAAGAGTAGGGGGTGGAAGGAAAAAGGGAAGAGGCAAACACAGGGTCAGAACAGGAGGAGATGAGAAGACTGAGAGGAAAGAATAGAGGAAAATTACGGGAAGCAGAGGAGGAGAAAGGGAAAAATACAAAAGTAGTAAGAAACAAAAAATAGTCAAAAGAGGTGTTAACTCACAGTGGGGAAGGGCAAAGAAAAGCAGGAAAGAAGTGGAGAGAAAAGAGAAGAGGAAGAGAGGTACAATGGGGTCAGGGATGATAAGAGAAACAAAGGCAAGACCCTGAGGAAGGAAAGCAGGAAGGGGTGGCACACAAAAAAACGCAGAACAGAACAGAGAGACAAGAGGGCCTGGGATAGGAAGGAGCCAATGAGGCACAGGACACTGGCCAGGTAAGCTGAGGTGGCCTTGGATGGAGAAGTGTGGCCCAAGGAATCAAGATCCACATGGGCCTGGAGAGCAGCAGCCCAGAGCTTGATTCTCCTTTCCATGGGAATAAATGTTCTATCATGAATTGCAACAAATGTACCACACTAATGCAAGGTGGTATAGGGGAATGCTGTAGTTAAGGCAGGATTTTTCTGTAAAGCTACAACTTCTCTATTTGGAGGGGGGGCGAAAAAAAAGGCACGCAGGGAATCCAGCTGAAGTGATCTGTCTCCAAAATCCTTGTTCTCATTACATTATACTGTCTGGATAAGGCTAGGTCAACTCAAGGGACCCTGGGACAGGAAGAGCAGACCGAGGAGCCAGGGCTGCCCTCTGGAGGGAGGAGAGGCCTAGTTCCTGGGAGCCCCAGTTCCAGGTTGCCATAGTTACTTGGTCTGTTTTCACCCCAAACAGTCATGGGCGGAGGGTAGAGCCTGGCTGGACACAAAAGGTCTTTCCCTCCCCATTCAGGCCTGGGCTTGTGGCCCGGGCGGCCCCTGTCCAGTCATCTGGGCATAGAGCCCAGGCCCAGCCCACACCCTCCAGCTGACCCAGGACACTCCTACAGGGTCAGGCCTGAGGCGCTGCTGGACAGGAGCAGCTGGGCAGGGATCCCCCCCCACCCCGCAGGTTGGGGCTGCGACTTGGCCTCTCCCCGGGTCTTTCCCTGCTTTACCCCTAATTAGAATGCACAGCCTATTCTGCAGGACCCGCTTCTATCTTTTGCTTTCACCCGGACTTTCAAGTTTCAGTCTCCTCCAGTTCAGGAGGCCCCCCAGTATCCCCCTTCCCTCCCAAAATACCACCCCATTCTCCACTGCAGCCCCTCCTTCCTGGGCTCAGAGCCCTCTGGCCCCAGCTTCTATTGTTTGTTTGAGCTGCTTGCCCTGCAAAGCAAGGGGAGGGAGGGGGAACCTGCTAGAGAGTAGGGGGCCCAAAGAGGCTGTTCACCCCAAAGGGCGTGGGGCCCCCTGTCCTTCCTGTTTATTCAGACACATTCCAGAGAGCTATATCCTCTGGTCTGTCACGCCACAGGACATCCCTCCCCCAACTGCCCTCCTAGACACAGTAGCAGGGACAAGGGGATGACCTAAGGCCTGTGCTCCCACACCGATCCCACTCCAGAGCCAGCTATATCTTCAGTGCTTGGTTCTTTGATGCTATCCCTATAGAAGTCACTTTCCACCATACTCCCTGTCATGAGCCAGGAAGGCAGCCACCATTCCTTCAACTCCCTTCAAGTTGTTTATTTAATAATAAAAAAGAACATATGTACACACATAAACCCGATCTTTCTCTACCACCCCTCCCTCACGCCCCATAACTAGCTCCAAAATGTAAAAACTTCCCTTGTCCCACCTGGGGACTGAATTCCCACCCCCGACCCCCAAACAGAGGAACAAAAGAATAAACAGCATGCAGGAGCCCACCCCAAATCTTAAGTTCACTCAATACCCTCACAAAAGGAAGCAGGGACTGAAGGTCCATTGCAATGAGAGGAGCCCTAGATTCCAAAAGGGGGTAAAAAGAGAGGTAATTCCCCTACCTCCCAGTAAGTACTTAACCCCCACACCCTGCCTTTCCTTTACCAATTGCCCCAAGCCCAGGGATCAGGGAAATTAGAAACATTCCCACTTGGTCACCCCTGCCCCCCAATTCTAAGTCAGTGTGAGCCACAGAGGTCAGGGATGGTTGAGGTAGAGGGGCTGGCGGGAGGCCTGATGGGCCTGGCTGGCTGCAGGTGCTGGCAAGGGGCCACCTGTGGCATTGCCTGGGCTCGGGGACGGCTGTTTTCGGAGCGAGGGGGGCACCGTGGAGGTCTTGATGTGGATCACCCTAGTGTCCATGACCTCGCACTCGATCTGCATCATCTCCTCATAGTCCCCTGCGCTCCCCGGGCCTGACAGGGTCTCTGTGAGGAGTGGAAAGTTAAGGAAGCAAAGAAGGTGGCAGCAAACAGAGACGGGGTCAGGGAAGTAGAAGCAAAGAGGGAGGGAAGGCAAGGGCAGTGAGGAGCAGGTAGAGTCATGTTGGGAGTTAAATGGGAAGGCAGGGATGGAGGTTGATGCAGGGGGAAGGAAAGGGGTAGGAAAAGAAAACATCATTGATGGGGGTGCGGGGTGGTGGAAGGGGGCCATACAGGAGAAAACATCAAGAGAAAAAAAGGAAATGAGAGTCCGGCAGGTTCCCAACCCACCCCCATCTGCACCACCTACCCAAACATCCTCCCTGAAGGAGGACCTGCACTCTTGTCTTCCTCCCATCAAACTCTCCTGCATTTTGCTTTTCTCTCCAGGCATTTCCAACTTCTTCTCACCTATGACTCTAGCATCTCTCTGGAATGGCCCATTCCTCTCCCCACTTCCCTCCATTTCGGACATCCCCCTTCCTCAGTGTCAGGACTCCTCCCCACACCCTGCAGGGAAGGAATTACCATTGGGGGCCATGGCGGGCATCACGAGGGACATCTTGGGCCGGGAGGTCTTGTTGTGGCTGATGGCTGGGAGCAGTAAGTGGTCCTGGGAAACAGAAGGGCCAGGCCAGGAAGGTGGAGGGAGAGATGTTGACAGGCTTCCCTGCCCTGCTCTACACCTTCCTCCTGAGGGCAGACTGCTGGGGAGCCTAGCTTGAAGGAGACAGGTGGAGGGAGGAACTCACCCTTCGGAATGAGACAACATAAAATGTGTCTTCTCGTCGGTCAATTGCATCCAGGAACTCGGGCTGGGAACGGTCTGGGTGACGATACAGCTGCAGCTGACCCACAGAATCCCTAGGCAGGTGCGGAAATAGGGTTTGGGAGGGACTAAGCCTAGTGCCCATTCCCACTAGGGAAAGGAGGGGAGGAGAGAGAGAAAGATCCAGGAAGCCACCAGTGGACGAGGGAGGCACAGTCCTGTGGTGGCAGTGATGGTACACACAGGACAGCTCCTGGGGGTGGAGCTCTTTAGAGCAGACCCTCTCTTAATCAATAAGTACCTCCCCCAGTACTCACCTTTTTGGGGGTCCAGGAGGTCGGATGGGGACTGCCTTAACTGGAGGTGAATTCTTCCGTAGCTGAGACTTCTGGAAGGAGAGGTATCTAAGGATTCGGAGAGAGTGAAAGGAGAAGGGAAAGAGACAGACGGCCCCTGGAAAGAGATGCCACCTCACACCCATCCCTCCACTGCCCCCGAAACAATCCCTCAAACCTCCACAATGAGATGCCCTCTCAAAATCCCCAGAACATTTATCCCTTGTCTTCATGTGTGGCCTTCCTTGAGCCAGGCCCACAGCCTACCTGTCTCTCCTGGACTCTCTGGGGGATCTTCCGCCGGCCCCTCTGGTGGCGCTGGACCCAGCCGCTCAACTCATCAGCAAGCCTGGGGAAGCAGAGGAGGGTTAACGCCTCCATGCCAGGCCAAGATTCTGACCCTCCTTGTCCGCACACAGGAAGAAGACAAGAGGGCAAGGAAAGCTGGTGCGTCAGCATGCAAGGACAGCCAGGCTGTCTGTGGAGGGCCTTGGGGGGGGTCAGGGCTGGAGGCCCTCAGAATCCCCCCCACCTCAGGGACTCAGTTCGGTTGAAGTGACGGCAATCAGAGGAGAGAAAGAGCTGGTCTAGGTCTCTCAGGAGCAGCTCCTTGGCCCCCCGGGGTACAGCTGTCAGGTTCCTGGAGTGAGGCAGGGAGAAGGCAACCATCAGAGACTGTCCAGCACTCCCCCATCAACAGAGAAGAAAGCAATGACAACCTGAGAGCAACTCTGGCTCTCCCCAAAAAGAAAAGGCAGCTTTGAGAGAGAAGACTCACTCAGACTCTAAAGGAGAGGGCGCCCCCTCCCCCTGCCTCACCTGAAACTGGGCCAGCCTGTGGGGCTGGGCTGGGGTTCCTCAGGCTCCTGGGTGGACCCCTGGAGGGGCTTGACTCTATGAACTGGCTCTTGCTCCGAGAACTCCAGCAGGTGTCTCCGGGGACGAGGCTCCTCCCCGCTCATAGGAGGAGAGACTGGGGGCTCAGTGATGCTGTGGGTGAGGAAGGACAGGGCACAGGGAAGAAGTCCAGCTCTACTGAGTGTCTGGTTAAAGCAAGGGCTCCACAGACAGCACCTGGGCTCCCATCTTTTCTACAAGAACCGGGTCTCTTTATGCGGGAGGTGGGAATAAGAACGGTATCGACCTCTTAAGGCCAGGAAACAATAGAAAAGGACAGCGCTTAACCCAGAGAACAGAACTCCATAAGTGCTCGTTATTCACTGTTTTTATCAAAATTCGCACTGTCAACTACTCCAGGATTTAGGAGAGAAACAATGGAGCAAGAAAGGACTGGTTGGAGACAGCATCCGTGCTGAGGACACCAGAACCGTCTGTGTGCCAGCAGGCGGTCAGGCGGCTGTGGGGCCTGGCTCCACCAGAGGGGTCTGGGGCAACAGGCAGGCTCTCACCTCACAGGCCCAAAGTTGAAGGCGATGAAGAGGAGGAAGACCATGATGCAGACCACCTTCCTGTTTCCAGATCCTAACTTGAGCTCTTTGTTCTGAGGTGCAGAGGACGAGGCAAGAAAGAGGGAGAGTCATCCCAAGGGGCCCCATCTTCCTGCTGCTAAGACAGATGGGGGCAGGAGGACAGACCCATCTTACCTCGGCCAGCAGGGCCTCGAGCCGCCGGCGGAGGGTGGCATTCTCCCGGCGGAGCTGCTGGTTGTCCACCAGTACAGCTTGCAGCCGAGCCTCCAACCCCTGCAGATATTCCTTCTTCTTCCTCCGGGACTGGCAGGCCGACTCCCGGTTCTTGATCATCCGCTGCTGCCGCTTCAGCAGCTTTGCCTAGGCACCCGGGGGGTCAAAAAAGGGAGTGAAAGATGGATGGGAGAGAGGGACCCCGAGGACTGCCTACCCAAGGCTGATCTGCCTACCTGACCCCTACCTACCCAGCCAGAGGGGTTTTCCCTCTTTACTAAAACATTCCAGAAAAGGGACCCTTCTTTTAACCACTCCCTGTTTCTGTGCCTCAGAGCTGGGAGAAGTTAGACCACAGGAGGAACTTCCTCTATACCGATGGAACCTCTGTTTCTTTACTTGGTGGGTCTTCTTTCTTCACTGCGCTTTTTTTTTTTTTTTTTAAGGTACTTTGATTACAGAAATGTTAGAGAGAATATATAGGGGATTCCTATATGTCCCCACTGTCCTCCTTTTTAGGGTCCAAAATTTAACCTTTCTATAATTAAAGAATATTTTATTGGGTTTTCCCACTAGGAAGCAGCTTCCCTTTCCCAATTATTGCCACAATCAAAAGCCAGTGTGCGGGCGGTCGGATGTGGCTCAACTGGTTGGGCGTCCTTTTCCCATATGGAGGGACCCGGGTTCGATCCCCAGGACCTCCCGGTAAAAATAAATAAATAAATAAATAAATAAATAAAAAAGGAAAAAAAAAAAAAAAAGCCAGTGTGGCTCCCCCGCCTTTGATTTCCTGAGACCACACCCATTTCTCTATCTGCAGTGACAACAAACCTAGTAAGGACCTTAAAACTACATGGAGGGAAGCAGCTGTGGCTCAGTCGGTAGGGCTCCCATTTGCCATATGGGAGGCCCTGGGTTCAGTTCCCGGGGCCTCCTGGTGGGGGCGGGCCCGCCCGCATGGCGTTGTTGGCTGACCCGGCGAGCACAGGCAGCAGGCGGGGGATAAATGAATAAATAAATAAAATCTGGGAAGCGGCTGTGGCTCAATCAGTGGGGCTCCCGTTTGCCATGTGGGAGGCCCTGGGTTCGGTTCCCGGGGCCTCCTGGTGAAGGCAAGCCCGCCCGCATGGCGTGGTTGGCTGACCCGGCGAGCACAGGCAGCAAGGGGGGGGGGAATAAATGAATAAATAAATAAAATCTTTAAAAAATAAATAAATAAATAAATAAATAAATAAATAAATAAATAAAATCTTAAAAAAAAAAAAAACTACATGGAGTTGGTACTCATATGTAAGCAGGAGTCCACTCTGACCCCCAGGATCATCTTATGGGTCTGCTTCCTCACATAGTACTCCTTGATCTCAGCTCTCTCCTCATTCCACAGTTCTCTTCCATGATGGACTTCCCCCTTCCCATCCAATCACCAGCCCTACCCCTCTCCTCCCCAATACTTACATCCACTTCAGGTGGGCAGGAGTTCCCAGGCATAGGAGCCAGGACAATGCTTTTCCTCTCAGGTCGTGGTGCAGGGGGGGCTGGCCCCTCAGGCTGGACTCGAATAGCACCCTGGATGAGGACAACTGGGGATACTGGGGCAACTGAGCAGGAGAGGGAGGTCAGAGAGCTATGAGTTAGGGGGCGTTCTTATGGCCATACCCACACCTGAGTACCCAGGGGCTGGGAGCTCCATGGCTGTGAGCTCCCTGATAAGGCCCATCCAGACTGTCTCCTTCTGTCCTTCAGTACCTAGGGGTGGCTGGACAAGGGGCTGCAAAAGGACAGCAGCGCTGGAAGGCACGGCTCTGGGTGGCAGCGGGACAGTGGTTATCATCACAGGTTTGGGCTGTAGTGGCGGCTTCCAGACAGGCAGGGTTTTGCCTGCAGGAAGGTGAGAGGAAGGAAGGAAGGAATGTCAGGACCACAGGACTCTCTCTCCAGGGGTCCCAGGGGCCAGGAGGCCTTATTACCTGAGGAACCCTCAGGGTGTGGGCCCATGCTGATCTGGACAGCTCCAAGTGGGGAAGCTGAGACATCATGCAGGAGGCACCCCGGAGGACCCGGGGACTCCGTCTTTACTTCAAGTATCTCCTCTCCTATGAGGCCCTATGTGGGGCATTCCAGAGAGACATGAGTCAGATGGCATGTCGAGAAGAGGTGAAGAAGAGAAAGCTCGCATACCCCTATGAGTCAGGAGGAACTCATGGAAAAGTCAGGGTGGGAGGAAAGGAAGCTGCTGCTCACCTGGGTGGGGGACTCTGCTGAGAGCAGGGAAGCCTCAGAGTTGATGGAGGAAGACGGAGAGACAGGCTCCATCTTGGTCTGTACATCTGTGGAGTGATGGGATAAGACAAAAAGCTGGATATTGGATAAACACTGAAGAGGAAGATTAAGATAGGGAAATGGGAGCAAGGCCATTTCTCCTTATACCCTATTCTGGCCCTAGGCAGACAGTCTAGAAGAAGAAGCACAGAACTGCTAACCTGCTGACTCTCCTCCTACCTCTTTGCCCCAGTACTTTCCTATCCCTGCCAAGAGCTCCTCTAATTCTTCTCACCCCTGCTCTACTGTCCTCAAGGCTGTGCTTGGCCTTCTGCTTTTCCCTCTCTTTCTCACAGGTCTTGCCCATTCACATAGAGAGGCCCAGGGAGTGGGAGTCTTGAGCCTCCTTATGGGCCCACATTCCTGTCTTGCTAGATATTCCACTTCAAACTGCCCCAATACTATTATCACCTCTGCTGCTCCACCCTTGACTGCTCACCTGTGCTCTGATCCTCCCTGCCTGACTGCCTGCTGGTCACTTCCATTTTCATGCCCCACCATTCACACAAATCCACCTGGCCTTAAACAAGGCTCACTTTTTGTTCCTTCACACAATGGCCCTTCCAACCTCTGTCGGCTTCCCCAGTACCAAATCTAAAAGCCTTGGCCACCTCTGAACCTTCACAGCCTCTGTTCAATCTCGACTTCTCCATAAAACAAATGTTATGTCCCACATAGGTAAAATAAAACCTGTCTGAGGGCCAGATTCGGTCTAAAGGTCACCAGTACACCGCTACCACATTCTGGTACTTATTATAAGACCGCTGATATCATTATTTTAAAATTTCAATTCAATTTATAATTTTGAATCGGTAATACAGTCACATGATACAAAATTCCAAAGGAAAGGAATTCAGTGAAAAGTGAGTCTCCCTCCCTCCCCTGTCCCCTAGACACCCAGCTTCCTCCACAGAGGCAATGCTATTAGAATGATTTAGCCTTGATGACTTACCCTCATGAGACTCCACAAGCAAGCACTATGTCTTACACTATCATGTCTATCAAAGTAATGAGTATAATGTACAAGTCCTCAAGAAAATGCCTAAATGATAGGGGAGTATCTGACTCTAACAACATTGCGTTTCCCAAAGTCACTAAGGATCTTTTTGTGCTAAAGGCTTTTCAATCATTATTTTGTTTGTTCTCTTCATAACATTAGTAATGCACTGAATATTATCCGTTTGCCTCTCCAAACCCACTCTCCATCCTTCTCTACCCTGCTTTGTAACCCAAGAGGGAAACCCCAAATAGATTCTATCAACAGGTAATATATATATATATATAAATCCTCATAAACCTATCTTAGGGAGTAGAAAAGATTATTATCCCTGTTTTTACAGGAGAAAAGATGGAGGCACAGAGAGGTTAACTGATAGAGGTAGGATTTAAACCCAGCCTCCTTGATCCAAAGCATTATTAACCACTTTGCTAGCCTGCCATTGTCATGTGACAAGCTAAGGGCCAAGGATCACCAGCAGCCAGCCCCAGAACACCACAGTCTTTGGGGAGAAAGCACTGCTTTGAAGAGGTTTTGATTCGAACATTTTTCCTAACTTCAAAACTGTGAGTGAATAAATTTCCATTGTTTAACCTGACCCATTTTATGGTATTTGCTTGAGCAGTCTAGGAAACCAAAACCCTCAGTTTCAGGATGCCCACAGGATTTTGTCTCTGCTCTCTTCTTTTCTTATGCTATACCTTTTTTCCCTAGCTTCAGCTACTCCTTCCTCTCTCATATGCTAATGACTCCTAAATCTATCCTCTCTAGTCCAAGCCTCTCTCTCTCTCTCTAACTCCAAAAACATGTAGCCACTGTTTACTATTCTCTGCTTCTATGTTCTGCTGACACCTTGATATCAACAATCAACACATCCCACATTGAATTCCTCATCCTAATGGTATTATCACCCACCAGCAGCTGCCCCAGCCAGAAACGCAGGCATCCTCTTTGACTCCTACCTCTCCCAACATCCAGGGGGTCACTGCACTTCATCTGTTCAACCTCATTCTTTCTCAAATCTGCCTTCTTCTGGGCATCCGAATATTTTACTCAATTTACTGCATGAGTGTCTTTTTTGGTCCTCCTGCCTCCTCTCCTGCCTCTCGGCCACCATTCTCCACTCTGTACTAGAGTTGTCTTCCTAATCATCTTGCTCTCCTGATTGATTCTTCAAAAGCTCCCAAATGCCCCCAGGATAAAAACTAGGAGCCCCTTAGCATGGCAAAGAAGCCCCCTACCTGGCCCTGCAGCCTCTGCAGCTCCTCACCAATCCCCATTCCTGCTCCCATTCACTTTGAAGAGGTGCAGGTCTCTTGCATGCATGCCCTCACATTTTTCTTCTGCCTAACTTTGTGTCCTTCAAAATTCAGCTTAGGAAACCTGATCTCCAGGAGCATGTCCCTGGTGCATCCCAAATCCGAGTGAGGTGCCCCTCTGATGAGCGTCCATGGCACCCTCTGATGGTCTCCTTCCTAGGACTACCACCCCTGCATTGACTCATCTTTCTTCCTGCACTATAGATTCAAAAGGCAGCGTAGTGCTCATGTCTTGTTCATCTTTGCATGTCCAACACCCTGTCCAGTACCTGGCATGAAGGAGGTGCTCAATAAATGTTTACTGAAAAAATACATACAAAGAAATAAACTTGAGGACACTTTAAAAATAGCACAAATAATGTTAATTGTAGAATCCAGGATGTGGGTATATGGTATTCCAGCATTTCTGTATGTCTGAAAATTTTTATAGTAAAATGTTGGAGAAAAAAGGTAACACAAATAAATATACCTAAACAGCCCACAAGTTTTAAGAAAATGCAAAGCCACAGGAAGTTGAATCACACAACAGGACACTAGGAAAAAGAAAAAGAAAGGAAAATCTTCATCTTCTCGACACTGCCTTTGTGGTGGTCTCCTAAAATTCTTCCTCTCCTTCCTGGCCTCTTTCCTGGCTATCTATCATTTCCCCTCCCTACCTTTTCTTTCCCTGTTCTGCTACCTATACCCCCTCCTCCATCTACACACAGGTGAACACACATGCACATGTACACATACATACACATGCACACACATACAAACACACACTCACACATACATTCTACCTTGGTGAAGCCTGGGGGTCATCCCAGGATTTTTTTTTTTTTTTTTTTTTTGAGGTACCAGGGCTGGGGATTGAACCCGGGACCTCGTATGTGGGAAGCCAACACCTAACCACTGAGCCACATCAGCTCCCCATCCCAGGATATTAATACCTGAGTGATCATCAGAGGTGGGGCCCAAATTGATCTGGACAGTTCCAAATGGCGATGTTGGCCCATCTCCCAGGAGGCAGAATGGGGGTGTTAAGGACTCTGTCTTCACATCCAAAACATCTCCTACACCAGGGACCTGGGTAAGAGTGAGGGTGCAGTGGGTGGTGGGAGTGGGGGAGAAGGAAAGGAAACAAGGGAGTAAGAGTAAAAACAAAAGCTTTAGAGCTTATAAACCACCAATCATTTGACATTCTGGTATGAACAATACAGAGTGTCTCCCTAAACTGTCTCTGGCCCCTTGCATGCTCCCTCTACCTTATGTCTGGGAGAGCTGATGAAGTCTCATGATTTCAAATATTGCCTTAGAGGGGGCACCTTGGGCAAGAAGCAGTTCCAGAATTCTCGGCAGTTAACAATTCTCTTCTTCCCAGCCCTACCAATGCTATCACACATTTCCATCTTCACTTTAGACAACTAGAGTGGAGAGGTGGACGATGAAAGCATTAAAGAAACAGCAAAGGCAAGGAAGAAGGGCACACACACACACACCTCCCCCCCCACACTCAGAACGTAAAATATTTCCTCAGCACCCCTGGGTGAAAGGAATGGAGCAGAGTCCCTGCCATGAAGAGCAGGAGGGAGATGCCTCCTCTGTCACCTGGCTGGAGGGCTCTGAGGAGACACCTGATGATTCGGAGCTGAGGGAGGAGGAAGAGCAGGGGGAGGATGGTTCAGACTTCACCTGAAGATCTAGAGGAAAAGAGATTAGAAAATAACCAGGAAGTAGTGCCTGAGAAGAGTCCAAAAGGTATTCGAGGAAATGGAGTTGGGGATTTCCCCCACCCACCCACCAGGGAAAGGGGGATGGAACAAACATAAGGGAGAGGTGTGCACAAGTGTTTATGTAGAGAGGGTGTGAAGATACAGGGAATTACACAGTCCCTGGGAAATAGTGGGAAGATGAGGGTTTCTGGAAGGATGAAGAAACCACAAAGGATGTCATACCCGGGAAGATAGCCAGTGCGTCCCAGGGGGGTTCAGGGGGGCTGGCATCCATCCCCACGTCCAGGGAGCTCCTGTCAAACTGAACAAGGAAGGAAACCGAAGGCAAGAGTAAACGAAAAACATGTGGCCTAGGGCTGAGTCCTGGTTCCAGGACACCACTCCCACCCACCAGTGGTCAGAGACAAGGCTGGGTAAGCAATACCGGGACATCCTCCTCCGGGCAACGGAAGAGCTGCGTCTGCTCCTCGGCCACTTCATCCAGGCCGGTATACAACGTGCTGTCTGCAAGGGATGCTTAATGTCAGAGGGGTCGTCCTATACAGGTGGCCCAGCCTACAGATCCGCACCCAAGCCCCCGCCCCATCCCTCATTGGCTCGGCTCGGCCAGACCCACCGCCCGCCCACTTGAAAAGTGATATAGTCAAGGAACTTCAGTTCCTTCTCCCCCGACCCCGGAACAATTCGACGTTCCTGCAGCGAGTGGAAGTTGTCCCGGACTCCCGCACCCCCCGAATGCACAGTGAGCCCCCCTGCTCCGCCCTCCTTCAGATGGTGGATTCCGTATTCGCCCAGCCTTCCTCCTTTGGCCTCCGCTTCCTTTCCGCGTGCGTCAGGAGCCAAGTTTGCCACAGCCCCTTCCCTTTCCCTCCCCTCGGCCTCACGCCGCAGACCCCAGTCCTCCGGGCTCAGCAGATTGTCGGTGAAGAAACGCGTGGGATCCGCAATCTCGCTGAGGAGCATCAACTCCGCCATCTTTCCCCCCCACCCCCCAACCATGAGACCGTTCCCAAGGCCCGCCTCTCCCCATCATCAACTAATCAGTTAACTCTTGGGAAAAAAGGGGCGTCCCGAAAGCTCTATCGACCAGTAAGAGAGCCGGGTGCTGAGCACATGAGTCAATAGAAACGATGCCTGTATAGCCCCGGCCAATGAGAGAGAGAGGGGGGGGGGGTAAGGTTTGCGCATGCGCCCTTCAGGTCCCAGAGACAGAGCCTCTTGGTAGATGTAGTACCCGGCATGTAAAGGCCCGTCATCTCCCCCAGCTAGTCCTAAATTGAGAAGTTTAGACAGATCCTTAGACGTCTTCGGAGGTGGATAAGTTCCCCCAGATGAAACACACGTGACCATATGGCTTCGTAATGTTAAAAAAAGAAAGGAGGCGCACTGCCACTTGCAACCTCCCCTAGGAAGGTAGAAACTGAGAATAGGATATGGGGTGAAACCCTCTCTCTGGTCCCCCAAAACACTCACAGCACAGACCACAATTCACAGGTTTCTGTCTCTTATGGTTTAACCTTTAATCAGCCAAACATCTTGCGCAGACCCTGGGCCAACCCAGCATCCTGTTTCTTCCCCTGAATGACTACCTTCCCCAGCTCCACCTGGGCTGCCCTGTTCTTTGGGTCCACCTCCAGCACCCTTTTGAGGTCAGCAGTTGCTTCTTCCAGGTTCCCAAGGGCAGCCTGGGCAACCCCCCTTCGGTACAAGGCCTTCAAATGGCCAGGCTCCCGCTCCAGCACCCGGTCACAGCTCTGGGCTGCCAACTGGGGCTGCCCTAGCAACAACTGACAGGCAGCCAGATTGGCATGAAGGACAGTTCGTTCCGGAGGGCCAGGTGGGGGTAGAGTAAGCAGCAGCCGAAGAGCCCGTCCATAGCATTGGGCAGCCCTTCCAGGGTTCCCAGCTCGAAATAATTCTGTGCCCCTGGTACGTTCTTCCCTGGCCAGAGCCTCCTTTTCACTGGCCTCCAGCTCCCAAGAGTCCCGGCCCTGAGTGAAGGAGGCCAGTGTGAGCCTGACAGGGGCTCCAGAATGTCCCTGGAGCTGCAGCTCTGCCTCCTCACCTTGACACATAGACTCCAGGCACTTCTCTAAGAGCTCCCCCCAAGTCTCCTCCCTCCAAGGCCCTACCCCCAGAGTTAGCTCTGTCCAGCCCTCTGGCAGTCCTGACTCATAAGGAAACCCCAAAACCAGCACCCGGCAACGGGAGCCCAGCTTGGGTTTGTCCAGGCCACGGCCATGGATTATGACCTTCTTGACAAAGCTCCCATCGGGACAGCACCAGAGATTAGAAGCTTGAAGGGGCCCAGGCATCTCAGTGGCTGATCCTTCAAATCCAGCAGCCAGTTTTTCAGTCCCTCGAGTATGGTCTAGATTTTGGCTATCTGAATCTGCGCTCACTCCCAGCTCAAGGATTTCAGTAGGAGGGTCTCCTGGCTGTTGCCTAATCTGAGTAGTTAAATCAAGGTTCTCCTGGGGATTCTTTGTCCATTGTTGCTGTGATTGGGAGATGTCCTCTCCCGTTGGACTGACTAGTGGCATCTCCATTTAGCTGCCTGGTCCCTTCCACCATGAGTGGACAGTTTTGGTCGGAGGAAGAGGGACCAGGTTCAGGTCAGCACCTGAAAAGAAAATCAAAACAATGCTAATTGCAGATTCGTCTCTCGCCCGTCCTTCTGAGACCCAGGTCCCGGTCCGGTACGTCCCCGATTCCCCCACCCCCACCCCCACCCCCACCCCAAATCTCTGCCCTACTCGAGCTTCCGTTCCGCCCTCTCCTACTCTAGAAATATAAATTCCACGACTCCCTGCTGTTTTTGAGTTTCAAGAACCGAAACTCAATCGGATCAAAAAGTACCCTGGAGGCCAAAGCCAAGCCTGGTGGTAATACCCGGCTATTCGGATCACCTTTCCTTCCGAAGCTAATTGCTCACTTAGTATGGTCCTCAGAGTCTTGTCCCAGGCGGAAAGTATGGCCAGAGTGTCGCGGACAGCGGGGCAAGACCCTGACAGCGAACGCCTGAGCCCGCGAGACAGCGAATCTAGTCAAATTCCTGGCAGCCAATGGGCGGAGGGAGGAGCCTGGTTAGCCCGCCTATTGGGCGTGACATCATTTCCCCCGCAACCGGGAAGCTCTAGGCCTTAACAACCGAACTAGGTCTCTGCTTGAGGTCGGGGTGGCCAGGTTACTCCGAGTCAAAGTCTGGAGAAGTCCTGCCATGAGGGACAGGGGCGAATGAGAATGGAGTGGGAGGATGGCGGAGGGTGGGTGGGTGGGGATGGTGAATGATAGTGGCGGCAGACCTATCCTTTTATCTGGCAACCTCAGGCCCACCGCTATTCTCTTATCACCACCCCCCCAGGGGCTCCCGGCCTGGGTCAACCCCTGTCTGCTCTTTCACCCATCAATTCAGGGTGTTCCAAGATAAACCCTCAGTCCTCTTTCTCCCCCAATTCGTCTCTATTCCTGTGTGGAGCAACTTGACTTCTCCTTACCTTTCCCCTCATATCCATCATTACCTTTCAAGCTCTCCTCCATCAGGAAATCTTAGACAGTTCTCAGATTTTAATGTGCATGTGCATCACCTGGGGAACCTGTTAAATTGCAGATTCTGATTTAAGGTGTGGGGTGGGGCCTGTGATTCTGCATGTCTAGCAAGCTCCGGGATGATGCGATGCTGCGGGTCCATGGGCCACTCTGAATAGTATGATTCTAGAATAACTTCTCCCCATTCTCTTCACCCCTTGCTCTGTGTCTCTTCAGTTCATGTATGTGTGTGTGTGTGTGTGTGTGTATGACTCTTCAGTTCTTAGATAACTGGTATAACCTGCTCCATTGGGTACAGCAGTGGGAAACTGGTCCTCCTCCTGGAGAAGATGTAGGCTCCTTTTGTGATTCAGCCTTGCTTACCCAGCTTTTTGCACAGGTTGGACCACCAGGCTAAAAAGGGACAGAGAATCCCACTCTCAGTACCTCACTTTGGCTCCTTCTTCAGTTTGCCCTCTAACACCTACCACTGTGTACCCAACTACAAGGATGATATCAGGACAAGGAGGGGAGGCAGTTCATCATGAGCCACAAACGTGTCAAAATAGCCCTCCCCTACTTTGTGTTGAGTCAAAAATCACTAGCCTACACTTATTCCTCAAGTTTTATTTCTAGGTTCTTGGCTAGAGTAATCTTAGTCCACTGCCCCTCCTCCCCCAGTTACTAACTATTCTGATTCTTAGACTTCCTGGGCTCCTGTTGAAAATGAGTCCATCTCTTCTCCCTCCCCCTGGTTTCCTATTGAAAATTGACCCACCTTTTCTCCCTCCCTCTTCCTTTTTCCATTTCATGGATTTTAGGGAAAGGCAAGCAGTCTAGAATGTGTCACAAAAAGTTTGATTACACCCTAATATCCAAAGGTTGCTAATTTTTATTATGTGTGCCTTTACTGAGAGGCTCAACTCTCAATAAAGGCTCAACTCCCATGATCAGCCTCTGTCCATTAAAAGAAAGTGTACTCTGCTACAAATGTATAGCTTTGTAGTGTTCTCTTGTCTTGTGTGTGTACATTTCAGTTCCAGTAGGTTCTACAGGGCAGGAACCCTGTCTCTTATTTTGTGTTTCATCTCCTTTCCTGCTCATTCATTCATCAAATATTTATTAAGCACCTGCTACATGCCTGGCAGCATGCTAGGAGATTCATAGGTGAATGAGAGAGCTACAGTCCCTGCTCTCATGGAGCTTATAGTCTGGCCAAGATAATAAGTAATTGGTGTGCTCTGAAGAAGAGGTGCTATGAGAGTGACTGATGAGGGATGAGGTAACATTCCTTGAGGATGAGACATTTTTGCTGCCATCTAAAAAATGAGTTAGAGCTGGATCTCAGAGAATATACCTGTAGGCCCCATAATGAGACACACTGAATCAAATGGTCAACTTCTCTCTTTAGGTGATCCTTTGTCACCACTGTGATTGCAAATACAAATACAAGCATAGGAACTGAAGTCCCTGAAAAAACAGATCCAAATAATGCAAAATGCAAATATTTCATTAAAAAAAAAAAAAAAGATTACCTGAGGAGCAGGTGTAGGTCAGTGGTTTGAGCACCTGCTTCCCATGTATGAGGTCCTGGTTTCAATCCCCATTACCTCCACTAAAATATCTATATATATATATATATTTATTATATATATACACACACAATCAAAATGAAAGCACAAAATGTTAACATTTTAGAAGAGGACTCAAGGACCCCCAGAAAAGACATCCATGGATTTACAGATTTCCCCAGGTCTCAAATTAAAAATTAAAGATGTGAAGACTCAGAAATGGGAAAGAGTGTAGGTTCTCCTCCGAAGTGTAGATAACTGCACGAATGTTGACTGACTCCCACTGCTTCCTCCCTCCCAGTTCCCTGCCACTTGAGCCTCATTATGCCAGGATTCAGCTCTCTGGGCGTAGTCACCAAGGAATAAGGAAGGAGGAGAGAAACAGCCCGGGCCTTGCTAGATAACATGAGGTCTGAGGAAGACCCAAAATGAGGGTGACAGATGAAAAACTGCTTACTTGTTGGGTTAGAGGCTTGGACTGGGGAATGAGGAAGAAGCAATGTTTCTTTCCACTTTGTTCCCCCCTTTCCCCTAAAGATTTAAGAGTGAAGTAGATGAGCAGACTTGAAAGGAAAATATGAAAAGGAATCTCCTTTCCCAGGTGACTAGAGCTAATCCCTTCCTGTTGCTACAGGTGTCCTTCTGCTCCTCTTTTTCTTTGGAGTTACAGGGACTAACTACCAACACCCCCAAGAAATGGAATGGTTGAAACTGGGATATGACCTATCTTGTGTCCAAGACATCTCCCCAGCCTCAGGTGAGAGGGGCTGGAAGGAGGAGCACATAGGAACTTCTGGAAAGATGAGATTATGCCTTAACTCTGGGTTAAAAAAGTCCAAGAGACATCTGGGAGAATGGAAAGGATTTGGGGGGACACTGACTCTGTTCTCTGTGATTGTGGAAGGTGAGAACCATTTTAGAACAGTTCTTCCCTCGTCCAAGTCATTGCAGGGGCAGAAAATTCCTTGATGATCTGTCTGAGGGGAAACCCCTATCTGATAAATTTCTGAGGATTTACCCAAATAATAAAGTACTGTAAATAAGAGTATTTGCACCCCACCAAGATTTATTTCCTTCCTTCCTCCCTTCCTCCCTTCCTTCCCTTCTTCCCTTCTTCCCTCCTTCCCTCCCTCCCTCCCTCCCTCCTTCCTTCCTTCTTTCCTCTCCTCCTTCCAAGGTAGCTCAGAGGATCTGTCCACACTGTTACTTTCCTTGTCCTACTCCACAAGGGCTGTTTTGCCTTCATTAAAGCCCTAACCTGAAGGGAGAGCCCAGAGAGAAGTTCAAGAACCGGTGTGACAATGGAATAATATGCAGCTATAAGAAAAGTCGTAAAGCATATGATAACATGGATGAACCTGGAGGACATGATGTTGAGCCAAGCAAGCCAGATACAAAAGGACAAATACTGTATGATTGCATTACTATGAACCAAATATATTGTGTAACATATTGAATGATTCAAAAAAAAATTATATGTATTCAGTACATTTAATTGAGAAGTGTATGTTTTTATTCAACTGTGTTTTCTTTTTAGTTTTTAATTATTTATATTTTCAATTATTAAATGTACAAAATAAAGTTAGAAAAAGAAAAAAAAGAAGAACTGGTGTGAGGTCATTGTTTTGTTTGTTTGTTTGTTTTCTTTTTTTCTTTTTTAGGAGGTACCAGGGAACCCAGGACCTTGTACATGGGAAGCAGGCGCTCAACCAGTTGAGCTACCTCCTTAAAGTAGTAGTTGGTCAGTATTTGTCCCTGCACACACAGAGCCTATGACATTTTTCCTTTAAATGGGTGAAGTGTGATACTTTTCTTATTCATAAAATAATCCTTATGGTATACTCAGAATTCAGCAATGAAATATGGAGATAAATACAACAGGATCTCCACCATAGCCTAATAAGGATAAAGGGTCACTGTGAACAAATGCCCCACATACAAGGGAAAAAGTGATCAGTGGCAGGGAAGGGATGTCCAACTGGGAGTCATTTGAAAAGCCTTCAAGGAGTTTGGGAAGTTGAACCTTGAAGGATGGGCATGATTTTGACATGCAGAAACTGAAAGGATTTTTTTTTTCAGGTACAGGAACCAGGCTGAGGCAGGAAACATAAGCAAAGTAAAGCCACATTCCATTCAGTATTATTCATTTCTGACTTGTCAATCTCAGCTTTCCCAGATTGTACCAGTATCCATTGGTAGTGCTGTGTTACCAGGTATTGAGCCAGTTGGAGGTTTTTACACCCTCATATTCCCAGGCATTTCATACTCACCACATGGAACCATATGGTGCACTTAGTCTCTGCCATTTATCATTGGCACGAGAGACAAAATTCGTAGCTTTCCAGAGCATAAATAAATTTCCCCTTCTGTTTAGCTTTGGTGGCTTCTGTGGTTTTGGTTCTACTGGGCTTTGTGTCAAAATTGTTCCTTCTGTTTGCTCCCAAAGCATTTTGCATGTGCTTCCCTTCTAGGCAGGGTTTCAGGCAAAATGAGGCAGTGAGAGGCAGACTTCTCTGCAGTGATGTGTTTCGTGATAAGAGCTGCTATTTTGGAAGCAGTGACCATGTGCCAGGCATTGTGCTAGGGGTCTCATAGGTATGATCTCACTTTCTCCTCTCACAGCTCTACCAGCTACTTACTCATTCAGTCATTAACAAATCTTTACCGAGGGGCTCCTTTGTGCCAAGCACTGTGCTAGGTGCTGGGAATGAGGGAGAGGGAAAAAGCCCTGGATTTCTTGTAGCTTACAATCAAGTGAAGGTGACAGAAAACAAAAATTTAAAATATATATAATGTTAGGCATAGCTGTGAACACAATGAAGCCAGGTAAAGGAAACGGGTAGAAAAGGGCCCCAGGTGTGTACACGGTGCTATTTCCAGTCAAGACTCTTTGTGGAGGTAATATTTCTGCAAAGATTTGAATGAGGTGAGGGAATGGCCATGCAGTTATCTGGAGGCAAGTGTCCAGGAAGAGAAAAAAAAGGAGCACAAAGGCCAGAGGAGGAAGGACTTGGATTTTTTTTTTTTTTTGGTACCAGGGTGGGGGATTGGACCCTAGGGCTTTCCATGTGGGAAGCAGGCACTCAACCATTTGAGGCATATCCACTTCCCAGGAATTGGATTTTATGCTAACTTTAAAGTGGCTAGGTGGAGCAGAGGGAGCAAGAGGGAATAGCACAGGGGATGACATCAGAGATGTAGGGAGGAGCCAGAAGAGGTAAGCTTCAAAGGCTAAGGCAAGGATTCTGGATTTTGCTATAAGTATGTTCGGGAGCCATGGGAGGGTTTGGGGCAGGTGAGTGACATCGTCTGGTTTATGAATTGAAAAGATCACTCTCATTTCTGCGTGGAGGAAGGACTATATTGGTCAAGAACAGAAGAAAATCCAGTGAAGGGGCTAATCAAGGGACAGTGGTGGTATGGGAGCAAGAATTAGGGTAGAGGGAAACGGATGTGGCTCAAGAGGTTCGGCGTCTGTCTACCATATGGAGAGACCGGGGTTCGATCCCCGGTACCTCCCGGTAAAAAAAAAAAAAAAAAAAAAAAAGAATTAGGGTATTAGGGTAGAGGAGAAGGTCAAGAACAGCCCAGAGGCCCTCTAATATTTTGGGGTCTGGAAGAAGAAGAGGAGTTGTCAGTGAAGAATGAGAAGGACAGTCAATAAGGAACTAGAGGATACTTTATTTGGATCCAGAAAGAGTACTTGAAATGAAGAAAGCACTTCCAGAAGGAGGACGTGATCAGTGGTGTCAAATCTTGCTGATGGTCTAGACAGAGGTTTCTCAATCTCTGAACTATCATTTTAGGTCAGATAATTCTTTGTTGTGCGGCTCTGTGTTGTGCATTTTAAGATGTTTAACAGCATCCCTGTCTAGTATCACTTCCTCAGCTGTGACAATAAAAAATGCCTCCGGTCATTGCTAAATGTCCCTGGGGGGAGGGGCTCACCCTCAGTTAAAAAATCATTGGTCTTACATTTAATTGAGAAATGTATGTTTTTATTCAATTGTGTTTTCTTTTTCTTTTTAAATTATTGATTATATTTTCAATTATTAAAGGTACAGAATAAAGTTTAAAAAAAAAAAGAAAAAAAAATCACTGGTCTACTGTGCAGCCCCAGCCCTGTTGAGGGAATATGGCCCTCAGAAGGCAGCTGATGAGGCCTGCACCCAGGGACAAGTCCAGAGGTCTCCAGGAGGAGCAGCCCTGAGGGCCGCCCCCACCCCCATCGTGGTCTGTCCCCGTCCAGTGGATTCCTCTCTGTTCTGTCCTATGCATTCTCTCCTTTTAAGCAAATGAAATTAGCAAATTATATCATGAATGTTCTTGTCTGTGTACAGTTTTTTAGAACATTGAAAAGGATTTGGGGAAGCGGATGTGGCTCAAGTAACTGGGCTCCCGTCTACTATATAGGAGGTCCAGGGTTCGATTCCTGGGGCCTCCTGGTGAAAGACAAGCTGGCCCGTGCTGCGAGCTGGCCCGCGCGGAGAGCTGGTGCACCAAGATGACGCAACAAAAAGAGACACAGAGGAGAGGCAATAAGAGACGCAGCAGACCAGGGAGCTGAGGTGGTGCAAGAGATTGAGTGTTTCTCTCTCACTCCAGAAGGTCCCAGGATCCATTCCTGGTGCCTCCTAAAGAGAAGATGAGCAAACACAGAAGAATACACAGAGAGCAGACAGTGAGCACAAAACAACAAGGGGGAGGGGGGATAAATAAATAAATCTTAAAGAAAAAAAGAAAAGGATTTGTTTGCTTAGCTGTCAACAAAGCGAAAACCTGAGGGAGCTTCAGCAAGTCAACCTTTTGGTTATTTTCCCCTTTTCTCTGTGTTAAAGCTTGCGTCAGAAGCAGTTGACAAATATTTCAGAACAAAAAACATCCCCTATTTTTCCTTCTAAGCTACACGATGCATTGTTTTTTTTTAATTTATTTTTTTAAACCTGCTTGTCTTATTTCTAGAATAACTTAGAAAAACGAAGCAAAGGCTGTTTCTCCCCAATTTTGGCATGAAACCCCCCACCCCATTCTAAATGACGACAGCACCGTGGAGCAGCTTTGAGGAAAAGGAGAAGTTTTGTACAAACGCACCTTGCTGACACCTGCTCACTGATGGTGGTGGTGGCTCCCACCTGCTGGTGCCATCCTGCTGATGTGGTAGGCTAGCAATATTTTGGTTAAAATCATGATTGTGGGAGTAGATGTGGCTGGCTCAAGCAGTTGAGCACCGCCTCCCATTTGGGAGGTCCCGGGTTTGGTTCCCCGTGTCTCCTAAAGAAAAAATGAGCAGACAATGAGCACAAACAATGAGCAAACAGACTAGGGCACCATCTCTGGGGCGGGGGGACATCAGAGTTGCATTATTCTAAAAGTCATGTTTGTGACTGTAACCATTTATATGAATTATTTTAAAGAAATAAAAACCCCAGAAAGAGAAAGGAAAAATCACTGGTCTAGATATTCACCAGGGGACATTTGGCAATGTCTGGAGATTTTTGGTTGTCATAATTGAGGTGCCACTGGCATCTAGTGGATAGAGGACAGGGTTACCACTAAATAGACTACAGTGCTCAGGACAGCCTCCAGGACCAAGACTAGATCTGGCCCCAAATGTTAATTATCTCAAAACTGAGGAACCCTGGCCTATATGAGGACTAACTCTTGACCACTGAATTTGGAAACTTGGAGGTCATTGGTGACTTAGATATATGTTGCTTAAATGCAGTAGTGAAGGAGTGCATGTGGCTCAAGCAGTTGACTGCCTGCCTTGCACATGGGAGGTCCCGGGTTTAGTTCCTGGTGGCTCCTAAAGAAAAAAACCAAACAGACAACGAGTAAAAAACAACGAGCACAAACAACAAGCAAAAAATGGTGAGCAAACAGACTAGGGAGGGTTGGATGTAGCTCAACTGGTTGGGCGTCCGTCTCCCATATGGAGGGACCCGGGTTTGATCCCTGGGACCTCCTGGTAAAAAAAAAAAAAAAAAAAAAACCAGACCAGGGCGCCCTCTGGGGGGGGGGGGGGGGGGCGGGGAGGAAGTACAGTAGTGGGATGAAAGCCTGCTGGGGGAAATAAATGGGAGGTGATAAAGTGGAGGCAGTGAGAAGTTTTGTCTTAAAGTGGGAAGAGAAATGGAACACTGCTGGAGGGAGTTGGAATGAGAGAGGCTTTTTAAATTTAAAAAAAAGTAAATGATTTCATACATATAAAAGTATAATTTATAGGCGTATATACATGTGTATTACAAAGAATAAATAAACATCATGCAGCTTAAGAAATAAAATATTCTCCGTATCACTGAAGCTCCCTGTGTGCCCCTGCCAATCAGAGCTACCCTCCCCTCAAGCAGTAACCACTATTCTGAATGTGGGTTTTTATTCCATAACTAAGCATCAAATGACGGTTTTTTGTTTTTTGTTTTTCTCGAAGATGACACATATTATAGCAGGTTTGTAGGATGATGAGAATGGTTCAGTAAGGAGGGGAGAAGTCACCGTGCAGGAGAGATGGGGGATAATTTTAGGAGTCAAGCCTCTGAGCAGGTGAGAAGAAATAGGATCCCAGTGCCCAGATCTGGGACAGGGTGGGCTGGGAGCAGGTTGGCTTCTTGGTGGTAATGGGAGGTGGTGTAAATGGCTTCTTTCCTACCTCTTGGTGGTTCCTGAGGTGCCTCTAAATTTGTGATTCCCAACCTTGGCTGCCCTTTGGTATCATCTGGGGATTCTTAAAAAAATACAATTGCTTGAGTCCCAGCCCCAGAGATTCTGATTTAATTGGTCTAAGATACAACCTGGGCTTTGGGATGTTTAAAAGCTCCCCAGATGGGGGGCGGATGTGGCTCAAATGGTTGGGTGTCCGTCTGCCATATGGAGGGACCTGGGTTCGATCCCCAGGACCTCCCGGTAAAATAATATATATTTAAAAAAAAAAAAAAAAGCTCCCCAGATGATTCTAAAGTGTAGCCAGGGTTGAAGGCAGTGACTATGGTAGAGATGCAGGTAGGCTAGTGGATTTGGGGTGGAACTATGAGGAAGCTCCCTTCAGAAAGGTGTTATTTTCTCATTGACATAGGAATAAAGGTTGTGATATTGTGGTCTCAGAGTTGGAGATGTGAACCGACCAGAAAAACGGGGGCTTGTACCACACTGAGGACTCACTTGAAGTGAGACCAGTCCGTAAGATTGAGAGTTTTTCCCCCAGACACATTCAGCTGTTGAGTGCAGGTGTGGGGCAAGCAGAATTGGATTTCATGAGGGTTAAGTGTGTTAGGGGTTGAGGGGCCAAGAGAGTACAGGGTTGAGCAATGATTACAGTGTCCAGCCCTGGAATCTAAACTGGGTAATGAAGGAAGTGAGAAGTTGAGGGGACCAATGAGTCAATGGATGGAAGATCTAAGTTGGGATTGAAGAAATTTTGGAATGGGTGTCCTGGTGGGGGGCATGTAAAGACTAAGGATGAAATTTTGGAGATGAGGTAGTTTATGGTGGTAACTGAGTGGAAAGGAGAGAGTGGCTGGGGAGGGGAGAGAAACAGATCACTGGAGGTAAGGAAGGTAAGGAATTGACCAGGGAACCAGATGGATTATCAACATGGATATTGAAGCCACCTAATATTATGAAATGACAGAGGTAGTGGTATAGACAAGGACAGTGAGCCACGTGCTGACTCTTCATTGAGTGAGGAAGAGAGATGACCCAGAATTTGGATCCGGAGAGAATCAGAGCTTCCAAGTAAATGTTAAAGGGGCCAAGAGCCTCTCCAGGAGACTGGAGTCTCAGTCAATAAGGCTGCAAGAGCCAGGGGCACCAAGTTCAGAGGGGAATTGAGTTACAGTGGTAGGAGAGGGAGCGGATGTGGCTTGAGTAGTTGAGCACCCACCTACCACATGGGAGGTCCAGGATTCCTGGTACCTCCTGAACAAAATAAAACAAAACAAACAACAGGCAAAACAAACGATAAAACCAAGTCAGGGAAGCTGATGTGGCTCAGAGGTTGAGTGCCGGTTACCCACATACAAGGTCCCCAGTTCAATCCCCGGCCCCAGGCACCTCAAACAAAACAAAACAAAACAAAACAAAAAAACAACATAGAATCAAATTAGGAATCTGTGTTCCCCAAAGGAAGGAGTCTGGATGAGGTGAAGAGATATTGGAGAAGTTCTTTTCATTCATTCCTCCTTATTCCTAATTTCTTTCAATGCAATTGAATTCAAAGATTGGTTGCAGAGGTTTTATCTGATGAGGATTTGGCTGCTGCCCTTAAGTAGTTCACAACATAAGAGATCGGGAAAAATGCGTATCAAATGAACTAGGGGTGGGGTTTAGACCCAGATATCTTTCTCCTAAAGAAAGTTGTTCCGGTGGGAACCACACCTTTTGGTTTCTTCCCTGCTTCTTGGTGGTCCCTGAGGTGCCTCTACATCTGTGATTCCCAACCTTGGCTGCCCTTTGGAATCATCTGGGAGTCTTATGAAATACTGAGCTCCATCCCCAGAGATTCTGATTTAATTGGTCTAGGATATGACCCGGGCTCTGGGGAAAGCTCCCCAGATGATTCTAAAGTGTAGCCAGGGGGAAGCGGCTGTGGCTCAATCAGTAGGGCTCCCGTTTACCATATGGGAGGCCCCGGGTTTGCTTCCCGGGGCCTCCTGGTGAAGGCAAGCCTGCCCGCACGGCGTGGTTAGCTGACCCAGTGAGCACAAGCAGCAAGGGGGGGATGAATGAATAAATAAATAAAATCTTAAAAAAATAAAAAATAAAAATAAATAAATAAATAAAGTGTAGCCAGGGTTGAGGGCCATTGTTCCAAGAAATGCCTGGAACTCTGTTTAGAAACCCATTGCTTTAGTCCAACTCAGAGGACAGAGAGATTCCTGTTTGTTGGAGTGAGGGGGTGAACTCATTTGAGCCTTGAAAGAGAGGTAAAATTAGGTCAAGAGGAGAGGTAGATGTAAAGGGGGGTGGGTGGGCAGGAAGCAGGACATTGGAACAAGAGCCTAGAGGAGGTCTGAGGCATGTGACAAGCAGCAAGCAATTTTGTTTCTAACAGCAGAGTGGAGAAGGAGGTCTAAAATTTGGAGAAAGCTTGGGCAAAGATGTGGAGGTGGGAAGGATGAGAAATTCAGTATGACCAGAGATTAGGTTGAAGAGAGAAAGCGGAGTGATTTTAAAATTATGGAAGGGGTTGACGACAGATTGAAAATTTTTAAGTAATTTAATAAGATGTAGGGAGTCTGTAAGGGCTTTGAGCAGTGTATTTATATACGAAGGGTGTTTAGGAAGGCTAATCTGACAGGAGTATCAAGGGAGGCTTGGAGTAGAAGAGGTAGGAAGTAGGGAGACCTGTTAGAGGAACTATTGCAATAATCCTGTTGAGGTAATTTTTCCAGGAAGTGCTGGGAAATGAATAAGAAACTACAGATTCAAAAAATATTGTGGGTGTAAATTTGACTCAGTTTGACAATACACCAGAAGTAGAGTGAGAGGGAGGTGATGGCACTGAGTTTTCAGAAAACGGTGACTGGGAAATGGGTCCATTAACAGAAACAGGGAAGTGGGTTTCAGTGGCATTTCATCAGTTTGATTTGGAACGTGTTGAGTGTGGAGGACCAACAGGATGGTCTATTTTTCCGTGTTGCACAAGGCACTGGAAGAATGTCTGCATGTAAATGTACAGATTGGAGAAAAATTTGGTTAGAAATAATGGTTGAGCTTGGAGTGGATAAGCTTTCAAGGGAGAGTCTAAAAGAAGGAAATAAGTCCAGAGGCAGACACTTGGGGAAGGGAGGAGAAAAAGCAAGAGGGGGGATGGAGGAGAAAGGGGAAGGAGGGATGATTAGAGGGATGTTTGTGTGTGTATAGGGTGGGGACAGAGACAACATGTCCTTGAACTCTGGGGAGTAGGGAATCCAGGGTCAAAAGACAAACATGGGAGGGTCAGGGAGGCAGAGTTCTATGAAAATACATTGATTTTTGGCTCCTGGTAACCTTTGGTCATTGTGTACCATTTGAGAGAGCAGTTTCAGTAGAGTAGTGAGTGGAAGCAGACTACAAGGGATTAAAAAAATAGTGGGTTTGGAACACATCTCTGATAACAATACTCCCCTATTTGAAAAAGAAAAAAAAGGAAGTAGGTGGCGAGGAAGTGGAAGCCTCAAATGTGAATTCCTTTTTCATGAAATTTGGTGAAGAAGGCACATTAAACTCGAAATGTCCAAAGGAGAATCTATGATTTCCACGTCCCATGTCAGCACATGGCTTGCTTCCATGTACTGGAGTGAAAGTTCCATGAGGTCAGGGTTCACATCTGCTGTCTCAACAGCACTCTGCTAGGTACCTGAATGAATTTAGGGCCAGCTCTTTAGAACTCTGCCCTTCAGGGTACAACTGCAGGCACTAAGCCCACTGCTTGTGAGCTGCCGCTCCCACCCCTGTCCCCCAGGGGCCACGTCCTGGTTGACCTCAGGGCAGAAGAGAGCAACTAGCCTTAGCTGGATTTGAGATTATTCACCTTCTCCCCAGGACACCCACAGTCCTCTGCCCCATTGCCTTCCCTATACTGGGTACACCACACCACGTGGGGCTCTGATCCAAGTTGCCTGCTAACCCCCAGCCCCCAGCCAGAAACGGCTGTGGTCAGTTGACATCTCCTCCCTGCCCCTGCCACTCCATAACCTGACCAGCTTCTTCAGAGTGTTCTGCCCTCTTCTCTCCTCCTGCCCTTCTGGAATTCAGGTGATAGAGTCCAGGATCTGCTTGTAAATGTCCCCTCTCCAAAGCCTAGTCTGGTAGGGAATGGAAAAGCGGCGCTGGGGAAAGCAAGCCCCACTGAGAATGGGCCCGAAGATCTTCCCGGGTGGATTTCCAGGAAGCCCTCTTTCGTTTCCCGTATTTGTTTCTGTCTCTCGGTTGATCTGGAATCTGTCTCCTCCCACTTTTGTCTCTGTCAGTTTTGTTGTTTTCCCTCGGGAAGGGAAGATGAGGGGAAGTGAGAGGGGGAGGGGCAAAGAGCCAGAGTCTTTGCGGGACCGTAGTCTTCGGAATTGCGGGTGATAAATCCACGTAGTCTCTTTAATGTCGTCTTTCAGAAGTTCACACACACGCACACACAGATCAGAACAAGGCGGGGGAGGGGGGCCGCCGAGGGGAGAGGGACGCGGACTGGCTCCCTCCCGGGGTTGGGAGGTCCGTAGCCTGGCTTCCCTTTCGCCCTGCTGCCCAGGGGCTGGGATGGGTGGAAGGAAGTATGTACAGAGCACGGGGGCGTGTTTCTTACCTCAGGGTAGAGGGTCCTAAGCCGGGAAGCTCCCAAATCTCTTTTCAAATACAACAAAAGTAGAGGTTTTGGGATTACCAAGAAAATAGGTGGTGACCCGGGTGGAGAAGGGACCAAACAGTCACAGCGTAGACTGGAGCGAGCGTGGGGGGTATGGCTACCCCGGGGCTCGGTCAGCGCGCGGCGCGAGGCGGGGAAGTCTGGGGGTCTGGGGGCGAGGCCTGAAGCCACAAATCCCAGGACCCGGCTGAACCACCCGCTGGGAAGAAAAGGAGGCGGAGCCTGCCGACCTGGAGGCGGGATTTTTGTCAGAGCCGGGGCAGGGCCTATGGAGGAGGCGGGGCTTTGGGGACCAGTCCAGGCTGCGGAGAAGAGGCAGAGCGAGCTGGGCTGGGGACGCTGCACTTAGAGGGGCTGGGGACTTGGAGCGACTGAGGGCCCAGCGTCTGGCGGGGATCCTGGGAAGTGGCGTCCCTGGGGATGTGGGCTTTGAGGGGGTTCCTGAGGAACTGGATTCGGAGAGTGCTCGCAAGGCGAGAGGTTCCGTGGAGGCCGAATTCAGGGTGAATAGAAGTCCCGCGGCCCCAGGGGCGGGTGTGCAGGGCGCACAGTGGGTCCGCGGCGTAACTGCAGAACGCGCCTGGGAACTCGAGGCAGGCAGGGTGGGGCCGGGCCGGGGGCTTCCTTAGGGATCCCAGTAGTTCTCGTGGTGCTGCGCGGCGATGATGATGACTACGGTGAGGATGGTGCAGAGAACCATGGCCGCGATGCCCACGGCCAGGGAGATGAAGGAGAAGTTCCGAGCCTCGCGGGAGGCGATCTCGGCCGACACCATGTCTCCGCGGGCCAAGGCCGTGCGCACCTGCGGGCGACAGGTGGGGGAAGAGGGTCCGAGGACTGTTGCCCCGTCCGCGTGCTTCCGCCTCCCCCTGAGACGCCCCCCAGAAGGCCCAGCACTCCCCGAATATGGAAAACGGAGCGGGTCCACCTCCTATACGTCGCCCCTGTCCCGCCCTCACCCCACCTGCACGGCCTTGAAGATGGCGATGATGCCGGTAGGCCAGAAGCAGCATATGGTGGTCAGCACCGCGATGGGCATGTAGTCGTGCGGCGGGCGCCTCGGCTCCAACAGGGCCAACCCTGGACCCTGGGGCGGCGGGGGGAGCGTAGAGGTCACCCCCGTTCCCCCCGGGGTCCCGCCCGCGTAGGGCTGTGGAAGGAAGATGGGGGAGGAGGCATCACTCCTACTCTCTCTGAGTCTTCCCCAGCAGTTGGCGACTGGCAGGGGTTTTTAAAGCACAGTTCTTTTCGTTGCTACTTAAAGAGCCTGATCACCCACAAGCCTTCCAGGATACCCATCAATTCCACCTAGGACGGTTTCCTCCCTCCTTGCGTCATAAATCACCATATTCTTCCCAGTCTCCACATCCCCTTCCCCTCTAGGCCTCAGCTCTTTGCCTTGCTTCCAGGCCTTTCTCCCTACTGAGACCCCTGCCTCACCTCAGACCTTGTTTCTTCCCTGCAGACACCAACCTGGCTTCTCAGCCTCCCCTACCTACTCGGTCCCAGGCAGTTCCCTCATGCCCCTTGTTCTACAGGTTCTATTTCTCCCCTTCCTCCAGGCTGTTTCTTTCTTGCAGACTTCCTCTGGACCTCCAGGCTCTGGTCCACCCACAGGTCCTAAACTGTGACCCCAAAAGACCCCATAGACTCCGTGCCCCCAATGCTGCTGCTTCTCTCAGACCTGTGCCCAAACTCCAACCGCCCTCTCTTGTCCCCCAGGCCCCCCACCACCCACATCCCCTGGCCTCGCCCTAGTCACTCTCGGTTCTTAGGCACTGCTCTCTTTAGACCTAGCCAGGAACACTGCCTGGCGGCGTCTCTATCCCACCAGCGCCCAATTTCAGGTCAATTTTAGGTCCTGTTCGTAGTGTCCCCTTCCTCCCAGGCCCCTGTCTGTCCCACACTCACCGTGCCCACAGGGTAGACCGGCACGTAGGCGGTGCAGGGCTGCAGCTGCAGGGGGTAGCCGGGGGCCACGTAGCCCCCCAGCGGCAGCGTGCCCACCGCCCCCGCGTGCGTGGGCACCACGAAGCCCGGAGCCTGGGCAGTCTGCGCGGGCGCCGGCGGGGGCGGGGCGGCGGCGGCGGGCGGCGGCGGGGGCAGTGGGCCCTCGAAGCGAGTCTCCTGCAGGTAAGGGTCGGGTGGCATGCGGGGCAAGGTAGCGCAGCCGGGTGGGGGCGCCCCGGAGGCGGAGCCGGGCGGGGCGTGGTGGGGGGGTCGCGGCAGCGTGGCGGAGGAAGAGGGGCCGCGCTGAGCGGCTGCCGCGGAAGAGGCCAAGCCGCCAGCTCCCAAGCGTGGGAGGGTGGCGGTGCCCGACTGGTGGTAGTGATGGTGGTGGTGATGATGCGAGGCTGGGGCGGCCTGTGGGGGCGGGGCAGGGGGTTCCGCCGGGGGCTGGGGGGCATTGTACGGGGGCGGGGAGGTGTGAGGGACTGAGTCGGTGAGGCCTGTGGAGAAGTGAGCGGGGAAGAGGCCAGGAAGAGAGGAAAGAGACGGATAAGAGATAAGGAGGGGTCGGGGGAGACACAGAGATGGAGAAAGAGAATGTGAGAGACAGACGGGTGAGATGCCTTCTCTCATTCTTGGGACAGGAGAGGGGTTGTATCTAGGCCACCCCCCACACACACACACACACACTTCTCTTTTCAATCTAGTTTTGAGGTCGCAACTCTCCTCTGCTCCTCTCCCTTCTCCTTCAGCAACTTGCACACAGCTCTCACCCGCAGACACAATCTCCGGTCCTCCTTGCGTTTGAGCTAGGCGAGCTAGCCCTGTGCGTGCACATGTAGACACATGCGACACTATGCTAACATGTGTTCAGTTCAACAGTTGTATAAACGCATGTGGGATGGCATGTTTCACTCTGCCGTTTCTTTAGTGGAAGGGGTTGTCCCAACCTCTCTGGGAATCTCAGGACCTCTCTTAGGGCAGATAAAGAGGTGTTCTCTGGATTTTACTTCCCTGCCAACCCCCATCCGATCATATCTCCATATTTCCCTACTGGATGTCTATTTGGAGCTGGTGATTGTCCATCTGTCACTACCACGATGCTATCCCTGCAGTACCTGTCTGATGCAAAGCAACTCTTGTACCTCCCTCACCCCCTCCCTGCCCCCCTCCCTGTGTTGCTGGCAAGGGACAGAGGCAGAGACTGGAAGGAGGTAAGGAAAGGAAGGGGATAGAGAAAGGAGGGAAATTTTGGGGGGCATTGAGAGCTGGAGAGAAGGGAAGTTAAACAACCACTAGCTAGGGAGGGGTGGGGGAGGGGCTGGAGTCAAGTGGGGGGAGGGTGTCAGGAGACGATGGAGGGGGCGGGAGATTTTTTTCCCCGCTTTTGTTACCTGACTTTTCTGATGACATGCCTGCGGTCTCGCTGGGTGAGGATCCTGCAGCCCGCGTCAGGGGTCCTCGGCGGGTGCTGGAGTCTGGGTGCGCGCGGATGGCGCAGCCGGCAAGCAGCTCAGAGATGGAGAGATGGAGACAGTGGCGGGGGGGGGGGGCGGGGGGGGGGGGGTGAAGGGGGGGAGCTTAAAGGGACGGAGGCGAGGGAGGGGGAACGCTTGCGTTCCCCCACTCAGTATCTCTGTGCTTGGACCACCTCCCTCCTCCTCTCACCCCAGCATTCAAGCCCCCAGTTTGGGTTCCCTTGGAGTTGTCATGGAAACAGGGAGGAAAGACCTAGTGAGGTGGGTGGAACTAAGAGAAGGAAGGAGGGAGAGAGAACTGTCTAGAGTCTCCCCCCGCCCTCTAAGACCGGCTGTAATGATTACATTGTGCGAGAAAGCGAGCAGGCGCCCCGAGGATTTCACACCCCAGTGCCTTCTGGACCTGGCCCACCCTATTCGGGTGGTCCTCAGCCCCTCTCAGGGCTCCCTGCAAGGGTCCAGGTTCTTCTCCCAAATCTTTGGCCCTACTTTCCCCCTCCTTAGGAGAGAGAACTGTCTGTGAGAGAGGACTGTTTGCAGAGTTGGTACTTGCCATGGCCTGAAAAGTTCCCAGGGTTGTGCTTCCACCTGGGCCTGGGGTGAATTGGGAGGTTAAGTGGGAGGCTCAGGTATAGAGTTCTGTGGTAGCCCGGGCTTGAGGGGGCTGGGGGCCATGGAATTGCTGAGATACCTTCTTCCTAAGGAGCTGAAGCGCTTTGGGCGATGGAGGGGAAGAATCAACTGCTGATTACTGACAGGTCTAGGAATAAGCAAGTCGCCCCCTTTTCCCTGTTTGCTTGCTGGGCTGCTTAGAATTCCTAGGTGGGACAGTGTTCAGATCCATTCCCTAAGTCTCCCCCCCCCCACACACACACAGATGCAGTTCCACCTCCTGAGTCGACCTGGGGCTCATCAGTTACTGAAGTCTTTTTATTTGCTTACTGCATCTTGAAGCGCGTGGGTAGGTAGGGAGGTGAGGCTAGGTAGTCTATTGAGATTTACACGAGTTGGGCTTTTTGCAAAAACGCAGCCAGAGAATCATCATTAACCTTCCCCCACCTCCCATTTAGGCTAGTACTTCCCAGCCCCCACCTGAGGCAGTCGCTGGCCTAACCTGTGTCTCTCTCTGTCGCTGTCCGAGCAAAGACCACAGAAGCCCTTGCCTGGGCCAGCTCCAGGCCCCAGGGATTTAGATCACAGCCCCATACCCGTCGTTGTGGTTCCTCAGGCGTTTGCGTGAGCCCCTAACCCTCTGCCCCCATCCCACCCCCGCTCTGCACAACTCGTGAGGTGGGGGTCGGGGGTTGGTTTTATTGGGAGAGCTTAGACCGAGAAAAGGCCCTGTGTACAGAGGGGCTCAGACCAGGTGCGAAATCACCGATCTTCCCCTCCCTTCCGCCCGGGGGGAGGTCGAGTTGGGGCGAGTGTGCTGGGTACATTTTACATTTGGAGACGCTTTCCTTTTCTCAAGGGAAACGTCTTTAAATGCGAAGCAAGAGCCCTAACCCGGGCCCCCGGGTATCTAGCAGGGATCACAGATAGGTTGAAAGGTGCAGACATGTTCGGAGCCCGGAAGTCTGGACCCTGTGGGAGGGCCTGTGTCGGGAGCTCCGAGGGCCAGGGCCGGGATTACGGGGGTCGCACGGGCTGAAAGACTGTTCGAAACTATGTGAACATGAGTCAGCGCGGCCCCGGGGGCCCTCCGCCCCTTGGGGGTGGGGTCATATATGAGAAGAGTGGAGTAAGGCTGGAGAAACTGGGCCGGGCCGCCCTTAGCTCGAGGAGCTTGGAGGACTCTCCGCGTCTCTGTTGACAAGAGCCCTACGCGCACTCCAGAATCAAAGAGTTGTAAGACGCTTAGCTGGGGCGGGGGTGTGTGGGGGGTGTGGGGGTGTGGGGAAGGGCGAGTCCGGTCCGGCTGGCTTCGGCCCTTCAGGCCATCCAGTCACTCCCTCAGCGTACGACAAAACTACCTTTCCCCAGCCGATCCCCTACTGCCCCTTGGAGAAAGAGAACTTCGCGTTCGGTTGCGGGGCAGGACGCCTGTATTGGGAAGTGGGAAAGAATCAAGACGGGGAAACCGAACTCTTGGGTCGCTGGGTGCAGCGGGGCCTTGAAGAAGCCTTTTCTCGGTTCCCAGGATGGGTTTGCTGCTTCTTCCTCTCCCTACCGGCCTAAATGGATAGCTCCGCTAATAACCTCCCCCGCTCCTAGGGCGCAATGGAAAGTTCCATTGCCCCTCCGGTACCAGGCTGCGCGTTGCTGGGGACGCTTGCACGGTTGCCAGGGAAAGCCCCGGACGTGACGGCTACGCGCGACCCCGAGCAGCTCCCTCCTTGCATCCGTCATTCCCGTGCGCCCTCCCTCTTTATACCCTCCCCCTTTCCCCGTGGGTTCCAGACTAGGGAGAAATAAACAGCGGGCGGAGCCAAGCACACAGACTCAGGCCAGGTGGGAGACTGCTCTCTCCACCGGGTCTGGGCTGCTGCTCAGGGGTCTTGCAAAACCCCGGGTCGTGCATGGCTGGGTGATGCATTAGGGAGATTCTGGGCCTAGGGACTGAGGCCCCAGAGCGCTGTGTTGGGGGCGGGGCTTCGGGAGCAGGTTGGTGCCCTACGTGATGTGGGGGTGTGTGTAGGGGAAGGACCCGAGGAGTTTAAAGTAGGCTATTTTGTGACAAGGGCCCGGGACGGTGGCGTAGGAGGTTTGATTGCCGGGCGTCTGTTCTGAGGGGAGGGAGAGTTGTCATTTCCCTCATAGGCCCTCATCTCCCTCTTCTCAGGCGGGAGCATGCTGGGGCTCTGGGGGCCGCAGCTCTCCGTGGCGGGGGTCTTGCTCCTGTGGCAGCTCCTGCCACCGCTGCTGCTGCCCGCGGCCCCCGTGGCCCCCCGCCCTCCCTACAAGCCGGTCATCGTGGTGCACGGGCTGTTCGACAGCTCCTACAACTTCCGGCACCTGCTAGAATACATCAACCAGGTCTGGCAGCGGGCACCCGGGTGGAGGACGTTGGAGGCGTCTGCAGTGTCTGGGGAGGGGGTGGGGTACTGAAAGCTGCCCCTCTGGGCCTGCCTAGTTCCTCAGGGAGCTGGTCCTGGTGTGAGGAGAGTTGGGGGACAAAATCCCTGGTTCTGGCAGGGCACATTGGCCTGTGGACGCTGGCCACGGGGTGATGTGGGAGGGGCTTCACAGTCCATCCCCGGTGGCTGCATTGCCCCCTTCCCACAGACACACCCCGGGACTGCGGTGACAGTGCTCGATCTCTTCGATGGGAGAGAGAGCTTGCGGCCCCTGTGGGAACAGGTGCAAGGGTTCCGAGAGGCTGTGGCCCCCATCATGGCAGAAGCCCCTGAGGGGGTACATCTCATCTGCTACTCGCAGGGTAGGAGCCCCGCACCCCGGCCAACCTCTGAGCCCTGAGGCTTCATCTCAACCTGAGGCTTGCCTCCAACTGTCCCCTTCTTTGAACAACACAGCTCCAGTCAGAGCCCTGGGACCTGAGCCCTCCTTTTCTGACTTCCCTCAGCACCTGGGTTTTTTTCTGTCTGTGAATGAGAATGAGGCTTTCAGAACTGCTATCCCCTTCTTTCCCCATTACCTGTTGTTCCTTACATCCCTGGACTTAAGGGCTGATGGAGCAGTGAACAGCACCTTGGAGTCAGAGCCAGGAGGCCCAGAATCTAATTCTGGCTCTGCCACTTACATGCCGTTGACCCTTTGGCACAAGGTGTGCCTGCCTTCTCTGGTCCTTGGTCTCCTTTATTTATAAAGGTGGTGAGGGAAAGGGGCATTGCATTGGCCTGGCTGTCCCTAAGTCACCAGTGTCTGCCCTCAGGGGGCCTCGTGTGCCGGGCGCTGCTCTCTGTCATGGATGATCACAATGTGGATTCTTTCATCTCCCTCTCCTCTCCACAGATGGGACAGTATGGAGGTGAGTGGGAATTGTGGGCTCCAGAGGGGGCCCTGAGTATTGGGAGGACAGAGATTTGGGCCATTTGGCACTGCTGGTCTCTTTTTTAAAAAATTAAAAGAAAAAAAAAAAAAAAGATATTTAGATTACATAAATGATACATAAAAAATGTAGGGGATTCCCATATACCCTGCTCCCCACACCGCCCACATTTACCCACATTAACAACATCCTTTATTATTGTGGTACATTCATTGCAATTGATGAACACATTTTGGAGCATTGCCACTAAGCATGGATTAAAGTTTACATTGTAGTTTACACTCTCTCCCACTCAGTTCTGTAGGTAATGGCAAGATATATAATGGCCTGTATCTGTTGTTGCAATGTCATTCAGGAAAATTCCCAAGTCCCAAAAGTGCCCCCATATTACACCTATTTTTCCCTCTCCCTTCCCTCAGAACTTCCAGTGGCAACTGCCTCCACATCAATGATATAAATTCTTCCATTGCTAGCATCACAATAAATCTATAGTAGAATACCAGTAAGTCCACTCTAGTCCATAGTTCATTCCCAAATTCTGAGGATTCTGGGATGGTGATGCCCACTCTACCTCTAATTGAGAGGGGGCTTCAGTCTCATATGGCCAATGCATGGGACTCTCTTGCTTCACTGCTATTCTCTTGACAGACACAGACTACTTGAAATGGCTGTTCCCCACCTCTATGCGCTCTAACCTTTACCGGATCTGCTATAGCCCCTGGGGCCAGGAGTTCTCCATTTGTAACTACTGGCATGGTGAGTGGGGTTGCCGATCTGGGCTTCCATGGGAGAAGGCACGGTGGAGGGTAGAGCCTGCTGCTCCTACTCCTACTGTAACCAATAACAGTGATAATGACAGTACCTTACATTTATTGAGCACTTACTGTTTGAACAGCCACTGTTCAAAATGCATCACATGTATTATCTTATTGCCTCAGAGAATATAGTCTAGTGCAGGGGTCAGCAAACCTTGTCTAGAAGGGCCAGATGGCTTTGCAGGCCATATGATCTCTGTTGCAACTACTCTGTGCTGTTGAACTGTGACAGTAGCCATGGACATTGTGTAAATGAATGAGCATGATGGAGCTGCAATCAAACTTTACAAAATACAAGTGGTGGGCTGTATTTGGCCCATGGGTCATTGTTTGCCATCCCCTAGTGAAGTAGTGAAGATCGCGGGAGCTGAGGCCAGGCTAATTGGGTTTGAATCCCGACCCTGTAGGGTGACTTTGGGCAGGTTACTTAACCTCTCCGTGACTCAGTTTCCCTCATCTGTAAGTGAATGCTGTAACTCCTACCTCATTGCGTGGTTGTGAGGATTACATACATTAATGACTATATGTGCTTTGAACAGGGCCTGGTACGTAGCAGACATTGGCTTGAAGTGTTTGCTATCATTTTTACTATTACTGCTACTATTCTATTACTGTGCACCAGGACTCTTAGGGCAGCCTGCTGATTAGTGTTTTCATCTCCGGCCTTGCCTCCCCTCCTGGCTTCTCTTTCTTCCTAACTGCTGTTTGTACCCAGACCCCCACCACGATGACTTGTACCTCAATGCCAGCAGCTTCCTGGCCCTGATCAATGGGGAAAGAGACCATCCCAATGCCACCGGTGAGACCCTGGGCCCCAGGCTCCACCTGGGTCCCCTTTTCTGCTTCTCTGACCAGCTTGTGTTCCCCTCTCCAACCTGGCCTGACCCCCGTAGCTGACCCAGTCTCTCTTCTTCCCACCCTGCAGCATGGCGGAAGAACTTTTTGCGCATGGGCCGCCTGGTGCTGATTGGGGGCCCTGATGATGGTGTTATAACCCCCTGGCAGTCCAGGTAAGAAGAAACCATGTAGCTAGAGATGGGCGGAGGGCACCTCTACTGCTCCCTACCAATCTTTTTTTTTTTTTTTGAGTTGCCGGGAATTGAACCTGGGACCTCATATGTGGGAAACTGGCACTAAACCACTGAGCCACATTGATTGGCTTCCCTGAGTTGGGTTTTTTTTTTTTTTTTTTTTTTTTTTTTTTTGTTTGTTTGTTTTGCTTGTTGTTTGTTTTTGTTTTTTCAGGAGGCACTGGGAACCAAACCCGGGACTGCCCATGTGGGAGGCAGGGGCTCAACTGCTTGAGCCACACCCTCCCCCCCCACCAATCTTTATTTCTAGCTCTGTGTTTTAGAAATGCTTTTATGTCTGCTACACATCTCTTTTTCAGAGGTACCTTCCAACTCATACCTAAACGTGCTGCTCAGTTAATGTCCCTCCCATCCATCCTGTCACCCAGGTGTAATCTCCCAACCCCTCTGATCTAGCCAGTCACTAAATCCTGATGACTCAACTTCTCCATTCTTATCATGCACAACCTTTACAAAAACTTTTTTTTTTTTTTAAATTTCAAATAATTATAGATTCACAGGAAGTTGCAAAAGTAGTATAGGGAGTTCCCTTGTTTCCCCTAATGGTTTCATTTTATGTAACTAATAGCACAATAGCAAAACCAGGAAATTGACATTGGTACACTGTGTGTGTGCATAGTTCTGTGCCATTTGATCACATTTTCTCCCACCCTTTTACTTACTTGTACTGTTATAACTGCCTCTAATCCCCCTCCCCCCAGCCTCATCCCATCCATCCTATTATTCCTTAGGAAAATCCTTGGCTCCATGGCACTATGTGCTTGCCTCTGTTATGAGTGATCTGAAATGTCACCTGAGCTACTTTAATCCCTTAACAAATATTCATTGAGCACTACTTTGTGCCCAGGCACTGGGATGCATTGGTGAGTACAACAGAAGTCCCTTCTGTCCTGTAGCTTCCATTCTGGTTGAGGAGACAGATAATAAGTATAAATATATATTGTCAGGTAGTGATAAGATAAGGTAGGGGAAAGGATTCAAGGATGACTGAGGGCTATTTTAGATAGTGGCCAGAAAAGCCCTCCTAGAAGAGGTGCCATTTGAGAAGATACTGAAGGAAATAAGGGAGGGAACTGTGTATTGTTTGGGGGAAAAGTGACCCAGGGAGAAGGAGTAGCACCTGTAAAGGTGCTGGGGCACATGTGAGGAACAAGGCCAGTGTAGCTGGAGAGAGTCATGGCAGAGGAAGTGAAATGGATAGTGGAAGACCAGTTATATTGTGCCTTTTTATTCTGAGTGAGCTAGGAAGCCACTGGAGGTTTTTCTTTTTTTATAAATGTATTTTTCAGAGTAGTTGTAGATTTACAGAAGAATTATGCAGAGAGTGCATGTTATTAACTAAAGGTCATAAGTTTACATTTTGGTTTCCTCTTTGTGTTGTAAGGATATATGGGGTTTTTGGTTTTTAATTTTTATTGTGACAACATATACAACATGAATTTTCATATTTTAACCTACAAATATGTAATTCACTGGTGTTAAGTACCTTTACAATGTTGTGCTACCATCAGCACCATCCATTACCAAAACTTTTCTATCACACCCAGTGGAAACTACCCATTAGGCAATAACTCCCCACACTGGAGTGTTTTGAGTGAAAGAGCAAGCATCCCTTACAATAGTTAAGGGTTGTGTTTTGTGTCCACCATCTCATTTCCCATCTACAATAATCGTATGAATAATAGTAATAGCTCACTGTTATATAGCATTTTTTATGTCCTAAGGCACTGTGCCAAGTACTTTTCATAAATTAGCTCCTTGACCCCTCACAACAATCCTATGGGGTAATGACTATCTCCGTTTGACATGAGGAAACTGAGGTGCAGAGAGATTAAATAACTTGCCTAAGTTCCTGGAGTTGTGAGTGGTGAAGTCAGCTGTCTGGTTCTTAACCACAATGTTTTCCTTCCTCTCTCTGAAGGAGGTGTTCTTCTATAGGACCACGAGCATAAGTAACTTGCTCAAATACACACAGCACACAGCAGGGAGAGTGCGCGGCAGAGCTGGGGTTCAGATCCAGGTCTCTGTGCCCCTACTGCTTTCCTCAACCTTACGAAATGCAGTTCCTCAACATGGTCCAAGTCTAGCTCCCCTATGACCCTTGCTGTGCCTCAGCTCTGAGCGAATCCCTTTGCCTGGGACAGCCTTCCCCAGTCCAAGATCATTGCTGGGAAGCCTTTGCTAATGCTCTAAGACTAGGATAGGGTCCTCTCCTCATTGCCTCCACTCCATTGGACTGGCCACCATTAACATTGGTCCATTAGTCAGGGCCAGCACCTACTTGGTGCCCATGACAGTTAACTAGTCTTAATTTTTAAATTTAAAAATCATTTTAGGGAAGCGGCTGTGGCTCAATCAGTGGGGCTCCCGTTTGCCATATGGGAGGCCCCGGGTTCGGTTCCTGGGGCCTCCTGGTGGGGGCAGGCCCGCCCGCACGGCGTGGTTGGCTGACCCAGCGAGCGCGAGCAGCGGGGGGGGGGGGGGG
>JAKSZT010054094.1:1029897-1112513 GCA_026826555.1 Tolypeutes matacus | reverse complement strand
GGGATAAATGAATGAATAAATAAAATCTTTAAAAAAAAAAAAAATCATTTTATGGGGAGCAGATATAGCGCAAGTGGTTTAGCACCTGCTTCCCATGTACGAAGTCCTGGGTTTGATCTCCGGTACTTCCTGAAAACAAACAAAAAAACCGACTCTCACTGGGGTGCAGATATAGCTCAGTGGTTGTGCACCTGCTTCCCATGTACAAGATCCTGGTTCAATCCCTGGTACCTCCTAAAAAAAAAAGTTTACTTGGTAATAATTTCATACTTTAAAAAGTTACCAAAATAATACAAAGAATTCCTATATACTCTTCACTCAGATTTTCCAAGTGCATTAGTATCCTCTCTAACTCTGTAAATGTTTGCATATGAGCCATTTGAAAGCAAGTTGCAGACGTGATGTCCCTTTACCCCAAACACTTCAGTGTGTATTTCCTATAAACAGGACATTCTCTTACATCTCCACAATATAATTATCAAAATCAAGACATTAACATCAACACAATAATCTATGGACCTTATTCAGATTTTTCCAATTGTCTTTATAGAAAAAAGATCCAGTGCAAGATGCAATCTAGGATCATGTATTACATTTACTTGTCATGTCTCTTTAGCCCCTTTTAATCAGGAACAGTTCCTTAGTCTTTGTCTTTCAAGACATTGAGGTTTTGGAAGCATATGGAACCATTGTTTTATAGAATGTCCCTCAGTTTGGGTTTCTTGAATGTTTCCTCATGATTAGATTGAGATGGTGCATTTTTGATGGGAATTCTACAGTAATGATGCCATCTCCATCTCAGTGTACCACCTCATGAGACACATGAGATCCAGTTAAATATTTTGAGTGTCCTCCCTGCTGCCTGTCTCCCCAACAGGCTGTGAGTTCCTGAAGGACTCTAACCTACCTTCATTGTCTTCTCTCCTGATAATCTGCCCCCCTCCCCCCCAATCTCTTTGTAGCTTCTTCGGTTTCTATGATGCAAATGAGACGGTCTTGGAGATGGAGGAACAACTGGTGAGCCCCCTGGGGTCCCTTCCCCTCTCTTCCCTTTCATTCCCTTCCTGCCACTGACCCCAGAACCGAAGAGTTTACCCTGTTGGGAGGGGGCTGGGGACACCAGCAGTAACTCACTCTGTCTCTTTCTTTCTTGCATGCGTCTGTGCCTCTTCGCCCACCTCAAAGGTTTATCTAAGGGATTCTTTTGGGCTGAAGACTCTCTTGGCCCGGGGGGCCATAGTGAGGTGCCTGATGGCTGGGATCCCCCATACGGCCTGGCACTCCAACCTCACACTTTATGAAACCTGCATTGAACCATGGCTCTCCTGAGGATGTCCCCAGGAAGCCCCCAGCCCAGAGACCAAGCAGCGGCCTTGGAAAGCAGATGTCAGGCTCTGGCGTGCCTGTGACCACCTCATTGCCCCCACACTGCCCCCCAGCAACCAGGGCTCCCAGAATCCCCGCCCTTTGCTCCTCCATGGATGACATATCCTGGGACTCCATCACCTCATGTCCTCTTGTTTGGGGGCTGCTCCATGCTCTTCCCTGCTCCCAAGGCTGCAGGTGGGGAGTGGGAAACCAGGTTTTTAACCCGTGGCTGCCCCTGCTGCTTCTCCGTATCTGGCTGTTCAGGAGGAGAACCCAGCCCCTACCCATCACAGGGGTCTCCTTCCGGGCCACTCAGGACATTTTTAGCTTCTCTCCTCCCCATGTTCCCATTTTCTCTGAATTACCCTGTCATTTGCCCTCCAGGAAGCACTGCCCCTGAGAGTGGGGTTCTAAGGCTCCTGTGGGGACAGTTCCGTTCTTGAAGTGTCAGTGTTGGGGAATATCTGTGGCCTGTGAGGCCCATCTCAGGTTTGGGGATCCCCCAGTCCTTATGTTCAGTGTTGGGGAATCCTCTGGGAGCCCAGTGTCTCTGAGGCCCCAGCCCCTCTTTTAGCTGCCCTTGACTGGGGTTTGACCCCTGTATTTATGGAAATAAAGTTCCATTTGCTCAGTGTGGCTTGGCTCATTTCCAGGAGAGAGGGGATCCCGGCTCCCCAAGGAGGGTGGGGATGGAGAGCTAAGGCCTGGAGGCCTGGGTACCTGGATGCCTGGCCTGGGGTGGGGACCCCATTGGTGTTTCCGCTCTCTCAATGCCCATTCTGTGTGGGTTCCTGATTCTCTGCGGGTTCTTTCCTGCTGAGGACAATATTCTTCCTGTCTCAGCCTAAGATTGGGGGGCTGAGCCAGGGGCTCCACAGCCCCATGGGGTGGAATGTGTGTGCCACCCCCAGGCTAGACGAGGGGGCTCAGGGTCAGGGTGGGCATTGGTCGCACCCCTTCTCGACCTTTGTAGGGCAGAGCTGGGTGAGGGGCTGGACAATGGGCCTCCTTTTCCTTGAAAGAAGGAATTTTGGCTCAGACAATAGGGCCCTGTCTACCCTGGCATGGGGGGGTAGTGGCTGACTCAACCCTCTGCCCCCCCCACAAGCTCTAACAAATGTCATCGAGAGATGGGGGCAATTTTCCCTTGGTGTACTGGGCCACCTCCCTTGCCCAACTGCCACTTTGTGATAACTTGCCCTTCTTTCTTTCCTCAGCTCTTCTTGCCTCCTCTCCCATAACCCGCCCCAGCTTTTTTCCCTGTCAGCTCTGCCTCCCTCCCCAGCCCCCAATTCTCCTCCAGTCTGGGATGGGGTGGGGGGGCCAGAGGGACTTGATATTATAGAGCCAGTAGCCTCTACTGATTTGAGGTCCAGAAGTAGGGGACCTCAAAGGATTGAGGAAGCTACTTCTAGGGGGCCACTTGCTGGGGTGGGGGTGAGGAGAGTGGGACTTGGACCCCCTGAATTAACCAGGCTGGAGCTAAGGAGGAGGCTTGTGGGAGGGGGCAGGAGTGGGAGGGCCCTGTCTGGCCCAGCCCCGCCTCTCCTTCCCAGCCTGCCTACCAGTCTGAGCTGTTCCTGCTAAGGCTGGTCTGTCTGAAGTCTCCCAGGAGAGAGGGGAAGCCAGGTGGGAAAGGTGGGAGGGGAGAGAATGTCAGTGGGGAGGGAGTGAGTGGGTGTGAGCTGGGGGGTATGGTCTAAGTGAGGGTGTGGTTGTGTGTCTCGGGTGTATGTGGTGGTGTGAGTGAGTGATAGTAGCAGGAGTGTGTGTTCCCAGGCAGATGGGTTTGTAAGGTGTGAGGGGGCCTAGAGGAAGTTTAAGGCAAAGTGGTGTGTGTCCGGGATGGCAGGTATGAAGATGAAGGTGTAAGAAGGCTTGTTAGAGCTAGGAAGGTGACTAGGGGAGGGTTAAGCCTGCCAGTGCTCCTCCAGTTTGTGAATTAGGTTGCATAGGTTGGAGCATGTGGAAAGGAGTGTGTCCTGGTGTGAGTCTGTATGGTGCTGCATGGGTCACGATGTGCTAACAGGAATGGAGGTGTGTGTGGAGTGTGTGTTAGTTAAATATTCTGGGAGGTGTAGATAGTCTTGGTGGCTAGTTTACTGTGTAATTGCAAACTCCCTGGCCCCCTTAGGAGGACACCAGCACACTGCTCTAGAAGGGGCCGGGCGGCGTGGAGAATAGGACCGGAAAAGGGCCTCCATTAACCTCTTCCTGCCTGCAGCCACAGGGTCTCGGAGAATGATGGGGTCCAGGGCTGAGCTGTGCACTTTCTTAGGCGGATTCTCATTCCTCCTGCTGCTGGTGCCAAGCGAGGGGGTCAAGGGTGGATCCCTCAAAGAAAGGTGACAACAGAGGGGGCAGGGCCAGGGGTGAGGTCTTCGATGAGCCTTTTGCTGGGGTGGGGCTTCCCAGGGGAAGTTTAGAATGGAGAAGAGGGGTGCTCTGTCACTGGAGGGAGGGTGGGGCCCCAGTGGAGCCTTGGGAGAAGCGGGGCTCCTGACTCCGCAGAGCCTGGCCTACCAATGTCTCCCATCTCCTCGCGCATGGGTGCAGTCAAGGGGTCTGCTCCAAGCAGACGCTGGTGGTCCCTCTCCGCTACAACGAGTCCTACAGCCAACCAGTGTACAAGCCCTACCTGACCCTGTGCGCCGGTCGGCGAGTCTGCAGCACCTACAGGTGAGGGATGGGTACTGGGTCTCTGGGATCTCTCAGGAGGGACCTGTATCCTAGGGTCCTGAGATGGTGCTGTGTTCCAGGACCACCTACCACATGGCCTGGAGGGAGGTGAGGCGGGAAGTGCAGCAGACCCACATTGTGTGCTGCCAGGGCTGGAAGAAGCAGCATCCAGGGGCGCTCACCTGTGAAGGTGAGGCTGGATGTCTTGGGCCTTGGGGGAAGGGAACATGCTGGAGGTCCGGGTCTGTAACTGCTTCCTCCTGTCCCCAGCCATCTGCACCAAGCCCTGCCTAAACGGAGGCGTCTGCGTGCGGCCAGACCAGTGCCAGTGCGCACCCGGCTGGGGGGGGAAGCACTGTCACGTGGGTGAGTCTGCTTGTTCTCCCCCATCCCCGGGGAGCCCGGTCCTGCGGCTCGGCCCACTCAGCCCTCTTCCCTTTCCCATAACTAGATGTGGATGAATGCAGGGCCGGCATCACCCTCTGCTCGCACCACTGCCTCAACACGGCGGGCAGCTTCGCCTGTGGCTGTCCCCGCAGGCTGCTGCTGGACCTGGATGGCCGCACTTGCGTGGAGGGCTCCCGGGGGCTCCCGACCGGTGCCAGCGTCCTCGGCATGGCTGGTGAGCGGGCAGGGGTCTGGGCCGCCGGGCGGGCCCTGGGCCGGCAGCTGGGGTCCGGTGGCGGTCACATTCCTTTGTCCTAGTTCGGTCACATTCCTTTGTCCTAGTTCGGGAGGCGGAATCTGAGGAGCGCGCTCTGACGCGGGAGATCGTGGAGCTGGGAGTGCGCCTGGAGCGGCTGGAGCAGGTGCGCGGGGGCGCCGGGGTGAGTATGAGGGCAGAGGAGCTGTGCTCCTAACATTGAGACATCTCTCCTTCCTCCTTCATAGTGGGTGGGCCAGGCTGGGGCCTGGGTCCGAGCCGTGCTGCCCATGCCACCGGAGGAGCTGCGGCCCGAGCAGGTGGCCGAGCTGTGGGGCTGGGGTGACAGGATCGACTCTCTCAGCGACCAGGTCCTGCTGCTGGAGGAGAGGCTAGGTGCCTGTGAGTCCTCATGTTCCTCTCAGCCTGGGACCCCCCACCTGCCAGCAACGGACCCCAACTCTTTCCAGCTTTTCCTGGATCCCTCTCCAGCACTCAGTTCCCCCACAACCTCCCAACTGCCCCCACTTCACCATCCCTCTCTTCCTGGGAGCCTGGCTCCAGCCCAGTGGTTGTTGTTGGGTGTCTCCCCATGGACCCAGACTACAGCCCATGTTCCCACCTCTCTCCTCGTCACTCACCGGGCCCATGTTCCCACCTCTCTCCTTGTCACTCACCAGGCTCCTGTGAAGACAATAGCCTGGGCTCCGACCACAGATGAGGATTCTCTGCAGTACCCCTGCTGCCTAATTTATACAGAAACTGGACTCCTAATTCTCTGAGGTTGGCTGGCTGGGGAGCTGCTGCTAAGGCTGTCAGCCATGGAGAAGCAACAGAAACCCTGGAGAGTTGAGCAAAAGGGGAAGGTGGGTTGCTCTGGCCCACCCCTGAGTCTTCCAGCCAGGAAGGAGCAGGTCTGAGTTGCCTCCGCCAGAACTGCTTCTTCTATCCCCCACAAAAGCAGCCAGAAAGCAGCCAGATATCTTTCTCTCTCTTTATTCTCGGTTTCTTGCTGTTATCCAGTAATAAAAACCAACCACGCAAAACTGGGTCCCATCCTCTCCTTTTGTGCCCAGTCCACCTCCCTGGTTGGGAGAATGGGTCTGGGGTGGGAGGCAGGGAGGGCTAATGCCACAGGGAAGAAATGAAAACTGGCCCAGAGAGGGGAAGCCTCCAAAGAAAGAGAAATAAATTAAAAGCCCTCCTATCCCCTCCAGCCAGGGTTCAGTTCCGTTCCCAACTCCCCAGGGAACAGAAGTGAGTACAGCACCTGCTGTCTGCCTCTTCCCCTTGTGTCTGGTCAGAATGGTACAGTGGGGCTGCAGGGGGCTGGGTGGGCCCAGGACCACTGAAGAACTGTACCATGGGGACAGGGGGAAGCAGAGAAATGTGGAGATCAAACTGGCTGTGTACATCCAGGAGTGTGTATGACTTTGGGCATCTGGGCAAGGGCAGGGATGAGACCTCTGAGTTTGAAAAGTCCAGCCCCCACTGGTGGGGGGCTCCACTGGGAGGGAGGGTGAAGGTACTGAGGAGAATGTTCCCAGTATGAGCTTGGGAGGACTGTTCCAGAAGGAGTTGGAAGTATCAGCTTCCAGCCACAGGGTGAGGAGTCTTCCTCACAAACGGATGAGTCCACTTAATCCATGGACTCAGGGGTGGGAAGAACTGTTCCATAAAATGGATGAGTCCATTGGCCAATGTAGGGTGCAGGGGGAGAAGACCACAAAGAAAGAGTGTCCACTGGAGATGGTATGGAGTGCTCCCCTCCCTTTTATAGGCTGAGCCACTCGAGATGGGGGGAGGCAACTGTTCCACAGACAAGATGACAGGAGGTGGGGGTCAGAGTGGAAACTGCACCGAGGCAAGAGAGTCCACGGGGGGTGGGGGTGTGAAAGGACAGGGGTGGCGCTGTATCCACATTCACTTCAGAAGTTGAAGATTCCAAAGAGAACAGATGGGGAGAGGAGAAAGAGGAAGAGGGCTTGGCCCACTTCAGGGCCCAATGGTTGGCAGATGTAGGGAGGACGGTGGGGGTGGGTTAAGGGGGGCTCAGAGCCTGACTTCACCTAGGCCCCCAGGCTTCTTCACATAGTCACCACCGCCCCGGCCATCAGTGGAGATTTCCCGGAAAATGGTGAGCATGGAGTGCCGGACTCTGTCGGCCAGAGCTGGGACTTCATCTGGTGTCAGCCCTTCTGTGGGCACTGGAGGCAGCACCCGTACCTGACATCGCCCTGAGGGAGAGGGGTGCTGTCATGGCCTGTGCACCCAGGCCTTCGCTCACTCCCCTCCTCAGCCTTCCAGTTCCCCGCCCCCTGCCTTGGACGACAGCCCCTCTGCTTGCCAGCTGCCATCTGCTTTCTGTGGCACAAAGCTTTCTCAAGACCCCCATCCAGATACCCCTGAGCCTCCTCAGCACCCCTCCAGTCCCCATTTACTGCTGAGTGGTATTCATTGTATACACAGGCCTTATTTTTCTCACTAGATAATAACAGCCCCTCTTGGAGGCCCCCCAAAGTATCTATCTAGCAGGGTGCATTTCAAGCATGGTGGGTGTTTCATAAGTCCTTATTGTCTTATTTGTTTTTTTGTTTGTTTTTATTTTACTGGGAGGTCCCGGGGATTGAACTCAGAAGCCTCCATATGGGAAATGGACACCCAACCATTTGAGACACATCCCCCCAGTCCTTATTGTCTGATGTGGGGTCAGATTAGGTAATGCTGGGGACTCCTCACAGCTCTGACATTGCACACTGGCTGCTCCCCTGTTTCACAGGGATGTCTACCAAGCCTCTGCCATGACACTTCTGGTCAACCCCCTGTGCTACCTTAGCCCTCCCCAGAGCCCTCACCCGAGGTGAAGCGGCGCTCCTTCTTGCAGTAGAAGTCTTGGTAGGAGGACATGACTATGGGGACAATGGGAACCTGGGAGAGAGGAAAAGGGAATCAGCCCACAGTTCCCTTCTGAGACCCCCATGACAGGCCTCTGCTGGAGGGGAGGGGATGGTTGGAGCTGGGAGGCTTAGCAGCAGGAAGGAGAAGTCATAACCACCTGGGCCTGGACTGCAAGGTGGAAGGCGCCACGTTTGAAGGGCAGCATGGAGCCATTGTGGTTTCTTGTTCCTTCAGGGAAAACCCAGACCCGCACCTGGGAAGAGAGAAGGTGAAAGAAGACACACATATGGAGGGGTCAGGCAGTGGGTGCTATGCCGAGATGGGGGCCTCTGAGGCCCTCTGACCCTGCATACCAGTTTATTTACAGCTGTTCTACTCCGCAGTCCCCCAAGCCCCCATTTCCCCGGGGTGACTCACATCCTGGGTGAGCAGGGTCTGGGCGACCTCAGACATGACACTGATCGCATCCCCCGTGCGCTTCCGGTCGATGAAGATGACACCCGCCAGCCAGGAGGCCAGCCCAGCCGAGCCGGCCCACAGCAGCTCACGTTTGGCAATAGGCACACAGCGGCCTGGCAGTACCTCCATCATCCCTTGGGCAGGGGTGGGGGTGAGGATCAGGGTGGAGCAGAATGTCACAGGAGGCAGCAGACCTCACCCAGGTCATCACCCATACTTCTAGGGACTGGAGATAAAGGAATAGGGAGATGGGAGGGGGAGCCCTGAGTGGAGAGAAGGGTGACTAAAGGGATATGCACCCTGCTTACGAGGGCCTGGGGAGGGAGCAGGGCGCAAGGTCTCCGAGGAGGGGGGATTGAGGACCTCTAGGGGAGGAGATTCTGTGGAAGTTTCTAGGAGGGAGGGCGTGGCTGGGGGAGGTACACCCTGTATGGGGGTCTCACCAAGCAGGTCCAGGGAGCTCTGGTGGTTGGAGACGACAACGTAAGGCTGTGAAGGAGGGAAGTGGTGGGCCCCTCGCACCTCCACCCGGATCCCATACAGGTATTTGATGTGGAGCAGCATCAGGCGCAAGATCCTGAGGGATCACAGCAAGGGTTCGAGGGGGTGGGCCTGCCTGCCTTGGCTCCCTCCACTGTCCCACTGTCCCCTGGGCATTGGTGCAGCTTTCTCCCGCTTCCTTGTCCCTGGGCTCCCTCGGTCTCCCCCACCCGCCCCACGCCCTCCCAATTAGCTGTTTGCTCCTGACCCTTAGGGATCGTCACCCCCAGCAACCCCTCTGCTCACTTCATGTTCTCGACGTTGCGTCCTCGTACGGCACACACAGGGATGGCGAGCACAGCCAGGAAGAGGATCCAGCCATTGTAGAAGGCCATCTTGAAGAAGTACTTGGCACTGGGGCTACAAAACCACAGGGTGGGCAGCAGGAAGAGTAGCAGCAGGGAGAGCAGCAGCAGCACGGTCCATGTCCCTGGCCACAGCTCCATTCTGGCCACCTGCAGGGGCAGGGGGAGGACAGTGAGCCTCACCTCTGGAGGGGGGCAGGGTGGGCAAGGCACAGAAAGCAGTGTCAGTGGTGACTAGGAGGACCAGGCCAGAGACACAGGATGGGGAAAGGGCTCCCCTGAAACCTTCCCAGGTAGCCTCACTAGGACGGGGAGCCCCAGCGATCTTTAGACAGGCCAGACCACGATTCGCAGACCCATGCTCCTATCAGGACAATCATCACAATTACGACCACAAGCACTCATAGCTGGTAAGGGTCTTATAATGGGCTACATTTGTGCTGTCCAATATGGTAGCCGTCAGCCACGTGTGGCCGCTGAACACTTGAATTAGGGCTAGTCTGAATTGAGAGGTGTTGTAAGTGTAAAATACACATCAGATTTCAAAGGCTTAAAATAGAAAATATCCCACTAATAATGTTTCATATTGACTACATGTTAAAATGACAATCTTTTGGGTATAATGGCTTAAATATAGTATTAAAATTAATTTCACTTGTTTCTTTTTACCTTTTTTAAAGTGGCTACCAGAAAATTAAAAAATTACATATGTGACTCACATTCTATCTCTACTGGACAGTACTGGTCTCTATACTATGTTCAATAACCTATGAAATACTATTATTATTTACAATTTATAGGAAATAGGCTTAGAGAGGTTAAAAAACTTACCTGAGATCATACAGCTCCTAAGAGGCAGTCCTAGATTAAACCTAAGCAGCCTGTGCACCTAACCAGTGGGATATGCCGCTGCCTGTATGTATACACACACACCCAGCAGACGGCAGGCAGTGAGGGTGACAAAACACCCACAGGCACACACCCAGCGGCCGATTGGCTCATGGTTATACAAAGACCGACACATTTGCACTGCTGGGGATTGAACCCGGGACCTTGTGTGTGGGAAGCCGGCGCTCAACCAGAGCCACATTGGCTCCCCTAATTGGTTTTATCATTTGTTTGCTTGTTGTTTGTTTTTGTTTTAAGGAGGCACAGGGTACCGAACCTGGGACCTCCCATGTGGGAACCCCTTGAGCCACATCCACTCCCCGACATCCGCAATTTTGCCATGACACCCCGTGACTGATGAAGGAATGTAAATGCATATCTAGAAAAACCCCTCTCCACCTGGTGGCCTCGCCATTGCCAGATAAACCCATGGACATACCCAGAGTAGCGACAGCACCAATCCTGCCCCCACAGACAGACGCACAATCCCACCATCCCCTTCCCTCCCTTCCAGGGACACTGGAGGCGACCTGGTCAGGCAGGCACAGTGGGTAATGCTCCAAGTGGAAAGTAGGGGACAGAGAGTAAAAGGGACATTATGCCATCTGCCCTTGAAGAGGACAGGGCTCAGAGGGAAGAGGTGCAGGTATGCAGAACCCAACTTCTAGGCTCTTTCTCCTTTCTCCATTCTGCCTGACTGCTGGGGGGTAGGGGCACAAGTCACAAAAAGGGTGTTCAGGCAAAAACCTGTCACTGCCACCAAGGCCACAGGCACTCCCTTCTGATGAAAGGAATGGCTGTGTTCAAGGTAAGCTTACTGCCAAGGGTGAAGGTAACAGACTCTGCCAGCTCTAAAACAGTGGGAATTCCAAGCTATCCCTTGTCCTTGTCCCTGCAACTTCAGATCAGCACTGTTGTTCCTCTGGACTGCTTGAAATAGGTGCCGGACTCTTCCCCTCTAGTACATCTTCCACGTGGCAACTACCACGATTTCTCTGTAACACAAATCTGAACATATTTTCCTGTCTGGTCTAGAGGCTTTCCTTGACAAGTTGACTTCTGTTGACATCTTTGGCCACATGCTCACAAAAGCCTTTTTCTGTTCCAGTCAGACTGCTTTGCTTCAGATCCTCAGACACATCATGATCTTTCATGCTTCTGTGCCTTGAACATGCTGTTCCTGTTAGCCGGGATGCCTTTCCCTCTCTTCGCCTTCCTCACACAGCTCAGTGCCACCTTTCCAGGTCTTTTGAACCCCTCCAGGCCTCTGTTCTCATTACATTTTTATCTTTAATGTTTCCTCAAAGTGTGGTCCCCAACCAGCAGTATCAGAATCACCTGGGAACATGTTAGCAGTGCAGATTCTTGGACCTCACTTCCCCCTCATCTACTGAATCAGAAATTCTGGGCACTGAGGGAGCGGATGTGGCTCAGGTGGTTGAGTGCCTGCTTCTCACAAGGGAGGTCCCGGGTTCGGTTCCGGGGCCTCCTGAAAAAATAAAAGCAAACAACAAGCAAAACGAATGAAAAAAAAACCAACTCAGAGAAGCCAATGTGGCTCAGTGGTTGAGCGCTGGCTTCCCACATATGAAGTCTCAGGTTCAATTCCCGGCCCCTGGTACCTTAAAAAGAAAAAACAAAAAACAAAAAACAAAACTTCTGGGCACTGGGCCCAGAAATCTGTTTTAACAAGCCCTCCAGATGTGTCTGATGTGTACACACATTCAGGAACAACTGATGATGTGGCACCACACTGGGTGGAACTACTCACTGGCATTTTGTTTCCCTCCCTAGGCTATAAGCAGCTTGAGGACAAGGACTCTGTCTTATCCTCCATGCCCAGGACAGTGGGAGGTACATTAGGCATCTAATAAACATTTGCTGACAGATTATAAGGCTGCACACACACCCACACACCCACAATTAATGACAGAGAAGGCGGTTCTAATCATGAATCAGACAGCAATACCTCTCAGGAAATATTAACCATGAAAAGAAAAGGAACCAAGGACGCCATGAACACGCCAAGCCTAAGAGGAACTAGGAGAAATCAATTCTGAATATATGCGTACATTACACGGCCATAGTGAAGGCAGAGCAACAATCATGAAGATGACACAGGTCATTTCACATACAAGAGACACACACAAAATAGGGAGCAACATGCCACAGGGGAAAGAACATGCTGCTGTCATCAAACAGATGCCAACAGTGCAGGGTGAGATGACTGATAATGTCCATAAACAAAAGCAGATGATGGGGGTGGGCATGGCAGGGCTGACCCTGTGACATGCACTGAACTCCATGAACACAGACTGTATACAACCACTGTAGAGAAGATGTGTGTGAGGAGACACAAGTCAGGGAGGTTGGCACGGTAAGGCATATGGGATGGTACTTTGGGGACCGGGAGGCCCAGTTATGTTCTTATCTAATAGACCTGATATTAAGAGACCCTCTCAGAGCAGAAAAAACCAAGGATTTATAAACAGTGGCATGCCCAGTGGGTTAATCAACACACATTTCACAAAATATACCACCAATCAAAGTATGAAATAGGCTATACAACCAGAGCACACATGTTATGGACATGTCACATTAGGGCATCATGAGAAGGGCACACACATGTGCAGTGTGACTGGGAAGACCCAAATAGGCTGATAGGATCACATCACTGTGCACTATTCAGCTAAGCTATGGGATCCCACACATGAACATGACAGAACGGACCATGGGCATAATATGTGAGTCCAAACAAAAGAAGGTATAATCTTCACATGCCCAAGTAAACATGCAAAAACCTAATATGGGCAAGTAACATGAAACTACATAATAGATGCAATACATGAAAACACACAGATGCATTATTTGAACATGTCAAAACTGGATGAGAGGCATGGGACACAAGGCACGAGAATGGGCAATTCTGACGGAAAACATCTTTTCTCTAGAACTCACGGTTAACACAGGGACAACAGAGCCGCACATCAACCACTAAACATGTCAAAGACATACAAACTCAGTGTAGAAAACATGGCCCCACACAAGGCATCTGTGTGTCAGTAAGGTCTAGCTCATTATGGAAGGCCACTGAGAAACAAGAGGTCCTGTGCCTAGATGGAAAGAGAGAGGTTTCTGAGGACATTCCTAAGAAGCAAATTCCCCTGGAGGGAGGAGGGCAGTAACCATCCGCCCCGCCCCCCACACCCCAAGAGTCAAACGAGGTCAAAGAGCAGGAAGAGGAACTGGGGAAGGTGTAGAATTCCCTCTCCACAATTTTCTGCCCACACCCCCAGTCTCAAATTCAAAGGAATTCCATCTCTCCTCCCTCCCTGTCTCTTCCATTTTTCCATCCTTCTTCCCTCTCAGACCCCCTCTCCTTTCCCTAGGAATCCTCTTCCCAGTCGGCCCTTATCCTTTCCCCAACAAGCCTCTTCCCCAGTCGGCCTTCCCAGACCAAATTTCTCCCCAACCCCTCATCCACATCCCTTTTAGAATCCTCCTCCCTCCTCCTCCCATCCCTTTCCCGCCCCCACCTCAGTGGGGTGGGGGGGCCTGGGGGGCCGGCCCCCTCCCCAGCCAGGCTGCGGCAGCGGTGGTGGCGGCTGGTTGTGTCTCTGCCTCTGTCGGGGTGTCGGCGCCAAGGGGGCGACAGGATTTGGGGGTGTCCTAGCCCCGGCCGCTGGAGGGGAGGTGGGAGTGGGAGGCTGGGCCCATAGCGGTAGGAATAGTAGGGGGTTGACCCCCAGCTCCTTCCCTCCCTTCCTCCCTCCCTTCCTGCTGTCTCTCTCGGAGGGCTGGGGCTGCTGCTGCCGCTATCCCCCCACCCCTCCCCAACGCCCGCTAGTTTCCGGGGCTGGCCAGGAAGTAGGGGGCGGTGATGGGCGGCCTGTTTTGCCAATCGCTTCCCAGGGATCCAAGCATCTCCTCCCCACATCTGCCACTCTTCTCCTGCTAGCTCCGCCCCGCAAGAGCTCAGCTGGGCTCTGCCCATCTCTGGCTCCAGCTGCATCTCTTTTTTTCCAGCCCCGTCTGAGAACCCAACGCTCTGGATCCCTTGGCGCTCTATTCCTTCCTCAACCCATTCCTCTCATCCTCCATCAGATCCCCTCTTACTGCCATTTTTATTTGGTCTCCCGGTTTCCTTTCTCCTTAAGTCCCGTACCTACTTATTATACCTGCTTCAACGACAACTATTGTCTAAGACCCCTTTTCCTGTCCTTCATTCGATCTCCAACATTTAAGCCAGGCACCGAATTCTACACCTTTTTTTTCTCTTCAGGGCTCCATCTCTCCCCACCTCACCCTCCGGTCCTCTGGCCTGGTCTCTTTGCCTTTGTCCCACCGCACTATCTGCTAGCAGTCCAGTTCCCTCCACTCTCCGGCCCTCTCCCCTCCCCTATCCCGTCCATGCTGTTTAATCTCAATACTTTGCTTTCCTAGTTCTATTTTCCTATCAGCCTCCTTACTCACCCAAGCTGAGACCCTTCCTTGCCTGCCCAACAGAGAATCTGGGAATATGCTTTCTTCCAATAGAAGTTGGGCATTGGGGTTGTCTCCTTGGAAAAAAAAGGGGGGGGGGGGGAAGAACGCTGATTCCTCTGGGATGAGCATGCCTCCTTAATTTTGTAGCCATGCATCTAACTCCCTCTCTAGCCCCTGCAACTTACTCATACCCCCATTATCTCTTTACCAGGATCATTCCATCACTCCTTCATCTCTACCTCTCAGTATCTTTTTTTCTTAAGTCTTCTGAACACTTGCTTCCCCTTTCCTCTAGGGATCGCACAACTTCTCACCTCTCCTCACTCTTGAGTCAAGTGGGACCTTTAATCAAGGTGTTGCTTAACTGCCCTCATCCAGCATCTGCCTTCTGCCCCCAGACACACTTTTGCCCCCCAGAAATTTACACGCCCTGGGGAAGAGGATATGTAAAGAACACAGTTAGGAGAACTGTTACCTAGTTCTGCTCCTTGGGCCACAGTGAGGGTCACTGACTGTAGGAAAGGCCCAAACTCTGAAGCGGCTTGCCCAAGTCCCAGGGGTCCAGCCCAGGTGGAAGACCCCAGTTCTGCTGGGCATGTGATAAGAAGGAAGGGGCGGGCCTAACCCCATTCCCACCGCGTGGCACCTAAAAAGGGGCGGGCCTTGCCCCATCTACACCCATTCGTGAAAGGGTGGAGCCAGACCTTTTCTGCTCTTAAGGTTTAAAACGGAGTCGAGGTCAACTCTGTTCAACTGTGTCACATTACAAAGGGCGTGGGCCTTTGCTCAGTTCTGCTCTGTAAATCACCTAAAAGGCGGCGGGCTGAGCCGTCCAGCCGAGAGAGATGGGTTAACACCAGCGCCACAGATCGATGATCGCAACATCCAAACGACGGGCTAATTCCAGTTCTGCTCCCTTCTTAACTAAGAGGGAGAGGCGGACCCAAGTTCTGTTCTCTACGTCACCGAAAGAGGCCGAAGCCATTTTGAACCCTGAGACCCTAGTATTTCCCCGCTTTTGCGAGCCTTTTGCGGGCTTTCTAGATCTTCACCAATCGGGGGCGAAGGAAACGGCCCAATCAGCCGAGAGAGTTCGCAGCTAGGGGACCCGGATGAGGCCGAGCCGAGACCTTTGACCGCCAAGCCCCACCAATTGTAGAGCAGTCACTATGGCGACCAGAGAGCGAGATGAAGGGGTGGGACCAAAGAAGGCTCAACCCTCTTGGGGGTTGGCCCACCCGTTCCCGCCGCGTGCTGCGCATGTACCTTTGGCTTAACTACCATTTTCCGGCCGAGTTCTAGCCAATCAATTGCTTTGGAGCTACACGCTCCAAAGTCCAATAGGAAGTTAGACAACCTCTGAAAGAGCAAGTGAAGGAAAGGAAGGGACTTATGCTGGGCGAGATCTCATTTAGTTCCGAACCAATTGCTCTAGCCTTGGGTTATGACTGCCAGTTACTCAGGCGAATAAAAACCTCCCTGGCCGGGTGACAAGACGGGAATATCAATTTATTACCAATCCCGTGGCTCTGCATACTGACTCTGACTGTGTCAACCAATAGTAATTGTGCAAAGGCAGGACCGCGCAAGCCTCCTTCCGCCCCCACCCTTTGGCCCTGTCTTTTCCTTTGAACCCTGTGTGATTGGCAGGCACGCAGACCAATAGTGATTAAAAATCCTTGAAGCCTGCTCAAAGATCGTGGGCAGGAGGCGGTTTCACGTTTGTCGGGGTGTGTGTATGTGTGTTTGGGGGTACTGACGGGGTACGCGGGGGCGAAACAGAATTGGCCATGGCAGCAGCAGAGGAGGAGGACGGGGGCCCCGAAGGGCCAAACCGCGAGCGGAGCGGGGCGGGCGCGACCTTCGAATGTAATATATGCCTGGAGACTGCTCGGGAAGCTGTGGTCAGTGTGTGTGGCCACCTGTTCTGGTGAGAACTGGAGAGCGGGGGCTGAAGGGGTGGGGTTTACCTCTATACTGGGAAGACTGGGACCGGGGGGGCGCGTGGTACCCGATAAACATATAGATAATCGGACTGCACATCCCTACAGGTGAGGCCCGAGGAGCGTACGGACTCTCCTTCGGGTTAGTGTAGGTGGGAAGGTTACGTCTATACAGACGAGATGTATGGAAAAGAGAGTTCAGAAGAACTAGGAGCTGGGGCGGGGAACATCCGTGAGACTCCAGTCACCTTTCTCTCCGGAAGTTAGGGGTCTCAGGTATACAGGTGGAAACGGATGAGACCCAAGGTTAGGTTAGGCACGCTTCAGTTGAGTATGGGAGACCCAGGGAATGTGGGGTAACATTCTGGTGAGATCTGGTAAAGAATAATATGACAAACCTGGGGACAAGGGCACTGTGGAGGTGCCGCCCTAAGAGGTTACAAGGTCGTGGAAATAGATTTTATTGGGTCTGGAAGTGAGAACAAAAGGAATCATAAGGATATGTGCTAGTAAAAAGGGTTTGGTTTGAGAGTAATGGGGGCAAGGGTGGGGATGGAACTTGAAAAAAGAGGCCTGGAAAGAGGTGGGTTGAAGAGAACTGGAAATTAAGTCAAAAAGCAGAGAAGGGAGGCATGAGTGTGTGTGTGTGATTGGTGGAGAGAGAAGAGGGTTGAGTGTGTGGTTGAGGAAGAATGGAGCTTTAGAATGTTAGAAGATCCCAGAGGGCAGGAAGGCCAAGTTGGCTGGTGTGGTAAAGGTGGCGGAAAATATGAAAAGAAACCACAGGTAATATCTGGAAAGAGGGGTGAAATGGAACTCTGAAATCTGGAGTCTGTGTCTCTCTTTTCTGTAGCCAGTTTGACTTTTTTTTTTTCTCCCCATCCAGTTGGCCCTGTCTTCACCAGGTGCGTACTCAGAGGAGATGAAGAGGGAAATGGGGAGGTCTGAGGAGCTGGAAGACCCTTCTGTGTACTGGAAACCACTTCATTTTTTTCCCCCAGTGGCTGGAGACCCGGCCAGAGCGGCAAGAGTGCCCAGTGTGTAAAGCTGGGATCAGCAGAGAGAATGTTGTCCCACTTTATGGGCGAGGAAGCCAGAAGCCCCAAGATCCCAGGTAAGAGAGCAGAGGTGCTAAGAAAAGGTCAAAAATTTTTTTTTTTTTTTTGCCCTGGGAGGGGTGGGTAGGTGGCAGAGGAGAAGAGAAAATTCCCAGTTGTTATTCCATCTCCTCTTCTTCAGGTTGAAAACTCCACCCCGTCCCCAGGGCCGGCGACCAGCTCCAGAGAGCAGAGGGGTAAGTGTCCTTGTCTGACTCTGTCCCTTTCTTGCCAAAGAGTTGCCCGGTTTGCCTCTGACTTTCTCCACTTCTTTAGGGATTCCAGTCATTTGGTGATACCGGTGGCTTTCACTTCTCATTTGGTGTTGGTGCTTTTCCCTTTGGCTTTTTCACCACCGTCTTCAATACCCATGAGCCTTTCCGTCGGGGGACAGGTAAGAGCCTTCCCTCCCCTGTCCTACCAGGGAGCCCTCTGAATCCCCCCAGCTCCCCCCCCCCACCCGCCGGCCCAGGAGTGGATGCTTCTTCTTCAACTCTCCTCTTTCCCACAGGTGTGGATCTGGGACAGGGTCACCCAGCTTCCAGTTGGCAGGACTCCCTCTTCTTGTTTCTCGCCATCTTCTTCTTTTTCTGGCTGCTCAGTATTTGAGCTGTGTCTCCTCCCTGCCCATCTTCAGCCAGAGGAGAATCAGTATTGGGGGTCCCTCCTGATCCTTCCTTACTCCTGGATCCTCTAACCCCTCCATTTCTGTTGGCTAAGGCCAAACTTGGCCACTCTTGGGGAGGGCATGGGGAGGAGGAGTGACATCAGTGCCTAGGATGGGAGAGCCTTCTGCTCTAAACTCTTCTCTCTGTGGCATCATTAACTCCCAGCCCTGGGGGAAGAGGTCAGACTGAAGAGAAAGTTTGTTTTTCCTCTCCTAATCCTTTGCTTTCCTCCAGATTTCTGGATCTGATGTTGGGCAAGGCTGTCTCTGACTCTCCCCCTCTACCCCTTTGTTGATTTAATTTAATTTTTCTCTCCCCAGTGTCTAATATGGGTTCTGATTCTAAGCGCTTCCTCCCACTCACAACCTCCTTTATTACAAATTCAATAAAAAAAGTGAAATGTATTGATGGGAACTCTTCCCAACTCCTTCCTTCCCTTCTCCTTCCAGAACAGGAGCATCGTCTCCCCAACTTGAGTAGACATTTGGTGTGGTATGGGAAGCACGGGGGAAAGCCCCTGCCCTCCAGGACTCTCAAGCATCCAGGGGACAAGGGTGCCACATATACACACATGAGCACACGGAGCAAGATGTGTCAGGCATTTACTCATCACTGATTGAGAGGGTTTCTGGTTGTGGAAGAAGGTTTGGCGGGGGGGTGGGGGGGGGATTGTACAAGAGAGAGCTGGGCTGGGGCCGAACAGCAAGTGGGAAAAAGAAAAGGGAGCTAAGGAGTGAGTTCTGGCTGTGGGCCCCTCAAGGCCCTCCTGCACTGCCCTCGGCTACCTCAGACTGATTCAGCTCTGCGCGCTCCTCCTCATCTTCCTGGTTTTCTGGGGCCTTCCTGGGGAGGAGGATGTGGAAGAATTCTGTACCACAGTCCCTAGCACTCCATTCCACCCCAAGCCCCTTGCTGCCTGGAAGCCCCACGTCTGAGTTGCCCAATTTTGTCCACTCACGTCTCCTGCCCTTGGTGTTGCTGCCTGCGCCACACGATGACCCCAATGAGCAGGGCTGCCGTCCCCACGCCTCCCAGGATCCCCAGGGCCAGGGCTAGTGTTCCCAGCCCTGACCCCCCGACAGAGCCTGTAGGGGGATGAGTAGAACTTAGGGCACAGCCCCCAACACTCATTCTTCCTTTCTTGCTGGCCATTCCCCCCCAGCCACCTTCTTGGGGATCTGTCTGCCTCTGCTTCTCTCTGACCTTATTCATCCCCTCACCTGCAGTCAGCCCGTTGTCTCTTGTTTCTGGAAGACAAAGTTGAATCAAGTCAGAAGAAAAGGCTTCATTTGCGGGAAAGCCTATTTAATGGGAGCCCCATCACAGCGGCCTTCACAGAGGGGAGAGGTTCTTTTTAGGGTGGGGCTGCCGTCTTGGCAGGATTTGGGTGGGGCTAAGGAGGCCTGGGTGTGGGTGCATGGAGGGAGGGGATGGGGTGGCTTTTGGAGACAGTGCCAGAATTGTAGGGAATTGAAGCCTACACTGTCCCTCACCAGCCCCAGGGTCTCTGGGATTGGATTTGTGTGTGTGTGTGTGGCGGGGGAGGGCTCCTCACCGATGATGCTGATGCTGACAGTAGGGCTTTCCTGGGGCCCCTGCCTGGGATGGGTAGCCACACAGCTGTAGGTTCCTTGGTCCTGAGGCCCTACCTCAGGGAGGAGCAGCACGGGGCTCGAGGGAAGGGACAGGGGCATACCCTAGTGGGGGGAAGGGGGACAGGAGACTTGACAAAATCCCTTTCCAAACATTCCATACCTTCATACCCTCAGACACCTTTGTACTCCTCCCCAGCTCCGTGCCTGCATCTCCCTCTGTTAGCCCCCTGCCTGCCTTCTGGTTGCCAATTATGTGTGTCTCTACCTCTTAACCTCCTCTCTTCAGGCCACTCACATCCTTGATCCAGTGGATCTGAGGTGGGGGCTGGGCAGGGGCCTCACAGGTCAGGGTCACCGTCTCACCAGGAGCTACTGCTCCACCTTCTGGCTCCACCACCAATTGGACCTCTTCCAGGGGCACGGGCTCTGGGGGTGGGGAGTTACACCTCTGAGTGGTCCCAATGGCCATGGCCTCTCTCCCTGGGGGCCATACTTCCAGAATATGCTCACCCAAGCTTCTTGGGGCCCTCCCCACCTCTGCACTCACCCCAGACACTGGGCTGGATGGGGGTGGTGTGCAGGGCTGGACGCCGGGGAAGGCGAGGGCTGAAGCTACAGGAGAAGATGGGGCGGGGAGCTCCTCCCTGGGTTGGGGTCACCATCAGCTCTGACTGGACTGTAAAAAGCCCCGTCTCAGGCTGTCTCCTGGCCTTTTCCTTCACGGATATTCCTGGGGATCAGGGGAGGGCAATGTAAGACATTCTGAGGTAGATTTGGGAGAGGAATCGGGGAGGAAGCAGCTGGGATTGGGAATTCACCTTTCCCATCAGGTATTAGAGGTTTCCCATCCAAGTGCCAGCTGAGAGTCCCTGCAGGGTAGCCCCCCTTGGACACACATGTCCCCACCTGGGGAAAGAATGACCTCATCACCCTTTGAAACTCCATACGTGTATACCCATCCACACTCCCATTCACAGGGCCAATTTCTGCCTCTCTTCCAATACCTTATTGGGGACACCAGCCATGAGTTCAGAAGCAGGATCTATAATTTCTGGCTTCCCAGGGATCTCTGAAGGAGGGGAAAAGAAATCCAATCAGAGGCTGCAGCTTTGAAGGTTCTCACACCCCAGGTGTGGGAAGAGGGACTGCAGAAGTCAGAGATTTTTACACACCAGGGCCAAGGAGTCAAGGGTGGAAGGCTTTTCCTTAGATGGGAGGCGGGCCTTGGAGAAGGCCCTGGAACTCTTACGGTAGACTCGGACTCTGTAGTTGGACTTGGTCTCCTTCCCATTCTGGTTGGTTGCTCGGCATCGGAAAGTCCCCTCATCCTGGATCCCGACAGCCGGAAGAAGGAGGGAGCCGTTAGGGAGGACGCGAGCTACGCTGTCCCAGGAGTCTCCTTGGGGAGACAGCACCTTCCAAGCTTCTGTCCGGCCTGTGTTCTGAGGACAGAGGAGAGGATCCTAAACTGTGCAGGTCCTTTGGGGAAGGACCCATGAGGTAGGGAGGTGGGGATGGGACTCATCACTGGTCTCTCAGGAAGTTGGGAGACTGCTTACCAGTTTCCATTCCAGCTGCTGGGGTGGTTTCTTGGGGGCACCCTTACAGTTCAGCACCAGTGACTCCCCAATCCTGGCTGTGATGTTCTGACCACCTACCACTGCCCCTGGGAGACAGCATCATGGTGGAGGGACAGGCAGGGCAAGGGGGCTAATGAAATTAGGGCAGGATAGACGAGGGTAGGAGCTTGAGAAGCAGTGCTCAGGTTCCAGGAAAGTGCTGGGGAGATTAAGGGGATGAGCTCTCTGCAGGGAAGAAGCAGTGTGGTGTATTGTATGTGTGGGGGGAGTTGGCAGGGGAGTAGCTCACCCCATAGACTGAGGACCAGCACCCCGACTCTGGCCGCTGCCCCTGCTGCCATCCTGCTTCCTTCCCAGGCTCCTGGCTCTGTCTGTTCCTCTCACTGCAGTGGCTACCGCCCTAGGTGGGGCTAGCACCTTGTCCCCTGCCCCCATCTTCCCATCCTGTCTCGTCATGGGGAATGCTAGGAATTCATGCTTCTCGGACAAGAGTCCTTCAGGTACTAGGACAAATGATTACGCGCACCCGCCCTCCCCCCCCTCGTACACTGCCAGCCTCTGGGTACAGCCACATCCTGGGGGTGGGGACTGCACCTCTGAGGGTCGCTCATCCCCTCAAGGCTCCCAGCTATCAGGGTCTGCCACTATAGTCCATCCCTCCGTTCTCAGAGGCCTGCCTGGGAAACCACTGGAGCCCCACCTTGACTTGGCAAGGTTGCTAGGCAACAGGGACCAGGCCAGGCTGCTCTTCCCCTTATGAGGGGGGTAAGGGTGAGCTGTGGCGCCTGGGAAGCGAGGACAAGGCTGGGAAGAAGAAAAAGGGGAACTTGGGAGAAACCTCTTTTCCTGAAAAATTTTTTCCTCATGTTTTTGAAAAAAATTCTCAACTAAACCCAGGGAATAAAGAAATTTATTTATTTAAAACTGCAGTTTGTTCTGTGAAACTACAAGTTTACAAGTGAGGAGAGAACTGCCCCCAGCCCGTATCACCTCCCGCCCCCACCCATCATATTCCCAGTCTGCCCCCTAATCCTGCCCGGACCTTTGATGGAAGGGGTTTCCCCACCACGACTGACAGTCTTGTTAAATCCTGAGGATGTTTGAGGGGTTCAGATGGTAGGGTTCAGGGCCAAGGATGGGACATTTGTGATCTTACTTTCCCCCAAACCTGGCTTTTTGCAACTCCCCTCATTCTCTCTCTCCCCACCCCCTTGATTTTGGTGTGAGAAAAAAGAATACCTCATTTCTGGGGAAACTGAGGGGAATACATGTATAAGCACCCCAATCCATATTTAACATATTTGGCAATAACCCCCTCCCCATTTTCCCCCCTCCATTCTGCAAATAAATGGTAATTAAAAAGAAAAAAAGAGATTTAAAAAGGTGTCACACAGGGGCAGGTAACATCTTCTAGCTCCTCAAAATTACTGAGTCCAGCCCTGCCCAAGGTTTGTGGGAAAAGGAGTGATGGGAGGTCTGCAGGGCAAGCCCCTTACTGCCTCCACACCTTACGGAGCAGAAAGCTGCTTGCATAAGCAAAGGAGAACACCTCAGTGATTTCAGGGGGCAGGGCTTGGTGTCCTGCAAAATTCACTTCCTGTTGGACAGGACTGGAGCCAGGTGGGCCTCTTCACCAATTCTACTTGTTCCCCTTTCTCTTTCCAAGACCCCTTTGGCTAACACCCCTAATAAGGGAAAACAAGAAAGAAAGAAAGAAAAGAAAAAAAAAAAACACCAAAACCAACATATTTATAAAAACATCTACTTCCCCACACTAATTTAAAAATTAAGAACCAACAACATAAAAACCAAAAAATCAGAAAAGTACAGATGGATCCCTTTTTCCTTAAAAAAAAAAAAAAAAAAAAAAAGTTCAACCCCAAAGCCCAGTCAACAATTCCCTAAAGTAGCAGAAACTCCCTCCGAGGTAGATATCTGAGTCAGACACTCTTGTCCACCGAGCGATTCTATTGGTTTAAGATGAGCTGCATATGAGGTAATAAAGCCGTCTGGAGGGGCAGGGGTGGGGAGGCATGGGGGCGTGGCCCATGTCCTCTGTCCAGAAGTTGTGTCCCCATTTTTGGCATCTCTGGTAGGGCAGGGCTGGCGTCTCCACAGATTCCAGAGCAGATAAGTGGGTTGGGGAGGGGAAAGTGGAGGGAGGAGAGAGAGAAAGAACAGAATAGTTGTATGTGTGCGTGTGTGACATAGACAGAAAAAAAGAGGTCTGAAAAATAGATTTCTGTGTGTTTCTGTGAAAGAGAGAAAGGAGGAGAGAACAGACGGAAAGGATGGAAAAAGGAGGAGACAGATCCCACTTTCTCCTTAGGGGACCCCATTCTCCCTGCCACGTAGCTACCACCCCCAGCACTGAGAGTCCAGATGGGGAGGGGATGACCCCATTTGCCCTTCTCTGTCTTGTGCTTCTCCTATGTCTGGGGTTCATCTCTGGATGCCTGTGTCCTCTTTAAGAGCCGCCTCGTGAGCCCCGGCCTCTGTGGCCCTGAGGGGTGAGATCAGTTGGAGGTGTCGGAGTGAACGCTCCCTGGTCCCTCTGTGGGGGATGTCACTGAGGATGGGGTCACAGCCTCCTGCCAGCTGCCATTTGCCTGGAAAGAGGGAGGGAGACAGGGCAGGGCCCTGAGAACCCAGGTGGTGGACAACACTGCTCAGAAGGCCTCCTGTCCTGCTGAGAGCAGGAGGGGGCTCCAGGTATCCACTCACCCTCATTTCCCGGGGGCTGTACATCTGGCCTCCCCCGAGGTTATCCCCATAACCCCCTGGCCCCATCGAGTGCCGGAGTGATTCCACCTGCAAGCAGCAAAGGATGGGATGACACAGTGAGGAGAAGCCCTGGAAGAAAAAGTTCTTGGGTCCTAAAGGGAGGGAAATGGCATTTGGGAAAGCCCTACTCAAGAAGAGATGGGGCATCTGACCTGGGAAGCAGAATAGGAATCTCCGTTGAGCCCGGGCATCCCCAGAAACATGTCTCCAGATCCTGAGAGATTGAAAGAACCGCCAGAGCCTTGGGGGGGTGGTGCAGAGAGGAAATTAGGAGAGAATATAATAGAACCTGTGATAGCAGACAGAAGACTCACCACAACTGTTTCCCAAAAGCCCCCTGAACTAGGTCTGTGAGGATGTGCTGTTATTCACAAATTATCCACACAACAGCATGCCTCCCCTGGCCACCCGCTTCATGGGCATGGCCTCTGTCCCCTGACTTCCCTATCCCTTCTCATCTTGGTCCCTCTCACCCCAAAAGGCCCCCTGTCTACTATGATCCTGAGCTAGGAAGTGGGAACAAAAGCAGGAAGTGTGCAAAACAGCCAGGCAGGGTGGCAGTGGGACCCACCTGCGGAGGAAGGGGGTGTCGGGGAGCTGGTGCGGCTGTGGCCCCCCTGGGTGACAGACACGGCGGTCTTGACAGCATAGATGTTTGCCTCCTCTTGGAACTTCCCAATATTTTTCTTATAGCGAATCCGCTTGTTGCCAAACCAGTTGGAGACCTGTGGGGTATTGGGCAGAAAGAGGAAAAGGTTTCCCCCCGAAGTCCCTCTTTCAATAGGATCTGAGAGCTTTTTACTTGAAAATTCCATCTCCCCAGGGCACCTCCAATACCTGAGAGACGGTGATGCCACACTTCTTGGCGAGCTCCTCCTTTGCCTCCTCGCTAGGATACGGGTTACTCAGGTGGGAGTAGAAATACTCATTTAGGACCTCAGTGGCCTGTTTGCTGAAGTTGCGACGTTTTCGTCTACAGAGGAGGGAGAGAGTGGTGAGGAGTCCCCCCTCCCAGGCCTGGAGCCTTCCCATGTTTCCCCTCCAGGGCCAGTCCCGGGAAGTGCCTTGGCAGGGCTGCCATGTTGTATAACTCTAGGGGGCACTATCATGGGGTATTTCGTTGTGCAACATGGCGGAGAGGAATGGGAAGGAGCCCCGAGCTGAGGGCTGGCCTGGGTCCCTGGACCCCACCTGGCATCCAGGAAGCGGGAACGCAGGATCATGACGGCCTCACAGGTGCTCTGCTTGAGCTGCATCTGGATGGCGCTGAACTTTCGATGGATGATGCTCACCATGCGCTCCATCTCCTTGGGTGCCACGGGCCGTGTGCGGCTCTGCTCCCTCAGCAGGTTCATGACGTGGGTCGTGAACTCGTTACACGCCTGTGGTGGGGACAGGTGGGCTGGTGAGGAGGGGCCATTTGGCTCTGAGATTCTGCCCACCCAGAGCCTCTCCCTTCACCCACCCCAGCCTCCTCTCTTCACCTGCTCATATTTCTCCAGCTCCGAGTGGTAGATGTGGCGGATCTGGGCAAGTTTGCTGCGATAGTCTGAGTGCTCGATGGAGTTGTCAGGGGACACGCCACCCCCAGAGGCTGCAGCTGCTGCAGCTGCTGCTGCTGAACCCCCCCCTTTCTCGGGCCCAGCCACACCCTCTGCCAGAAGCATGTTGTCCAAGCGCATCAGCTGTGGGTCCACCGGCTCCTCTTCTTGGGAGCTTCGAATGCTGAGCCCTAGCATATGGACAAGTGGTCTTAGGGACCCCCACACCCAGCTCTCAGCCCTCCTGGTACCTCTGGGAAACCCAATTTCTAGGCTTTGGTTCCCTCCCCAGCCCCCTTAGCAACCTCCCCAATTCCCCACTTTCCCCAGGGCCCGGAGTTGTCAAGCTCTTAGAGTGCTATAGTGATCAGGGTTCTGTCCCCAGAGCTGAGGAATCACAGGGCACTCACATACCGGTTTTCTCCTTGATTTCACACAGGACGCTAAAGAGGGCAGGCTTCATTCGGTGGCAGTTTAGGGCGTGTTTCCTTGGGAGGAATGTGAGTGGGGAAAAGTGAGAGAGAAACGTTGAGAAGCTACAGAAATAGCAGGGGGTCTGTGAGGGTGAGGAAGGGGAGCCTGGGAACAAGTGGGGAGAGGTGGGTAAATCTGTGGAGGGAGAAGGAAGATAGAAGTGAGCTTGGGGGGGATGAAGTTTGGGGAGGTCTTGGGAAGGGATCAGCTCCCAGAGCATGGAGATGTGGGGAAACTGCTTGGCTTCAGGACGACAAGGCGATGATGCAGGCAGGCTCAAGAAGCCACGAGTGGGCTGGAGGCTTTGGGAGGTGATTCTAGGAAGGGTGCGGAGAAGAGTTTGGAGGGGTCACTGGACAAATGAGGGTGATTAGGTAGATTTCAGAGGAAGAGAGATGCAGGCTGGGGAGAAGAGTTAAAGTTTGAGGGTGCCAGAGAGGGGTTGGGGGTGCCGAGCCGAAATGGGAATTTCAGTAGAGATGTGTGTGCAGAGGTCCCGAGACTGAGAGGGCAGGAGGCTTTGATGCTCCAAGTGTTTGGTTGAGCAGAGGGGGAGGGTGGTGAAGACACTTGGAGGCTGGGGACAGGGATAGAGAGGGGTATTAGGAGCTCTGGGGAGGGATGCTGGGGTCCCCAGGTCTGGAGAAAATGGGGGTGGGCTGGGTGGAGAGTTAGGGGATTGGATAGCATAGTCAGAGAGCAGTTTCTTAGCCTAGGAGCCAGAAGGGGGCTCAGAGGATGGAAGGATGTTCCAAGGGAGTGGTGGGTCAGAGAGAGGTGGGGTGGGGGGGGTTGTGGTTTGAGACCATCTGGGGTTCCCTCTGTGGAGGTTTCAGAGCCTGGGGGTGAAAGGACGTTTAAGAGGGATCACTTATCTCGGGGCTCCGGGGAGTAAGGGAGAGAAGAGAGCTGTAGGATTCCAGTGAGGGTCCTGGAGTTGGGGGGCTCCCAGAAGATTCAGAGCTTGTGAATGGGGATCCTGCTGGGTCTGTGTGGGATCCCCGGGTGGGAGCACTCACTTGGCCTGGGCCTCATCCAGGCTCTGGTCCGTGATGGTCATTATCTGCTGCAGAATGTCCCCGATGTCTTGCTTCCCTCGGCCTCCCGGGACCCCCCCGCTGCCCCCACCGGGGTCTCCGCCACCGGGAGGCTCGCCAGGGCCCCCAGGCTCCCCACCCACCAATCCCAGGCCCCCCCGGCCTCCGCCTGGAGGGGGCGGCCCCAGCAGCCGCTCGTCCATAGCTGGGGGGGGGGGCCTGGGGCCCCCTCCCTGCTCCGCTCCTCCCCCCGCCTGGTTACTTCCCCCCCAAACTCGCTGGGGCCGCTGTTCCCTCCGCCCCCACCCCCGCCCGGCTCTCCCGCCCTCTCGGCTCCCCCGGGGGTTCACCCCGGCCCTGAAGGGAGACCTGGGGTACCGGCTGGGTCCCCACAGGAGACCCCGGCCCCCGGCGGCGGAGAAAATGGAGCCGGAGAGAGAGAGGAGGCCCAAGCGGGGGTGTGTGTGAGAGAGAGGAGGGAGGAGGGAGAAGGGGGGAGGAGGGAGGGAGGCTGGGGGAGGGGAGCCGGGGAGGAAGAGGAGGGGAGAAGAGAGGAGGAACAGGGAGGAGCTGGGGGCGGAGAGAGACACACAGAAACCGAGGAACTGAGACCGAGTGGAGGAGGGGAGAGGGACGGAGGAGGGGACGAGGGCAGGAGCAAGGAGACTGGCCGGGTGGTGGTGGTGGTGGTAGTGGTGGTGGTGGCGGGTGGGGGAGCGGGTTACGGACGTGGGAAGGCTCCAGGGCTGGATTTCTGTGGCCTGGGAGGGGCTGTGTGTGTGGGGGGCCGGGGTCCTGCCACCTGGACTCCAGTCAGGGATCTGGGTGATGTGGACTCTGGCCGCTGGAACGCCTGGGTTCACAGCTCACTTCATATTTCTTGTCCTAATGACTCTCCTCCCTGTTCTACTTAATTAAAACCAGGAGAGGGGGACTGGGGGGGGGCGGATAATTAGGGAGGTCTCCAGTCGCTGCTTAATGAGCCAGTAATTAATCAGCCAGGGAGGGGAGCTGGCCTCTGGCCAGACTGGGGAGATAGGCGGCCTCTGGCCTCACCTTTCCACCCTCCATCCCATGCCCCCAGACACCAGTCTTCAGTCCAGAGGGGAATTAAGTTTATTCACAGAACCAAAACATAAGACTCAGAGCAGCAGCAGGGAGGGAGGTGGGCAGGGTTAACGGTCCATTCACAGCCTGTAGGCCCTTCAGTTCTGGGGCTGGGGTGGGTGACAGTGGTGGGGGTGGGAGAACAGGCTTAATCTCTTTCCTGTGACCATCCACTCTCCCCTTTTTGCTGGGAGGTTTGCCTTTTCTTGGGAGGTGGAAGCCTGAGCCCTCAGACCTTGCCTAGTGGATTGACCGCTGGGGGTGTCTCTCCAGCTCAAGCCAGAGACTCCCAATTAGGTACTCCCTGAGATCTGAAGAGGGGGTGGGGTGTCCCTCGGTGGCTGGGATCCTCTCACTGCCTCAAGCTCCCTCGCACTTGGGGAGTTAAATGACCATCCTGCCTTGCCTTTCTCCTGTTCCCAGGGTTTGAGGACTTTCACCCCCTCCAGTTCCCAGGGCAAGTGGATAAAGGGGATGATTACTGAGGGGCTTCCAGTCTCTGGTGCCCCTGCCAAGCTGGGCTGAGGGCATGCAGTAGGCTGGCCAGGTTTGTGCCCCAGGAGCGTGAAGGGGCCATTTGGGGCCTCAGCTCTCAGCAGGTGTGCGTGGGGGGCCGGGACCTTTGCTCTTCCATTCGACCTCCACCCTGAACCCTCAGCAGCAACTCCAGGAGCTCCTGCCCCCCTGGGGGGAGGGGAGGCTCTGACCGCTGGGCTTCCATCCGCTGGCACTGGAGGAGTGGGGAGGGGGGTGTTGATGAGGCTCAGAGGAGAGCGGGTCCTTGAGAGGAGCCAGGGCTGGTGTGGGGGACATAGGACACCTCTGATGGGAATGGGGGGAGGGGGCTAGGGACTAGGCCATAGAGCAGGTGCCATCTGGAGAGGAAGAGGGTGGGGCCTGAAAGAACAGGGGCCAAGGATCCAGGAGGCCTGGGTCTTCTTGCCTCTTGGAGGTCTCTCACCTGGTGACTGAGGATGGTGCTGTAGAGCTGTTCTCTGTCCTCAAGAGGCCGGGGCAGGGCCCCGACTACGGTTGGTGGGTTCTGGGGGGCCTGGAAGGTGGCCCTCTGCTCCTCTAGGCGATGGGACTGGGCCTCAGCCACCAGGTCCAGAAGGAGCTCTGTCTGCAGGGAGAGCAGGGAGGCGGAGCGGGGCCCCAGGGCTGGGGAGAAGAGAGGGAGGGCTCAGAGACCCAGAAAGGCTGGCAGAAGGCTGAGGTGCTTAGGGACTTGGGGTCAGAAGCTGAGGCGGTGTGATAGGGAGGTGGGGAAGATCCCACGATGGAGAGAGTCTTAGTAATGGGGTTAGGAAGAATGTAGGTACCAGGGTGGGGAGGCTCCCTGGGAGGGTGGCTTACCTGTGTGCCGGGTCCCTGGAGGAGGGGACGGAGGAGCTGATCGCCAAGGCCGAGTGGTGGTGCTCAGAGGGGGCCAGCTCTGCTCAGGCCCGGGGGAGTCCTGATGCCGAGAAAGACATCCATTCCAGTCAAGCAAGGATAGATGGAGGGGCTGGAGTGGGCAGGGGGCTAGGCTGGTGGCCCATTTCCTCTCCCTGAGTCTCCGTTCCTGTTCCTGCCTCAGTGTGCCTAAGCCCCTCTGAGTCTCTGCACCAGGCCCTCTCACCTTCCTTCTCTCACTGTCAGCTTCCCCCACTCGTGCCGGGCTCACCTGCTCACCATCCTCTTCTCCTTCCTGGGGTCTCTCAGCCTCCATCCCCTGGAGGGGAGAAACTGATGGGGGAGGGGTCGCTGGGATTTGGGAGGAGGGCTGGAACCCTGGATTCCAGAGGGGAGTGGGGGCTGGAAGGGGTGGGGATGAGCTGGGGGCTGGATGCCTGGGTTCTGAGCAGGAAGCTGGGTTCCTGGTCAGCCCCCCCATGGGCCCCGCCCATCCCTGTCAACTTCCTCCAGTTCTCCTTTCCCACTCACACAGCTTGCCTGACCTCTCTCTCCTCAGGGGAACACAGAAGCCAGGGAAATTGCCTCCAGCTGTGGGAGTGGAGGGGGGCTTATGGTGGGGAAGGACCCCTGGTCCCATCCCCAGAGACTCAGCACCCCTCCTCCCCATCTCCCGGCACTGTCCCTCCACCGGTGCCTCCCCTTCAGCTCTTTCTGTCAACACTGTCAACACAGGAACTAGCTACACAGGAAGTGGTTTCACTCCTCAGAACCCCCCCCAACACACACACCAGGTCCTTCCCTCCCCTAGGATTAGGCCCTCCCCATGCATTTCTAGGACCTAATGGGACCGGGAATGGCACAGTCCCAGTGGGAAAGTGGGAAGTAGAGGACTCATACCCGGGAATGTTGGACTCTCATGCATATAGCACCCCAGCCGGAATCCAACACATAGTACCTATTCAATAAATATGCTGAATAATTACCTCTGCCCTCAAGGTGCTTACAGTCTCTTCAGGGGACAAGATATACACCAAACAGAACGGCAACTCATAGTTTAGTGCAAAGGAAGGGGCAGGGCAAACTTTCTTCTGGTCATGAATAAGGGATATAGAAATGGAAAGATCACCTCCCTAGCTGGCTTCTTGGTCAATGCTGGTCAGGCTAGCTGGCATAGAGGTGGGAACAGACAGAGACATTTAGGGTTTCTAAGTGGCAACCTGCCATGTCAGGGCACTTAAGCTGAGTAACTCAGAACATGGAATGTGGGGAGGTCTGATTCTGCTACATAATACTTGGCAATTTTGAGTACATAAACTTATCTGTGCCACTGTTATGAGAGTAAAATGGGGTTTTAATAGCCCCTATCTCATAGAATTGATGTGGGGATTAAATGTGATATAAAGGACTCAGCACATACTGAGTGCTCAATAAATGGTATTAGCTTTCAAAATGCCTCACACCTCATGTCTCTGGCCCATCATAAAGAGTAGCCACCTTGCTGAAAGGTGAAAAGTTTCCTTAAGGTGCTCTTTCCCCCTAACCTGAGACCTTAGGTGGCCATCACTAAATGCCCTTGGGTGAAGTACAAAGTATGGGCATGGCCTAGTGTGTGTGTGGGTTCTCACTGGGTACTGAAGATTTTTGCTTTCAGCTGATATCCTATATTAACACGGAACTCCCAAACCTACTTATTCTTGCTCTTTAACTGCACTCAAAGCTCCCATCCAAATGTTGAGCCAAGGGCACAAAAGTCCGAAAACATTATGCAGTCATTCCTGTATTTTTTCCCATTCCACTTCCCAACCCCTCTTAAAAAAAAAAAAAAAAAAAAGGTAACACTTCAAATCAGCTTTATTGCCAGATGAGGATTTGGGGCTCTTAAATAGATAGTGGTGGCAAGAAGAGTGGTGATTCATCCCTGCAGTGGAACTTTTTTGGAAGGCGGTGGGGAGAATGCAAGGAGTCATCAGCTGGAGTGGCCCTTGCCCCCCTTTTCAGTGCCTACACAGTGCCTGGCACATAGTAGGTGCTCAATAAATATTTGTCAGTCGTTTGTGGGCAATGGGAATAAGAGGTGAGCCATATACAGGAAAAAACATCATACATCCTTTCTGCTTGCAGTTCTTGGTTTCAGTTTAAGGATACTCCCTCCGACTCCACTTTGCCCTTCTGCAGCCCCTCACCCTTATTTCCTGGGAGAGGAATTAGGTCCGCCTCACCCAGCACTTTAAACCTTCTTTCCAGAGCTGCGGCGTCTGCGCGTGGAAGACGATTCATCATCTGATGGGCACCACACGCTCATTCTGGGAGGGAAACTAAAATCATGACCTCACTTTGGGGTCTCGAGGATCTCAAAATCTGGAGGACCCTTCAGAATGCCTGTCACTTAACGAGTACTCGTTTTTAGGATGCATGCCCCTCCCCGCGCTCCCATGTAGCCTTCTATCTTTGGTCCGCGCCTCCCGGATCTAAGGGCATTATTTGGTGGTCCAGGAGACCCAAGGCAGCTTGAGGGGATCCTCGCTCTGGGGAAGGAGTAAGGCAAGGAGGCGGGATCGGAGTGTTGGAGGCGGGGCCACAGGCTCCTAGAGCCACCCAATCACAGGGCCAGTCATTGGCCGCGACCCCACCCCCGAGCCGGCGCGCGACCCCGGAACTTCCCCGCACTATAGCAGGGCTGGGCCGATGCCCGCGCATGCCTGCAGAAAATCTACGTCCGCGGAGGGGTGGGCCTCCTCCCGCTCCTCCTCCCGATAGGCTCCGGCAATGCGAGTAGGCCCCGCCCCCGTGCGCGGCGATGTCGGGCAAAGTCCGGGCTTGTGGACAAGGCCCACCCCCTCGCGGGTCAGCGCCCACTGACAGAGTCCGGCTGCGCGGCGGAGCTCCGCCTCCACGGTGGGGAGCGCCCACCGACGCAGTCCGCGTGCGCGGAAAGGCGCCGACCCCACGGCCCAGCGTGGCTTTGTGACGCGTGTGTGGTGGCCCCGCCCCTTCCAGTAGCGTTAGCAGGTCCCAGTGGTTGCGCTGGCGCGCGATGTCCTCAGGAGCCAGCCCGGCCTGGTCTCGCAGTCCTCGGGCCGCCCCTACCCCCAACAGCAGCTTGGCCACCTCCACCGCTCCTTCCCGGGCCGCCAGGAACAGCGGCGTCTGCTCCTAAGTGGGAGGAAACAGCCGAGGGCGAGGTCAGGGAACGCCGTGCCCACAGGACTGACCCTTCATGTCTCCACCCACTTTGCCCCTCGCCCCGCCCCTTGAGGGTTTGCGGGAATTCTGCGCTTTTTTCCCAAGCCGGCTTTTTTTTTTTTTTTTTTTTTTTTTTTTTGCGGGGACCCCGTTGCCCGGTCTAACCCTGCTGTCCTGGGCGTCTTTATCTGCGCCGGCCTGGAGGAGGGAGCGGGCGGCACGGGCGTTGTTCACGGCGGCGGCCCAATGTAGCGCAGTTTTCCCTGGGGGACGGTGTGGGAGATTGTTACACCGGGGCTGGGGCCAGACGCCCGAGTTCCGGTTTCCCACGGATTCTGGCCTTGGGGAAAGGGCTTTTCGGGCCTGCCGGTTCCCTTAAAGGCGGGAAGTGTTGTCCCGGCGACCGCCAGCAGGCAGGAAGCGTTGCCCCTAGTGACGTCACCAGCGTACGGGCGGGACAATGGGGCATTGTTCTGGGATCGGTGGGACCGGGGGATCATCTCCCCTCCCCCGTCCCTCCCCCTTCCTACAGGCTCTCTTCCCCCATCCCAATTCCCTTTGGGCCCGGGCAGCGTGTGTGCGTTGTTCAGGATGGTGGGTGGAGACTTAGGCGCGCCTTACTGCCACCACACCGCAGGGTGGGAAGGAGTGCCCCTGCCTCCAGTGTGTCCCACTGCTGCCTCTTTTGCACCTCACCTCATACGCATCTGCTCGACTCTCTAGCACACACCGACCTTCTCAGATCCATACCCCATTTGTCTCTAGCCCCCACGTCTGCTCGGGCTGCAATTAGTTCTTCAACCAGGTCCTCTATTGCCAGCCTGGCGGCCAGCATCAGTGCTGTGGTCCCATCCTCTGTGCGTGCATCCACTGCAGTCTGTCTGCTCCGGAGCAGTAGCTGGGAGGCCAGAGAGGGCCAGTGACCCCTGGGGTGCCCTGGACCGCTAGCTCAGGGCCTACACACTTAACTTCCTCCCAATCCATATCCAGCCATCTGTCCTTGTTTCCCTTTCTTTCAGATTCCCAAACTCGCATCAGCTTCCTTTTTGCCAAACCCTAGGGCTTGCTTTTGCCCAGCTTTACTTGCAAGCTTTCTCCCTTTTCCTGCCAGGGATCCCAGTGTGCACTGACCTGGCAGACCTCCCGAGCATCCGCGGCCACAGCGGCATGAAGCGGGGTGCGCCCTGCCCGGTCTTGCAGGTTGGGGTTGGCGCCAGTGTCAAGGAGCCGGCGGGCAGCTGCTGGCTGGGAGAATCGGGCAGCCAGGTGCAGGGGGGTCTCCCCAGTGCCCATGGTGTGAGCCTGGGGACTGGCCCCTCTACCCAGCAGAGGTTCCCATGGTTCAGGGCTTCCCAACCATGCCTCCTGGAATGTCCTGGACTCCACTCCTCCACAGCACACGGCTGACATCAGGGGTGTCACCCCGTCTGTGGGTGAGAGAGATGAGGGAGGGAGGACAAGTCAACAAACAGGAGGAGGTGAGAGAGAAAACGGGGGTTCAGGGAGGACAAGTCAACAAACAGGAGGAGGTGAGAGAAAACGGGGCCTCAGGGATTCACAGCTCTGGCTCTTGCTTTTGTGTGGCTTTAGTCAAGAGATCTTTTTTCTTGTTGGCTTCAGTTTCCTCCTCTGTAAAAGGAATCAGCAGGCCTCAATTCTTTACCTTTCTAGGGCAGTGGTTCTCAGTCTTGAGCCTGGATAAGACTCACCTGGAGGGCTTGTTAAAACAGATTGCTGACCTCAATATCTCACATTTCTGAATCTGTAGCTCTGGGGTTGAGCAGGAGAATGTGCATTTCTGATAAGTTCCCAGGTGATGCTGATTCTGATGGTCCAGGGACCACATTTTGAGAACCACTGTTCTCAGGTAATAACTCTAACATTAGTTCCTCCAGTTTTGATATTAAAGGACTTTCTGATTCTAAAAAGTGTCAAAGGAGGTTTTCATTTTCTCAGTTTGGGTTGGCTCACGTACCAGGTCCACGGGTGTCCACATCAGGGACCTCCATCTCGGACTCCTGGGGGGGAGTCAGCATGGCTGTCTGGGGGAGCTCCCCACAGTCTCCACTCAGAGACCAGAGCTGGCACTTGGAGTGTGGGGTCATTATTTCAGCCTTGGGGATGAGAGCAAGGATCAGTGAAGGCTGTTAGAATCATTGCTCCATCCCCTCCCAACACCTCAGGACCATTCCTGACCCAGCCCTTTCACTTGGCCCACCTCTTCTCCCTCCTCGGGACCTGAGCACATCACAACTCCATCCTCATCACCTTCTGCCTCTGGCTTCAGAGCCCTGAAGGAGGGTAGGTGGGTAGAAGTTGCACAGCGTTATAACCATCAGGCTCCCTAAGATTTCCAGCAGCTTTCTCACCCCTCCTTCCCGTTCCCCTATCTTTGACTTCTGCAGTAGCATCTCTTATGGCTTCTGATCATAAATATCTCTGGAGAAAAGAGTCCCCTCCCTGAGTCCCCGTTCTTCCTCACTCTCACTTGAGGTCGATGCTGTCCTCGCCCAGGGGGGGCCGGCGTTGCCGGTGCGACGGCTGAGTCCGGGGCCGTTGAGTGAAACCGGGGGGCAGCCAGAGAGCCCCGTGTTCACGGCGTCGCCGCCGGATGAGCTGGAGGACGAGAAGAGCCCCGAGGGCCAGGAGAAGCACCCCGGCCACGGGAGAGCATAGCACAGGCCATGGAAGCTGGTTGGCGTGAGGCTCTGGTGGGAAAGGCACAGTGACAGAGAGACCACACCTGGTGAGGCTGGTTACTGCTGTGAGACCTTTGGGCAAGTACAGGAACCTTCCTTGCCTCGCTTTTCTCATCTCTAAAATGGGGATAATAATAGTACCTGCCTCATGGGGTTGTTAGGATTAAATGAGTTAATGATATGAAGCACCTAGAATAAGGCCTGGTGCATAGTAAGCACGGTACAAGTGCTAGTTATTCTTTTTGGGTACTGTGACCTATTTGATAGATGATTGCATCTGCTGTCTAGTAGAGGAGATAACCCGGAATCCAGTGTTTGTGGTTAGGGAAATGAGGGAGATGACAGAGCAAATGGGCCATGAGGAGATCCAGTTAAAGCAAGAGGGCCCAATGAAAGGAAGTCTCAGCAAAGGACATTTGGGCTCCCAGCTGTCCTGTTTCATTCAACCTCCATTGTCTGTGGCTGTCATGAGAACCAGCCTGGGAGCAAAAGTCGGGGCGGAGTGGCAGGAGGTTACCTACCAGTGCCTGCACGAGGGTGGGCAGCCAGCAGCGGTCCAGGCAGCAGGGGCTCCAGGGCCCCCACTGCGGCCATGGCAGCCAGGAAGCGGAGCAGGAGCCCAGGGTCCCAGGGACATCGGGATGCAGGGTGGTCAGAGCCACAGCGGGACAAATCCACGCCCATCACCACCACAAACCTGTCAGGGAGGCACCTCAGAGGCTCCTGTGTCCGTTCCTGGCTCACTTCCCTCCCTCTGCTCGTTATAAAACAAGCCTTTGGCCTTCCTCTCCGCCCAGCCTTCTTACCCAGTGCTGAGGGAGTCTGTCTTCTTGCCCAGGGGCTGTGTTTGAGATGCTGCTCTCTTCTGATGAGAGGGGTCCCGGGCTCCTCCCAGTTCCTCTTCGGCCCGGGCACCAGGATAGGGGTACACCATGTCCCTGCCATCACTATCCTTCCTCACCCAGAGCCCCACCCTCAGAGTCAGGGACAGCACCCGGGCCAGAGCAAGCAGCTGCTCGTCCAGGGCTGGTGGGCTTAGCACCACCAGCAGGGCCAGGGAGGGCCCCCACCCAGGGTCCCCAGCTTCGGGCCTGCAGTCACCCCCATCCCAGCCACATTCTGCGGTATTGCAGCCTTTCTCACAGTGCCCGTTGTGGAAGTGATCGTGGCAGAACTGGTCATAGGCTGGACTGTAGGGTGAAGAGAGGGGGCTCAGGATCCCCAAAGAAGCCCAAGACTCCCCTCTTCTTCCCAGAGAGGATTCCTGACATGCCACCATCTCTGGGGCTCTGGTTGCGAAGTGGGAGCAGCTCTGTAGCTAGTTGCTATGGGAAGTACCCCCTGGCAACAGGGCTGAGGGAGGGAAGCTTGAGGCCTGAGCATCCCCAACTCTTGTTGAGGATCCCAGAGACTGTGCCCTCTTTCTTGTCCTGGCATTAAATAGTGATGCCCCCCCACCACTCCCCTGAGTTGGAGTCCAAGTCTTCTACCCCTACTTAGCAATGGCTAGTAGGATGGGATAACCTGGCCACAGGGCTTGTGGGGCCTGGGGTTGTGTCCACACTGTAACTTGGAAGCGTCTGTGACCTTCCTCTCCTCCCCTCCCCTGCCCCAGTCAGGGTTTCAGGCTCACATGCAGGCTCGAGGGGTCTCACAGTCGTAGCCATCAAACAGACACTCTTCAGAGTCGCATTGTGGGTGGCACTGCCCATCCCGGAAGAGAAGCCAGCACCGGGAGTGGGAGGGGCAGCCCTTCCAGGGGTCTGGGACCCCTAGGGAGCAGTCCCCCCCATCCCAGTTTCCTCCTGGGCCGCTGCAGCCAGCATCACAGGCCCCATCTCCACCCCTGCCCTCACACCCCTTTGCTCCAGGCCTCTGACACCGGGGCCCTGGAGAGCTGGGAGGGCAGGAACATCGAAAGCCTGGGCCCCCCAACCCGGGTGTCTCTGAGCAGCTGCCATTGTACAGGCATGGGGAAGGAGGGCCACAGCCCTGAGGCGCCGGAGGGGTCAGGCAGTCAGGGCCCCCGTAGCCATTGAGGCAGGCACAGCGGGGTGGGAAGCTGGGCTTAGGGGAGGGCAGGCACAGGCCTCCGTGGTGGCAGTGATGGATGCCGCAGGAAGGGGCGCTGTGGCTGCAAGTGGGGCCTTCAAAACCCTATGGAGGGAAGGAGAAATGTTAGGGAAGGACACTGAATTATTCTCCCCCCCCCAAACAAACTTCTGGGTTAAGACAATTTAGAGGGTCCTTCATTCTCATATCTGGAAGAGGCCTCAGAGAGCACTAAGTTCATCATGCTGGAACTATGCCCCATGGTGATTTCCGCAATGACAGGTTACATAGTGGGGAGAATGGATGAAGCACAGCTGTGTGCAACAGCCTGGAAGACTTGTAGCCTCATAATGCAAGTTCTGGAAGATTATAAGAAGCTTGAAACAATAACATTTAAAATGAACTAATGTTATATTATCTTAATTATTGTTTAATTATACATGGAAACCTTCCTCTTCCTCAGGAGGGGGAGCAGGATAGAGGAGGAGCACATGAGTAGATGTAAATTATTGCTCATATTGTAATTCTTGCATTAGATGGGTTATTATAGTGTTAAAATAATAAAAAGGCCATGCACAAACCAATGATGTCAGTGTATCACTAACCAAGGATTAAGATTAATCCGATTTCACGCATCTGAGGTCCATTAAGCACAGACGTAGAGTTGAAAGAACTTATCCAAGGTCACCCAGCTTGACCTTGGGCAGCTCTTGACTTTCCTTTCGGCAATGCTTGTGATTTCTGAAAATCCCATTCATGCTACCTCCTTATCCTGCCTTTCTCCCTAACTGCTTCTGAGAACCACTCACTACTCTGAACTTGAGATGGCTTTCTTCAATAATTCCCACTCTAAAGCTCCCCCAGCTTCCCCTTTAGGATTCTAGTCCAGACATGCTTGCATTGCATCAGTGTTGGGGGCCACAGAGAAAGGAGCTTTGCAGTCACTCACCTTGGGGCAGTGGCAGGTAAAACCCGGGGGTGGTCCTGTTGTGGCCTCGCAGGACCCTCCATGGGAACAGGGCTGGTTCTGGCAGGGATCTAGCTCCACCTCACACCACTGGCCTGCGGGATGGAGTGGTGGGGTGAGATAAGACCTCACACACTGCTTCAGTCACAATCTCCCCCCTAACTCATTTTTGGGAGTTGGCCCAAAATGGGAAAAGGGATCTTGGGGTGTCTTCTCTGGGTATGGGGGATGGACAAGATGATTAGGCTGCTTCGCGGGTTAGGATTGTCAGCTTAGCTGTGCCCCAGAGATGCCTACACCTCTCACCCTGGGCCTCACCTGTGTGTCCAGGCAGACACTGGCAGTAGAAGGCATTGGCCAGAGGGTGGCAGGCTGCAGTGCCCGTGGGGTGGCAGGGCCGGTCCAAACACTCGTCCACATCCCCCTCACAGCGCAGACCCACAAAGCCGGGGGGACAGGAGCAGTGGAAGCCTTCAGGTTGTGGGGTGCAGGTCCCATGGTTATGGCAGGGTTGAGACTGACAAGCGTCCAGTTCCTTTGAGCAGTTCTGTCCACTGTAGCCTGGAGCGCACTGCAGGCAAAGAGGGTCAGGTGGCAAAACAGTGGACAAGCCCAGCCCAGCATTGCAGGCCCTTCAGCTTCCAGCTCAGTCGCATCACTCAACTCACCATCCATCATGATCATGGGTTACTTAACCCTCCTATCTCAACTCCGTATAATACAACAATTGTTCAGTAACAGACCACTCAACCCCTCTCTGGTCACAGACATGATCTCTACAACACTAAACCTAACTCCACTTTTAGTAAAACCACCCTCTTCCACCCACACATCCAACAGGTCTTTTTCATGCTTTATTAATTCAAAAGCACTTATTGAATGCCTCTTTTGTGCCAGGTGCCATTTTCAGCACTAGAAATACAATGAAAATGAGAACCCATTACTACTTTCATGAAGTGCTCAGGCAACCAGAGGAGAGACAACTAAATTATTCTTTTTTTAAGATTTATTTTGTGTTGTGTGCTCATCTTCTTTATAGGAGGCACTGGGAACTGAACCTGGGACCTCCCATGTGGGAGGGAGGTGCCCGTTTGCTTGAGCCATCTCTGCTCCCTGCTTGTTGTATCTCTCATTGTGTTTCCTTGTTGCATCTCTTCGTTGTGTCAACTCTTTGTGCCAGCCCGCTGTGTCAGCTTGCTGTCTTTCTCATCTTCTTTAGGACACACCAGGAACCGAACCGGGCACCTCCCATGTGGTAGACGGGTGCCCAACTGCTTGAGCCACATCTGCTTCCCAATAGCTAACTTATTGCATGATTTATATGCACGATCTCATGTAACCTTCCTAACAACCCTTTACATGGATTATCTCATTTGATCTTCACTTTTCAGATAAGGAAATTGAGGTGCTGAAAGAGTAAGTGACTTGCACAAGTCACACAGATAGTTGGTGGCAGAGCTGAGATTTAGTGTAGGTGTCTGACTCTGTAAACAGTGCTCTTGACCATTTTTTGATAGCTTCGTACCATTCTGAGATAAAGGTGCTCAAAGAGGTCTGTACCACGTGCTGAGTTCTTGCAAGGGGAAGGAGTATATGCAAGAAGGGGAGAGCCAGGAAGTCTCCAGAAAACTAGGACTTTGGGTTAAGTCGGAGGAAAGGGAATCTATAAAGGGAGCTGAGGAGTGCCCAGAGAGCTGGGAGAAGCAGGAGGGGGCAGTTTCTGGAATACCTCTGGAGGAGGGCATTTCAAGAAAGAGGGAGTAAGGCCAGGTAATGGGTATGTGGGGTTCACTACTGATCAGTACACTGCTTTTGTGTATGCCCGAAAACTGTTCAGAACAAAAAGTTAAAAAATGAAACTCAAAAGTTAAAGGGGAGCGGATGTAGCTCAGTGGTTGCCTGCTTCCCAAGTATGAGGTCCTGGGTTCAATCCCTGGTATCTCCTAAAAAAAAAAAATTAAAAAGGGTGGGGCCTGGGGGTCTGCATTGTGTCCTCTATCAACAGCTGTGGTTTATTTTTTTTTTTATTTTATTTTATTTTTTTTTAAAGATTTTTATTTATTTATTCATTTATCCCCCCCTTGCTGCTTGTGCTCGCTGGGTCAGCTAACCACACCGTGCGGGCGGGCTTGCCTTCACCAGGAGGCCCTGGGAACCGAACACGGGGCCTCCCATATGGTAAACGGGAGCCCTACTGATTGAGCCACAGCCGCTTCCCAACAGCTGTGGTTTAGAGCATGGGACTCACGCCACCTGCACTTGAATTCCAGCTCCGCCCCTTCTGGCTCAGGGACTTGGACCACCAACCAAAGCCTTAACCCAGCTTAGAGGGACCCTGATTGGGTCTTCAAGGGTGACTTGGCGTCATCTGGTGGAAGAGGGGTGGGGCGGGCCATTTCAGACAGAGGCAATAGCAGGGAGAAAGGTGGAGGTGCAAGAACCAGTATGGGGGAAGCGGATGTGGCTCAAGTGAATGGTATCAAGTGATACCATTCCTGGGGCCTCCTGGTTAAGGCAAGCTGACCCACACAGCGAGCTGGCCTGAGCGGTGAGCTGGCCCGCATGGAGTGCTGGCCCGAGTGGAGAGCTGGCGCAGCAAGATGGCGCAACAAAAAGAGATACTGAGGAGAGACAATAAGAGATACAGTAGACCACTGAGCTGAGGTGGTGCAAGAGATTGAACACCTCTCTCCCACTCTGGAAGGTCTCAGGATTGGCTCCTGGTACCACCTAAAGAGAAGACAAGCAGACACAGAAGAGCACAGAAGGCAGACAGTGAGTGCAAAAACAACGAGGAGTGGGGGCGGGGGGAGAAATAAATAAATAAATCTTAAAAAAAAACAAGTATGGGGTATGTAGCGAGGCCTGCTGGAGCAGAGAGTAAACGGGTGGTGGTGGGAAGAGATGAGTCCTGAGAGGCAGGCAGGACTGGGTCATGTAGAGCCTTGGGATTTATTCTGAAAGAGGTGGGCAGCCACTGAAGAGTTGTCAGCAGGGGCGTGACAGGTCAGTTTAGCGTTTTTGGTAGAGCACCCTGGTAGCAGAATAAAGGTTGGATCCATGTGGGCAAGTGTGAAGGCTGATGCAGGTGTCCAGAGGGAATGCACCAAAGGCCTGGACTGAGGCAGTGGGATAAAGGTGCAGGGGAAGGGACAGATTTAAGATATGATTAGGAGGTAGAATTAACATGAACATGACTTGGTAGTTGGTTGGATGTGTGGGATAAAGGAAAGGGAGGAGAAATGGATACCTCGGGACCCCCTATAACTATTGTCTCCCACATGCATCCCACCCTTGTCTCCCCTCCACCCTCCCCTCCAGACTCTCTCACCTGGCAGAGATACCCACTGGGCTGAGCCATGCAGGTGGCCCCGTGCTGGCAGGGTCTGGACTCACATGGATTCACTCTGTCCTGGCATGAGCTGCCTTGGAATCCAGGTGGGCAGTGGCAGAAATAGGAGGGACCACTGTCAATGCAGAGGCCCCCATTCTGACACAAGGAAGAGACCTCTGTGCCTGGAGAGAAAGACAAACAGGGAGAGAAAGCTAAGGGAAGGTGGAAAGCAGCTCAGGGCTTCCTGATACAGTGCAGAGAGGACTTTACCTTGGGGGCACTTGCATTCGTGGGGTGGTGGAGGCAACTCTGAGCCTGAGGAGTTAGTAACTCCTGACTCTTGACATCAAGTTCTCCCTCCTACCTTTTCTGCCAGAATACGGGGGAGATGCCTCTTCTTAAGCTTATTAGAATGTTATAAGTGACTGTGCTCTTGGCTTGAAATGAGTCTCAAGCAAGACAAGTTTTGCATCCCCTTTGATGTTCTCTCACTGTGATGCCCATCAATCATCCCTAACCCCACAAAAGTCTCTTTCCTGAGCTCTTCTCATATCAAACCTCATTTGAGTAAGGGGGCTATTCTTTTACAAGAGGGATGGCATAACATCAATCTGAGTGGGGTGCAGTGGAATGTGTTGAGTGAAGTTGGGTTTAAATGTGGACCACTCTGGTGGAGTTACCATGGTATGGTCCATGGTTAGAGGTGCTCCATGCTGTTATGCCCCTAGAGGTTGTTGTTATGCTGGAGTCTTATTGACTGGGCTGGATTGTGTTGCTTGAGTTGTGTTGAATGTGGTGATAGGAATTGAGCTGTGTCAGGCTGCACTGGGTGTTGAGTTGTAGAACCAACCACTGTGGTTGGTCTGTGTTGCTTTGAGTCTCGGTTATTTTGGCCAAAGGTTGAGTGTGGACGCCCTCAGGGATGGGGTAGAGGAAGATCCCTTTCCTTCTTCAACTGCTCCCCAGGTCGTGTTTGGGTTGGTACCTTGGCTCAGAGCAGCCTTCTGGCAGGAAGACAGTGGAAGTTCACAGAAAGGCCCGGTCCATCCCTGGAGGCAGAGGCACTGGAAAGAGGGCCCAGTCTGGAGGCAGTGGGAATTGTTTGGACAGGTCTTCTGGGCACATAAGTCCACCAGGGCCTGAGAGTTGGCAAGGAGCATGAGGGAGACAGAACATCCCAGTTCCCAGACCTGGAGAAGGCCCTATGCCTACTCCGGTGCCTCCAAATCCCTTACATCTAAAACTCTCTCCCAAATGGCCTGTGGCTAGGTGACCTTCCTGGCAACACCCCCATCCCAGAACAGCTTCTGGGGTCAGACATCCTTTCAGTCCTTCCTTCCTTCTTCACTCCACTGAGATCTCAAGCTAGACCCTGACTCCTAGATTTCCATATATCCCTTCATGTGGCTACCTCTCCCCAGCTGCCCTGGTGCCCACCTTTTAGTCCCCGAGACCCCTCTCACTGGAGCTCTGCAGCCACCTCCCTCCTTAGCACACCTGGCTCAGTGCCCCTCACCTGGCAGCTGCCTCCTGTGTAGCCAGGGAGGCAGAGGCAGCGGGGACCCTGAGGGCCATCTTGACAGGTTGCCTGGTTCCTACAGGGGCTGAACAAGACAGAGACAGAGCACAGTAGGAGGAAGGTCTTGGAAATGAGGGGGAGGGAGGGTGTGATCTGGGGGAGGTGGGAAACCAGTGGGGGAGGTAGAGTGAAAGCATGTGGCCCGGGAGGCACCTGGAACCCAAAGGGAGATGGAAAGGAAGGGTGGGAAAGCTGAGGGGCTCCCTTCCTTTCTCCAAAGATCTTCGAGCCCTGCTCACTTGTCTGCACAGCTGGGGCGGATCCTTCCTTCACAGCGTGGGCCCTGGAAGCCCGGGGCACAGAAGCAGGAGAAGGTGGCAGGCCTGTTCACACATGTACCCCCATTGAGGCACGGGGCTGGAGAGAGGAGGCTGTGAGGGTTTGGGTTCCTTGCCTGTAGCCCAGTGCCTGTGACTTCAGTCACACCCCCACACAGGGACTATACCCCACACCGAAACAACAGCTTACCGCCATCCACATAGCTTTCTTAATATGGTGCAAACCCAGCCTGCCCAGCCCCTCTAATGCCCTTGTGGCCTGGCCCCAGGACACGATGGGCACTCACCAGAGGCACAGTGGTCTGCGTTGGTCTGGCAGCGGTGTCCACTGTGGCTTGGGAGGCAGGTGCAGGAGTAGCCACCAGGGTTGGGGCTGCAAGAGCCACCATTGAGACAGGGCCCTGAGTGACAAGCAGTTACCTCCTCTCTGCAGGTGGGCCCTGGGGGAGATGGGCAGGGTCTGAGAAAGGAGATCCTCCTTCTCTCCTCTCTCCTCCCACTCACCTCCTCATTCCTTTCCCTTTTCCTATTGCTCTTGCCCATCCTACCTCTTTTCTTCCCTCACCACCTTCCAGACACCACCTATGTCCCTTTTAGCCCATGCCCAGTTCTCCTGGGTGGTGACCAAAACTCAGAGCCCTTGGACATGTGTCTCCACTGGCCTTGACCTTGATGTAGGGGATGACCAGCTCAGGTGTGCATAGTTTGAGGAAGGCCTCACCTGTGTAGCCTGTGGGGCAGGTGCAGTTGTAGCCAGAGGACTGGGGGTGGCAGGTTCCCCCATGGACACAGGGCATGGAGATGCAGCCCCCCAGCTCTGCCTCGCACTCTTGCCCCGTCCAGCCCATATCACACACACATGAGGATCTGGTCAAAAAGAGAAAGGGGAAAGTTTTTCTCTTCTCCTAGTGCATCCTTTTCCCGCTCCACTGGCTAGACCCCTATGACCTCCTCCTTTTTTTGGCCTGGAGACTGTGCCCTTTGTCTTCAATGACTTTGCTTTCAATGCCCCAACCCACCCCATTTTACTCAAAAAAATATATAATGAAAGCTCCATGATGAGAACAGGAGGCAGTTGGTCTATTTTGTTCTCTGCTGTTCCCCCAGTGCCTTGAACGGCACCCACACATAGGAGATGCTCAAGAAATATATGTCTAATGGACAATGAATTGGCCTGGGATTTAATGCTCTTCCTGCTCTGATGCCCTATTCCTCTCTTTCCCCCTGTTATTTATGAATTCTCCCCTCTTTGGATAACACTCACCAGTCAAGACCTCCCATTGGCTGTGACCTAAGAACTATGCCATCTCCTTCCTGTTCACCATTGGTCAATTCCCTCAGAGCGGCCCCTCACACTGGTTGTCTTCTTCTGTCCCAGCTGGGGAGGACCAAGATGAGGGGGCAAATTGGGAGGGCCCGGGAAATATTACCTCTGGCAGTGCCCATGTTGGCAGGTACAGTTGTCTTCAGCAGGGGCACAACCAGGGCTTCCATCGGGGCAGAGGCAGTGAACCTTGTCCTCCTGATTCTGGCACCCTGGCTTGGGCTGGCACAGGTTGGGGGTACACAGAGGGACCTCACAGAGCTGGCCTGGGTGGGTAGAGATGGGTCAGGGAGTCCCGCCACGTCCATGGTGGGGTCAAAGGCCACTTCTTATGTATGACTGGTTCATTTCCCCATGAACCTGTTGGTCATTGGCCCCCTATGGCCTTCATGATACTGTCAGGACACTTCTAAATTCCTCAGAATGATGCCTGGGGTCCGCATGACTTGGCCTTCCTACAACTGCTGCATTTCTCATCCTTGCCCCATTGCACCCTAAGCTATGGACCAGTTCCTTGAATGGGTAAACTTTTCTTCCCTTATCTCCAGCTAAAACACACTGTCTGGCATTCATCTTGATGAACTCCTACTCATCCCTTAAGACTCAGTGCAGTCATCACCTCTTCCGTGAAGCCTTCCCATCTGTAGTCTGGGTTGGCCAGTACCAATCACATCCTAGTCTCATATCCCAACCCTCAAACACCCACCAATGCTCCCTTCCCCACCCCTGTGCCCCAAATATCCTTCCAATCATTGCCAACGCTTCCCCTGCTGACCTGTGAAGCCAGATGGGCAGAGACAAGAGAAGGCTCCTGGGAGATCAAAGCAGCTGGCGCCAGTGGGGCAAGGGCCACTCAGACACTCGTCCACCTCTGTCTGACAGCGCAAGCCTTCAAAGCCTAGTGTGCACCGGGAGTATCAGGGACCTGCACTGACATCTGCCTCCTCCCCAGCTCCAGGGCCTGAGCCCCAGTTTACCTGATTGACACTCGCAACGGAAGGCTCCAGGCTGGTCCTGGCACTGCCCACCATTGGCACAGGGGGAGCTTCCACACTCGTTGATGTCCTCCTCACACCAGGTTCCGGTGAATCCTGGTGCACAGATGTGGGGCAGGGAGTGGGTGGGGAGAGAAGGCAAAGGTCGGTGAGGGGGACACAGTGAAGCCCCTCCCCTTGCCAGGAAAGGTTAACTTGGAGGGCTTCCCAGAGTAGACAGCTGGGGCAGGTTGTGATGGAGATGGTGAAGGGTGGTGCAGAAAAGCTAAAGCTCGGCTGGCTGCTGTGTGACTTTGGGCAAGTTACTCATCCTCTCTAGGCCTCGGTTTCTTCCTCTGTGAAAGGAGAATAATAATGGAGTCTACCTCATGGTACTGTTGAAAGCAAGTGCCTGGCCTAGAATAGATACTCAATAAATCCTGGTTATTATCATAGCAAGGATCAGGGGGGTGTCCGAGGAAGCTGGAGAAGAAGGGCATGGACCAACTTCCCCTGTATCCGTGGCAGTCAAGGTCAAGACCATCTTGGAACTCCTAACATGCAGGGTGAGAACACAGAGGACTCTGAAGGCATGCTGGAAAGGAGGGATATTTGGGTGATTTGGTGGAAGCAACGATGAGGGAGGGTGAGTAAGCAAGGAAGATTTTTAACAGAAGAGAGTTTGGGGAGCAGAGAAGCAGCTGGTGAAATGGGGGACCCGCTTTTCACTCCCAGGCTAGAGAGAGATTCCAGAGGCCTCGGGTAATGGCTGGGCCTGAAGCCTGGAGGTTCGGAGGCCGGGGGCTGAGTGTGGCTGGAGTGGAAGCTGCACCCACCGGGCAGGCAGATGCACAGGAAGCCGTTGATCAGGTCGTGGCAGCCAGCATGGTTCAGGCAAGGGGCCGAGGCACACTCGTCCATCTCCACCTCACAGAGCTGTCCTTCTAAGCCTGAGGGGACAGGGGTGTGGGGAGGGGTGAGGCTCAGCCACGCTGGCCCTGCCTTGGCTGCTTGCCCCTTCTGCCCGGCCTTCTGTGTGGCGCTCTCGGGCAGCCCCACTCCTGCTGTCACGTGTGGTTTGGACTGAGGTGGTGCCTGAGGCCCTGCTGCTCTGCAGCCTGTGACTCTGCCTCCTTCTGGTGGGAGAACCTGTGGGAGGGCTGCCAGGAACTGCCTTTTGGGGGTCATTCCTGTGTGCACAGAGGGCAGCTGATCGGCTGGAGGTCCTTGAGGTACAAAGGAACAAGTGGGCATTTGCTTGTAGGTTATTCATCCTCTTGTTCTACCTGGGCAGGCATCTGAGCCAGGGAGACCAGGGATCCCAAAAAGGGGGAATTTGAAAGTCATTTGGAACCTTTGGACCTCGGCCACCTCCCTCTTCCTGCCTGGGGAGCTGCCTCTAAAGCTCATTGCTATCCACAATCTTGCCCTCAGACGACCGAGCAGTTTTCTCTTACTTTTCTGTGGTTGCCTGTGAGTGGCTTGGTTGTTCAGCTTAGAAAGATGATGGTTAAGGCAATCGAAACCCCAGTTTGAATTCCTGCTCTGATGCTTAGTACCCTGGGCAAGTTGCTAAACCTCTGTGTGCCTCTGTTTCCTTTTAAAATAGGCATGTGACAGAGTTGGATTCATTTGTAGTTTCCCTTCTGGCCCTTCTATTTGAACCTATAGCTAGTATTAGAGTTGATAGGTGCATGTCCAAGAGACTTAAATCTTAGAGTTGCAACATCTACTCTTCAGTACATTGGACTCACCCAAGACAATTAACAAGGTGATGATGATGGACAACGCCCATACCAAGGAACAGAGAGAGTCTGCAAATGCAAGCAAGATAGTCCCATCCATCTACCCCATGGATCTAAGCCCCCTCAGTTAGAGACAGAGTGGGCATCACCATCCCCAAATCCTCAAGATTGGTGAGTGAACAATGGACTAAAGTAGACTTAAAAAAAAAAAAGGCATTGTAACAATGCTGACCTCATAGAGTTATTATAAAGTTAGATGAGATAATGCACGTAAGATGCTGGGAGTACCTGGCAAAAAGTAAGCTTTTTTTTTGGAGGGCGGGGGAATGGTTATCCAGTTCCCTGGTGTTGAGCCTGTCACTCTCTCCCTTGGTAGGCTTTTCCCCCTTAAAACTACCTGGAAAGTGGTAGTTTTAAGCAATCCTTCCCTCTTGTACCAAATTCAAGCACTCAAGCCTTTTGGCTTTTAAGTGCTTACTATCAGTCTCTACAGCAGAGAGTTTCTGTGATTAGGGGGAGTGGCCTAGGAAGGCACAAGCAGAGACTGCAGCCCAGAAAGCTTATTAATTGCCGTTCTGCTCTTCCTTGATGGACCTCTGTGTTCAGTGGACCATTTTGTGCACTTTATGACTAGGAAGTGAATGGTGCCCCCTGAGTTGAGCTGTGTACAACCTCACTTCTGCCTGTGGCAGCCCTTCTCTTAGGGACATTGGTGTTGCAGAGGGTGCATCTGAGGGCAAGAAGAGAAGCAGCATTGGTAACTGGCCCCACCTGGCCTGAGGTCATCCTGGCTCTGGAGGGGCAAAGTCCAATGGGTTTGGCGTGGTCCCCTGTCCCCACCCAGCACTCTACCCAGCCGGTACCTGGTGGGCATAGGCAGTGGAAGGTGGCGAGGAGGTCCAGGCAGGTGCTTCCTGGGCGGCAGGGCTGGGACAGGCACTCATTGTGATCAGCCTCGCAGCGGGAGCCCGTGTAGCCGGGGGGACAGAGGCAGTTGAAGGAGCCGGGGGTGTTGAGGCAGGAGCCGCCATGTTCGCAGGGACTGGAGCCTTGCTGGGCTGGGAGGAGAGAAGAGTCTGGAGTCGGCAGGAGCTAGGGGTGGGGAGGGGAGAGGAGGCCAGGCTTCCAGGGAGGGGTGTGGGGGTCTGGGTGTGGCAGATGAGACCAAGACCGGGAGGGGTCGTGTCTTTAAGATGGAAAAGGACTAGGGGGCAAATCGGTGGGGCCTGGAGGGCTGAGCATTGGCGACAGGACAATGTAGGGAAGGCTGAATCGGGAAAAATTCAGGGAAAAAGAGATGTTTGTTTTTTAATTTGGAAAACGATTTGTTGCAGAGGCCAGGCTGGGGGCTCAGAGAGGATGATATGCGGTTGCCTCACCCATCTGACACTCATCCAGGTCCTGGTGGCAGGTGGGTCCTGAGTAGCCCGGCTGACACAGGCAGAGCGTGGAGCCCGTGAGGGGATTGGTGCTGCACTGGGCTTCCCCGTGGCACGGCTGGCTCAGGCACATGTCCTCCAGGTGGCACAGGAGGCCTGGAAGGGCAGGAGGGGCGAGGCTCTCAGAGGCCGCTTCGGCTCCCAGCTGCCCGGCTGGTGCTTCTCTCACTCTCCATCTCCATCTCCCACCTCCCTGGTGACCTCTGCTACCTCCGTACCTGTGCGGCCAGGTGGGCAGAGGCAGGAGAAGGAGCCCACACGGTCAATGCAGGTGGATCCTGGGGCACAGGTGGCAGCAGCACAATCGTCCAGGTTCTCCTCACAGCCTGTGCTTCCCCAGCCACTCACGCACACGCAGTGAAAGCTACCAGCTGAGTTCTGGCAGGTACCCCCATTTCTGCAGCGAGGGGGACCCTGGGCCTCACATTCGTCCACGTCTTCAGAGCAATCCCAGCCTGCAAGGAGTTGGAGAGGGGACATAGGCTAAAGCTGGGAGCTGGTGAGGAGGGGAGTCCAGGGGCCAGCCACCTGGGCCACCGGTGCCATGGACTTGGCTGAAACAACTCACCTGTCCAGGTCTCTGGGCAGAGGCAGGTGTAGGTGCTCAGCCCATCCTGGCAGGTACCCCCATTCTGACACTGATGCCCGACACACTCGTCTGGGTTCACATCACAGTCTGGGCCTGTGAAACCTGAGAAGGTCATGGGATCAGATGGTGTAGTGGGACCCAGAGAAGACCAGAGAGAAGGGGTGTAGGATGGCTCCTGTGAGGACATACCTGCGGGGCAGAGGCAGAGGTGGAAGGGGGAGTCGCCCTCTGGCACCAGCTGGCAGGTGCCCCCATTGGGACAGCCCCTGGGAGGGCAGGGTCCTGCCCGGAGCTCGCAGTGTGGGCCTTTCCGCCCAGCGGGGCAGAGACATTGGAAGGAGCCCAAGGTGTTATAGCAGGAGGTGCCCTTGGGGCAGGCTTCTGGGTCCAAGTAGCACTCGTTGACATCATGTTGGCAGGCATGGCCCTCGAAGCCAGGTGGGCAGCGGCACTGGATCTGAGGGTACGTGGCCAGACATACCCCTCCATTGACGCAGGGGTTGGCTGAGCAGAAGTCCCGCAGCTGGCACCACTCTCCTGCAGGAGAGGCAGAGGGGGCTGTTTCCAACATTGCACAAATTCCAGCTCATCTAAGGTAACCCAGGTCTCTCATTTCCTTGTCTCTGCGTCTTGTTTTCACATGGAATGACCATTACCCCTATACCCTCTTTGCCCTGTTCCATCAGTCCTTGCCTCGGTTTCACCAAGCTTCGGAAGAGTTAAATCTGGAGGGACCCTGTTTTCCAAACTAAAAGTGAGACCTGTGTCTGACACATCCTGCCTGCCCACTGCTCCTGACTGTCCCCTTCTCCCCACCCCCATCAGTGCTTACCTGTCCATCCAGGCCTGCAGTAGCACTGAGGATGGCCTGAGGGCTGGATGTGGCAGCTGCCCCTTTGGTTACAGAAGGAGGCATGACAGGAGTCCCCAAGCCAGACCTGGCACCTCTCACCAGTGAAGCCGGGGGGGCAGGTGCAGAAGAAGCTGGGGGCTGAAGGGGAGGAAGGGCTCAAGGAACTTTTAAGAGGGGTAAGTAGGGCTTGGCAGCTGCCCCCATTCTGGCAGAGCTGGGCATCCTGGCAGGGGTCAGGAAACTGGCATGTCTCACCCAGGAAGCCAGGGGCACACCTGGGCGGGGGAGGAGAGAGGAAAACTCACATCACTGGTCCCTCTTCACCTTTTCTCCCACCTCCCTTCTTTTGACTTCATTGCTTTCTTTTCATCTCCTTCACCTCTCCCCTTTCTCTTTCTCTCCCCTCCTCACCTCTCTCTGCCCTGCTCTCCCTCCCCGTTTCTCTCCAGCCTTCCACTCCCATGAGGCCCACTCACTGGCAGACCCCTTGCCCCTGAGACAGGCTCAGGCAGGTGCCTCCGTTGGCGCAGGGTTCTGGGAAACTCCCACACAGCAGCCCTAGGGATGGAGAGGGAGGATGAGATGGGAGCACAGGAGCTCTGCTTCCACTTTCCCTCCTCGCAGATGCTACCGAGGGACCTGCCCCAGCAGTCCTACCTGTGCTCTCCTTAAACCACTATCCCCTCTCATACCCGCTCTTGGGCCTGCGTGGTCCCTATGCCCCAGGCCCCTAGATCCCAGGCCTCTCAGTTCCTAATCTCCATCGCCCCACCCTCCACCCCCTGGCTTTCCTGTTTATTCTCTGGTCTCCCAAGTCCAGCTTCAGGCTCCATTTCTCGGAAGCAAGACAACAAGGATCGGGAGGGGGTTGGGGGCAGAGCGGGCTCCTGGGAGGTGAATGGCTGAGAAGGGATTTCCTCCCGGAAGGGTCCAGCATCGAGCCATCCGGGGGGTGGGGACAGCTGGACCAGGAAAGGGACTTGTTGGGCCCTTGACCCTCCCATGCCTACACCTCCTGTCCCCTCTCACCTCTTTCCCTAGCAGGTGTTCAGTGTGTTCCCTTCGCCCTCCTAAATGCTGCTGCAGGAGCCCTCTGCCTCATAGCTCCAGGGTGGTCTGGGTTCTTCCTGGGGGTGGGCACCCTCTCACCCTTCCCCCAGCAGCCACCACCCCTGGCATCAGGCCCAAAGCCTTGGTCAGTGCAGCTCCAGCGGCAGAGTTGGCTCTCCCTACAGGCTGTTCCCATTTAGGGGGTGAGACTCTTGTCCATCCTTATGGTTTGGGGCTCAGAATTCTCCCCACCCCCAACCCCAGCAGACATCCTCACAGGAGAGATGGACCCCCCCCACCTCTCCCACTCCCCATGCCTCACCTCTGGCCATGACAATTGAGAAACCCAGCAGCAGCAGCAGCAACAGGGAAGGGGGCCGCATTCCAGAGCCCCTGTCCCAAGCCCAGATCTCCCTCTCCAGTCAGGGACCCTCAGAGCCCTCCTGAGGCAGGAGCCACCTCCTCTGCTCCTACCGCCCCTTCTTCCTCCTCATCGGCCTGCTGTAAGCCTCACGTCTGAGCTGTTTCCTGAGTCACACAATGTCCTGGACACCCTAGTGGTGTGTGTGGGGGGTGGAGAGTGGAGGAACATGGGGGGGATGAGGGAGGGGCCTTCTGTCCCTGACAACCCCTGGGGAGGTGGGGGCAGGTGACAGGAGGGGACAGTGGGCACGAGGGCGCTTGTGAGGCAGCCCCAGACTTTCTGTTTGTTGAGGTGGTCTCTCCTGTCTAGAGATGGGAATTGCAGGGTGGCCACTCCGTGCCCCGGGACCTGCAGGCAGAGGTGTGGGAGTGGTGGGAGATCTCCCTCTTCCTCTTCCCAGAAAAGGATGATTGTTTTGTGAGGTCAGTACGGCTGCTTCTCAGAGAATCTGTGACTTACTATGATTTGAAACCACACAGCCTTGGCAGAGGGAACCCAGGGGACTTTGGGCCTTACCTTGACCCTTGCCAGAGACTTAGTTTTCTCCATTTGGCTATTGGGCCAGGATGCTGGGCTGGTTTTTTTGGGGGAATTTTCATCTTCCTTGGGAGGGAAACTGATAAGCTTGCCATTATCCGTGATAAATGAACACAGTCTATTCTTAATTTTGCAGTCTGCAAACTGCAAACAAAACAAAACAAAAACACCAAAATTTGTCGCAAACATTGAATTTTTGGTAGGTTTCCCTCCTCCCATCTCTGCCCTCCTCCACTGCAGAGGCCCCTGGGATGCAGCGAATGCCAGTCTGCTGGAACACAAAACTGGAGTAAATAAAATCACAAAAGGAAATTCATTGCACTGGAAAAGTTCCTCCTACTTTCTTGAGTCAATTCAGGACAGCTTTGGTGTCAGCTACTCACAGACTTCCTCTAGTAGCGCAGAGAACTGAGAGTCCAAGGTGGCGGAAGGTATCATTAGCAGCTGGACATGACACCAGTATGGAAACACTCATGGGTACTTTCTCATGCCAATAAATAGACTTTGCCAGCATCATTCCCTTAATTTTTTTATTTTTTATTTTTACATTTTGAAATAATTTCAAACTCACAGAAAAAGGGACAAGAATAGTAAACCAGATTCATCAACTGATAACATTTGCCACGTTTGCTTTATCATGATTTCTCTATAAATATGCATTGTATTTTTTTCCTGATTAAGTTGCAGACAATGTGTCCCTTTACCCCTAAACACCTTGTCCTGACAACAGGAACATTCTTTAACATAACCACAGTACAACTATCAAAATCAGGAAGCTTAGATGATACAATAGTATTATTGAGTCTACAGTCCATATTCAAATTTCTCCAACTACCCCATAATGTCCTTTATAACATTTTTTTCCTCGATCCAGGACCCAGTCTAGGATCACTCATTGCATTTCGTTGTTATGTCTTTTTAGACTTCTTTAATATAGGGTACAGTTCCTTAGCCTTTCTTTGTCTTTTATTATATTGACATTTTTGAAGGATACAAGTCAGGTATTTTGTAGACTGTTCTTAAGTCTGGACTTGTCTGATGTTTCTTCAATTTACACACACAAAAAATTTTTCCCCCTAGCAATACCCCAGAAGTGACATCAGGAGACCTATGATCAGCCTGGTGTTCCACTGTTAGGTGGACCCCAGTACATTTAAACCAATTTCCCACTGTAGGGCATTTAGATGGGAAACTACAGTAAACTAGGCTACAATAAATATCATTGAACATACAAATATGCATGGTTGTCTATTTCCTAAGGCTAAATTCCTAGAAGTAAAACCACTGAGTCAAAGGGCCAAAGGGTTTTGGTACATAAGTGTCGCTAAGTCGCATTCTCAAGAACGCAACGCAAGACTTCGTACTCTGGCCAGGAGTATCTGATCACACTCTTAGTCTTGCCAGCCCTGGGTATTCAAACCCCGGCCACTTCGACAAGTACAATGGTATTTCATTGCTGCTTTAAATTGCTTTTTATTGTAAAAGCTAACATTATTTTCACCTGTTTAATGTCTATTCATGTTTCTTCTTTTGTGAGTTTTCTGTCCATGCTTTTGGCTTGTTTCCTTATTGGCATCATTGCGGGTATAGAGACTTGGGCAGAGAAAGCCTAGTGTGGAAAGTCCATGCTTTTGCACAGTCTGGTTTGCTAACCGGGGGAGTTGGCAATGATGAGAAGGCAACAGGAAAGCAGGAAGAGACATCTGGCTCCTTGTGGAACAATGAAGAAGACCTGGTGGAAAGAAACTGAACACCCCATTTCCACCATGTTCCTGACCTCACATCCCCATCAGCAGCATTGGACATAGGTGGTTATACCCTTCTCCTTTGAAAATGTTCTTCCCTTGATTTCCAGGATATGGTGCCCCTGGTTTTTTCCTACCTCTTACCTCACTGGCCATTTCCTCTGAGTCTCCTATGCTGCTTACTCCTCATCACCACTTCTTTCCCTGTAGTGCACATGGCTCCATCCCTGGACCTCTTATTTATTTATTTTTTTTAAAGGAGGTACTGGGGATTGAACAACCACTGAGCTACACCTGCTCCCCCTCTTCTATTTTTCTCATTGCTCCGCACTGGCTTTAAACACCAGCTATTTGTGCTGATAACCCCAAAATTTATATCTCTAAATCAGACCACTCCCCTGAACTCTGGACTTGTACTTTGGATGGCTAATGAGATCTTCCAACTCAACAGGTCCTGACTGGTCTAATTTCCCCTTCCAAACCTTCTCCTCTCTCTCAATAGAATTGGGCTTTGCAATTCTATTCTTCCAGTTGTTTGGGTCTAAATCCTTGGAAATTTTGCTCACTCATCTCTTTTTCTCATACCCCACATCCCATTGGTCTTAAATCCTTTTGGTTCTGCCTTCAAAATACATGCAGAATCTGACTGCTTCTGATCCCTTCTCTTTCCCACTGGTAATACCCTAGTCCAGGCCACCATCATCTCTTGCAGTTCCTAATTGATCTCTCTGCTGATGTCTTTGCTTCCCTCAGCCATTTCTCTACACAGCAGCCAGAAAGTATGAGTTAGATCATGTCACGCCTCTGCTCAAAACTCTCCAATCACTTCTCCGTGCACTCAGAGAAAATTCCTTACAAAGATCTACAAAGCCGAATACATCTGTCCCCCTCCTTGCCCTGCCCCATTTACCTCTCTGACCTCATCTCCTATTAATTCTGCTCTCCACCAGCCCACTCCAGCCACATTAGCCTCCTCACACATTCATACCTTAGGGACTTTGTGCTTGCTCTTCCCGTTGCCTGGACTGCTTCCTCCCCAGCCATCTGCATGACTTGCTCCCTCACCTCAAAAGGCACCTCCTCCTTGAGGCCTTCTTTGAACACCCTGTTTCAAAGTTGGATGCCCTCTCCAAACTCTCACTCCCCTTGTTTTTTCTCCTTACTATTTACCATCTAACTAACATATTGCACATTTCATTTATTTCTCTTATTTACTGACTGGCAAGTCTACAAACCATGGAATTTTACTTGCTGTTTTGAGGCTTGACTATACTCCAGGGTGTGAAGCGGGTCTCAACCTACCATGCACTACCTCATTTAAAACACTCCCAGGAAGTGGTTATATGATCTACTCTCATAGGTAAGATGTGGAGTTCAGAGAAGTTGAATAACTTGCCCAAGGTCATGCATCTATTAAGCAGATTTCAAGACATGGGCTGATTATATCCAAGCCCATGTTCTTTCCACTTCTAGGCACCATTTGTCTTATGGGGATTATTTTTTTTGTCATTTAAAAAAATAATGTGGGAATGGCTGGGATTTTACTTGGATCAGAAAATCACAGATCCAGCCATTCTCTTATGACTTTATTGATGCAGTTTTCAATAAGCATTGATGCATGTCATTTGCTCATACGTTTCATCCATTCATTCAATAATTATTTATTGAATACTTACTTTATGCCAGGCACTGTTTTAGGATATGGAAATAACGGCAAAGAACAAAAAAGAACAGGTAACTAGTAAGTATATATATATATATATATGTATCTATCTATATACATATATATATTTATTTATGTATAAAGAAAGCCCCATATTTTAAAAAATCAGGTAATGATAAGGAGTATGAGATATTATAAAGCAGGATAGGGGGAAAGAGAATGACTTGGGGACTGTTTTAAATCCTAAGGGAAAGGAAAGAAAAGAGCTCTCTTAAGAGATCAAATTTGAGCAGAGCTCTGAAGAAGAGAGCAGGTCATTTGAATATGTGGGGAAGAACAGCCCAGGCAAAGAAAGGGACAGTAAGTGCAAAGGCCTTGAAAAGGGTACAGACTTGGGAGGTTTGAAGAACATCAGGACAGCCAATGTCTCTGGAGAACAGTGCGCTAAGGGTAGAGTGGTAAAAAGGAGCACTCTGGTCACAGTGTAGAGGATGGCCCAGGCTAAGGGTTGGGAGAAGGTTGGAAGCAAGGGATCAGTAAGATACTATTGCAGTATTCCTAGCGAGAAATGGTAGGAGCATAGTGAGAAGCAGTCCGATTTGGAATATATTTCGAAGCCAGTGTTGCCATAATTTACTGCTGGATTGAATAAGGGTGTGCAGGTTGGGTCCCTGAGAAGTGGACTCTGAGATGTGGATTAAAGGGCAGGGCTTTTTTTTTTCTTTTACTGAGTGCTCCTGGGATTGACACTTAGGGAAGAGAGAGAAAGGAAACAGGATGATCAGAGGGAGGGGCTTAGCTGTGATGCAATCCCAATGAAGGCTTTAGCCAACTCCATGGGGAGCTCTAGAGCTTAGATGGCCCTTCAGAGCTGACCTGAATTGGCTACACCTCCATACTGAACAGTCATAGGATATGGGCTGTCCTTGGAAGGATGTGTGACCTTGGGAAGAAGTTTTCTTCACTTCCCAAAGAGGGCTGACAGCTGAGGGTCATCTTCCAGCAGCATTCCCAGTAGCTAGCAGGAAAAGTTCTTTATTTTTGAAGGGTGAAACTTGGATGGTGCCTCACAATAGCCTCTATAAGGGGTGTGAGAGAATGAGAGGAGTCAGGGAAATTGATGTTTTTAGCCTGAGCAATTGGTCAGATGGAGTTGCCACTTGGGGGGGGGGAATCCTGGGGGGAGAAGTAGGTTTGGGGGTCAAGAATTCTCTTTTGGACATATTAAGTGTGAGATGTTATTATATACTTAAGTGGTGATATTGAGCATGCAGTAGGATTTGGGAATCTATTACTCAGGGGAAACATTAGACCAGAGATATAAATTTGTGGGTTTCCAGAACACAGATGGTATTTAAGCACTGGGACTTGGTGAACTCACTGGGTGAGAGTGCAAATATGGAAGAGGCTTGAGGGTCAAGTCCTGGGCCCCAGCATTTAGTGCTTAGGAAGAGGAGAAGGTTTCATCAAAGGTTATAGTGAAGGAGGAACAGTCATGGAGGTAGGAAAAGTAGGATTGTGTGTTGTCCTAGCATCCAAGATAGACAAGGAGAAGAGAATGGTATGATGTTGCTGAAAGGTCAAAAACAACGAGGAACAAAATTTTACCACAAGATTTGGCAACGTTGAGAATATTTGTGACTGTGGCAGTTTGGCATTGTTTATGAATTCCAAAATTAGATATTGGATTATGTTTGTAAACTGGTCTGTATCTGGGCGTGATTAAATTATGATTAGGGCTCTTTGATTGGGCCATGTCAGTAGGATGTTGAGTCCTTGCCCACTAAGGGGGTGGGGACTCACAGAAAAAACTACATGGCAGAGCAGAGGAGTGAGTTGGAGTTTTGATGCTGAGTTTTGAGCCGGATCCTGGGAAATGAACACACAGGAGAAGAACACAGAGGAATAGAGATGGTTCCTTAGACATGGCAGAGGCCCCAGGGAGAGAGCTGTTCACCTGATAGTCTACAGCTGGCCTTGTGGAGAGAGCATAGCAGCTGAGCTGGGAAAGAAATGAGCCCCAGGAAGACAGGAACCTAAGAAGGCTGAACTCTTGGCAGGCATCGGCAGCCATTTTGCCCCAACACGTGGCAATAGACTTTGGTGAGGGAAGTAACTTATGCTTTGTGGCCTGGTAACTGTAGGCTTCTACTCTAAATAAATACCCTTTATAAAAGCCAACAGATTTCTGGTATTTTGCATCAGCACCCCTTTGGCTGACTAAAACAGTGACCTTTGCCAAGAGCAGTTTCAGTAGAATGGTAGGGGAGAAATCCTGATCGGAATGAGTTTGAGAGAGAGAGAGAGAGAGCTCTAGAATGACTGAATGAGGAGCTCTACAAATCCTCTCCTCAGAGAAACATCAACAAAACCAGATAAAATTGCCAAAAACAACCACTTAAAGCCTCTGGAAATTGATTAAAGAGCAGACAACAAACTGAAAAGTATTTATTCAAACCTACTGAATCTCAGTAAGAACAGTGGAAGTTTGTAGCATTTAAACCAGGGATGGCTCTTATCCTCCTATCTACATGTTGTATGTATTAGTCAGCCAAAGGGGTGCTGATGCAAAGTACCAGAAATCTGTTGGCTTTTATAGAGGGTATTTATTTGGGGTAGAATCTTAAAGTTACAAGGTCCTAAAGAGTCCACTGCAAGGTTGCTTTCTAACCAAAGTCAGTTGCCTCGTGTTGAAGCAAGGTGGTCACTGCTCTCTGCCTGGTCTCTCAAGGCTTCTTTTATCAGTCTCTGGCATAGGGCTCATTTCCTTCTGGGCCTTCTCAGCTGCTTTGTTTATTTATTTATTTATTTATTTATTTATTTATTTATTTATTTATTTATTTATTTATATCTGTTTTTACCCCTCCCCCCGTTTTTGCTATTTTTGTGTCCATTTGCTGGGCAACTCTCTGTGTCCAGTTCCTGCCCTCTCTTCTCATTCTTCTCCTCCTGTCTTCACTGGGATTCGATCCGATGTGGAAGAGAGGCGTCCTACCACCTGCACTGCCTTAGTTCCTGGTTTTTCAGTGTGTCTCATCTTTTTTTTTAAAAGGATTTGTTTATTTATTTACGTTTATCCATTTTTACCCCCCCCCCCCCTTTTGCTGTTTCTGTGTCCATTCGCTGGGCAACTCTGTGTGTCAGTTTCCTGCCCTTTCTTCTCATCCTTCTTCTCCTCTCTTTACTGGGATTCGACCCCCAGAACCTCCAATGTGGGAGAGAGGTGTCCTACTGCCCATGCCTCCTTAGTTCCTGGTTTTTTGGCATGTCTCGTCTTGGTTCTCCCTTGTGTCACCCTCCTGTTATGTCATCATCCTGCTGCATGGCTCGAGGGTCCTGACGGTGCACCCATGCATGGGGCCTGGCGGCGCACCCATGCATAGGGTCTGGGGGGCTCACACGCTTGTGGAGCCTGATGGCGCACCTGCGCGTGGGGCCTGGTAGCCCATGCACCTTCTATATTTTTCTTTTTTTTAAATTTTTAACAGGAAATCCTAGGGATTGAACCCAGCTCCCTCCATATGGGAGATGGATGCCCAACCATTTGAGCCACATCCATCCCCCTGCTATATCTCTTAAGGTTGACCAAAGATACCTAGAGTTACAGTCATTTCCCATACAGGATGGTCATATAATAAATCAGGCTTGGTTTATCACCAGCATTCTAAAAACCAGACCTAGGGTGAAAAACTAGGTCTGGGGACACATGCATGGTTTCTAATATAGCAAATGTTTAGCCTACCCTGATTATCACAGAATCAGGACAGCGAGAATATTTGCAAAGTGTGTCTCATCTTGGCTGTCCCTTGTGTCACTAACCTGTTGCATCATCATCTTGCTGCATGGCTTGTGGGGCCTGGTGGCACACCTGCACACAGGGCTTAGTGGCCCGTGTGGCTTCTATATATATATATATTTTGTTTTTACCAGGAGGTCCCAGGGATCGAACCCAGGTCCTTCCATATGGGAGATGGATGTCCAACCACCCAAGCCACATCTGTCCCCCTGCTATATCTCTTAAGGTTGACCAAAGTTACAGTCTTTTTCCATACAGGATGGTCAAATAATAAATCAGGCTTGGTTTATCACCAGCATTCTAAAAACCAGACCTAGGGAGAAAAACTAGGTCTGGGGACACATGCATGGTTTCTAATATAGCGAATGTTTAGCCTACCCTGATTATCACAAAATCAGGACAGCGTGCTTTGTTCTCTTGAGCTGCAAACCAACAGGTGAATGGCTCATCTCTCCTCGGGGCCCCAAGATCAAACATGACAGAGCTCTCTTCCTGTGTGTCTTCTTGAGTTAGTGCCCATTTGTATCAGCCCACCAAGGGGGAGGGAACTCAACCTGAGTCAGGCCCTACTGATGTGGTTGAATCAAAAGCCCTAAACTGATTTTATCAAGTAAACTTAAGTCCTTTGAATTTAATACAGTCAAAGGGTAGCACACCCAGAGGAATAGTTTAGTTTACAAACATAATCTTTCTCTTTTGGGGATTCATAAATAATCTCAAACTGCCACATTGTGGAAGTTCTATACTGGGATGGTGGGGTAGCCTGTGAGGACTGGTGGTTCCCATCCCCATTTCCCCTTTCCCTCCACCCTAATGGTTATATCTCTGTGTTGTAAAAATTCTGCCTAGGCTGTAAAAGAAGAACAGAGGAAGAAAAAAGAACAAGGCATATGAAAAACAAATAGCACAATATGAATGCAACCATATTCACAGTAACATTAGACCAGAGACATAAATTTGTGGGTTTCCAGAACATAGGTGGTATTTAGGCACTGGGATTTGGTGAACTCACTGGCTGAGAGTGCAAATATGGACGAGGGTTGAGGTTAAATGAAAATGGATTAAACATTCCAATCAGAGATTGTCAGAATGGAAAAAAAAAAAGCAATGACAGGATGAGAATTGTAGTTAATAGTACAAATACAATAATGTCCTTCTGGGAAACAGATGTGGCTCAAGTGATTAAGCTCCTGCCTACCTCATAGGAGGTCCCATTTGGTTCCTGGTGCCTCATAAAAAGAAGACCCCACAGCAAATGCAAGCAATGAGGGTGTGGGGAGAAATAAATTAAAAAAAAAAAATCTTAAAAAAAAAAAAAAAAAAAAAAAAGAATGTCCTTCTATGAACTAGAACAAATGTACATCACTATTGCAGGGTGGTAAGAATGTGGAGAAGCATGGGAAAAATACAATTAATGTAACTTATGGAATATAGTTAATAGCAATACTGTAATATTCTTGCATCATTGCCAAAGATGGACTGTTAATAATTGGGGGGGTATGGAAAAATATACCAAATGTATGCTATAGACCATAGTTAGTGGTAATAGTCTGATGATATCTCATAATATGTAACAAATGTTCCTCAACAATGTAGTGTGTTGGTGGAGGGGTGTTGTATGGGAATTCCACACATAAACATGATGGTTTTGTAAGTTCAAAACTTCTCTAATAAAAATATATTTTAAAAAGCACTCAGGGGAAGCGGCTGTGGCTCAATCAGTAGGGCTCCCGTTTACCATATGGGAGGCCCCGGTTCGGTTCCCGGGGCCTCCTGGTGGGGGCGGACCGCCCGGGCCCGCCCGCAGGGCGTGGTTAGCTGACCTGGAGAGCGCAGGCAGCAAGGGGGGGATAAATGAATAAATAAATAAAATATTTTTTTAAAAAAATAAATAAAAAGCACTGACAATACTCTGTCTTCAAGGGACACACTTTAGATTCAAAGATAAAAATAGATTGAAAGTAAAAGGATGGAAAAAGATATATCATGCAACAGCAACCACAAGAAAGCTGGAATGGCTATATATATATATTTTTTTAAAGATTTATTTTTATTTATTTATTTATCTCCCCTTGCTGCTTGTGCTCACTGTGTCCATTTTCTGTGTCTGCTTGTCTCCCTTTGTTGTGTCATGTTGCTGCGCCAGCTCACTGTGCCACATGGCCGTCAGCTCACTGCGCCACGCAGGGGTCGGCTTGCCTTCACCAGGAGGCCCCGGAAATCAAACCCGGGGCCTCCCATATGGTAAACGGGAGCCCAACCACTTGAGCCACAGCCGCTTCCCTGGAGTGGCTATATTAACATCAGACAAAATATACTCTAGACAAAAATATTACTAAAGATAAAAAGGAACATTTATAATGATAAAAGGGTCAGTTCATCAGGAAGCTATAACAATTATGACATATATGCACCTAACAACAGAGTCCCAAAGTATACAAAGCAAAAAAGACAGAATTGAAGGGAGAAATAAACAATTCAGCAATAATAGTTGGAGACTTCAAAATCCCTCTGCAATAAGGGATAGAATACGAGACAGAAAATCGGTGAGTATATAGATGATTTGGACAACACTATCAGTGAACTAGACCTAACTGACATCTATACCACACTCTTAACAGCAGAATATACTTTTTTCCAAGTGCATATGGAACATTCTCCAGGATAGACTATATGACAGGCTATAAAACAAGTCTAATAAAATTTAAAGGATTGAAACCTACAAAGCATGTTCTTTGATCATGATCACACTAGAATTAAATTAGAAATAAAAAACAAAAGGAAATCTGGGAAATTCATAAATATGTGAAAATTAAATAACATACTCCTAAATAACCAATGGGTCAAAGAAGAAATCACAAGGAAGATTAGAAAATACTATGATCTGAATCTAAACAGAAACACAACATACCAAAATTTTGATAAGCAGATAAAGCCATGTTTAGAGAGAAATTTACAGCTGTTAATGCCTATATTAGAAAATAGGAAAGATCTCAAATCAATAACTTAACCTTCTACCTTAAGAGACTAGAAAAAGAAGACCAAATTAAACTGAAAGCAAGCAGTAGGAAGGAAAAAAAAAAAAAAAAAAAAAAAAGATTGGAGTGGAAATAAATAAAATAGAAACAATAAAAACAGTACAGAAAAGTAGTGAAACAAAAAGTTGATTCTTTGAATATATCAACAAATTTGATAAACTCTTAGCTAGACTACCCAAGAAAAGGAGAAGACATAACTGATCTATATCAAGAATGAGAGTTTATTACTACAGATGTGATGTAAGGGATGCTATCAACTACTATATGCCAACAAATTAGATAATTTAGATGACATGGATACATTCCTAGAATGATACAAGCTACTGAAACTGACTCAAGAAAAAATAGAAAATTTGAATAGAACTATAAGAAATAGATCAAATTAATAATTAATATGTAAAAATCAATTAATGTGATATACTGTATTAGTAGAATTAGTAGAAAAATCACATGATAATCTCTTTAGACACAGAAAAAGCATTTGACAAAGTCCCATGTCGTTCATGACAAAAACTCTCAACAAACTAGAAATAGAAGGGAACTTCCTCAACCTGTGGAAGAGTATTTTTCCAAAAACCTATAGTTAACAACATAATTAATGGTGAAAGACTTAACACTTTACTCCCCAAATCAGGACCAAAACAACGATATCCAATCTCACCTCTTCTATTCCACGTTGTATTGGTAATTCTAGCCAGTGCAATTAGACAAGAAAAAAGGCATCCAGATAGGAAAGGAAGAAGTAAAAATGTATTTATTTGCAGATGACATGATCTTTCATGTAGAAAATTCTAAGGAATCCTTCCCAAATACTACTAGAACTATAAGCAATTTTTGCAAGGTCCTAGGATACAAGATAAATATAAAAAATCGGGTGTATTTCTATGTTCCAGCAGAGAACAGTTCAAAAATAAAATTAAGAAAATAACTCCATTCTAATATTATCAAAGATAAAATTTTCAGGAATGAATTTAATAAAAGAAATGCAAAGGCTCATACACTGAAAACTACAGAAAATTAAAAGAAATAAAATTTTCTTGCTCAAAGAAATTAAAGAAATTAAATAAATAGAGACATCTCATGTTCCTGGATCAGAAGATACAATATTGTTAAGATAGCAATAGTTCTCCCAAATTGATCTATAGATTCAATACATTCAGTATCAAAATTCCAGTTGGCTCTCCCCCTCCCCCGAAATTGTCAATCTAATCTTAAAATTCATATGAAACTGCTTAGGACCCAGAAGAGCCAAAACAATTTTGAAAAAGAAGAACAAATTGGAAGACTTACACTCCTCAATTTCAAAATTTACCACAAAACAACAAGATAGTGTGGTAGTGGTATAATGTTGGACATATTGAGCAATAGAGCAGTACATTTATGATCAATTAATTTTCAACAAAGGTGGCAAGGAAATTCAAGGGAGAAAGAATAGTCTTTTCAATAAATGGTACTGGGATAATTAATTGTCCACATGCAAAAGACTGAATTTGGGGGAGTGGATGTGGCTCAAATACTTGGCCTGCCTCCCACATGAGAGGTCCTGGGTTTGGTTTCTGGTACCTTCTAAAGAAGATGAGCAGATACAACAAGTTGACAAATGAGCAGACACAACGAGCAGACACAACAAGCAGGGAGTGGATGTGGCTCAAGCGGTTGGGCACCCACCTCCCACATGGGAGATCTGGGGTTTGGTTTCTGGTGCTTCCTAAAAGAAGGTGAGCAGGTGAGCAGAAACAATGAGCAGAGACAATGAGCAGGCACAATGAGCAGAGACAATGAGCAGACACAGTGAGCAGACAAATGTGGGAGCCATCTCAGAGAGGAAAAAAAGAGACTGAATTTGGGCCTTTACCTCAAACTATACACAAAAATTAACTCAAAATTGATCATAGATCTATATGTAAGAACTAAAAATATAAAACTATTAAAAGAAAACCAAGAAGTAAATCTTCATTACCTTAGGTTATGCAATGATTTCTTAGATATGTTGCTAAATGCATAAGCAATACAAGAAAATATTGATAATTGGACTCCATCAAAACAAACAAAAAAAAATTGTGATCCAAAAGGCACTATCAAGAGAGTAAAAAGACATGCAAAAGGTTGGGAGCAAATATTTGCAAATCATGTAACATGTAAGGGACTTGTATCCAGAATATATAAAGAACTCATAACTCAAAAATGACAATTAAAAATGGGCAAGAGATTTGAATGGATATTTCAACAAAGGAAATATATAAATGACCAATAAATACACAAGAAGGTGCTCAACGTCATCAGTCATTAGGAAAGGCAAATAAAAACTAAAATGAGATACTACTTCACACTCACTAGAATGGCTTCAATAAAAAGAAAAGACAGGGAGCGAATGTGGCTTAAGTGGCTGAGTCCCTCTTCCCACATGGGAGGTCTCAGGTTCGGTCCCCGGTGCCTCCTAAACAAAAACAAAACAACAAGTAAACAAACAAAAAAACCCAATTCAGTAAAATACGGAAGCACTGTGACAGAATTAGAATACAACTACAATCAGTTTTCTACACTGCTCAAAAACATAATGGCTGCCCCTCATAAAGATTTGGGAAAAATGGTCCACATTATGAAAGTCATGAAACAACAACAACAACAAAAAAACACACACAAAAAAAACAATTCAGGGGACCTGACGTGGCTTAGTGGTTGTGCACTGACTTCCCACAAAAGAGGTCCTGGGTTCAATCCCCAGCCATGGTACCTCAAAAAAAAAAAAAAAAAAAAAAAAAAAAAAGACAGACAATAAATTTTGGAGAGGATATGGAAAAACTGGAACCTAATACATTGCTAGAAGGGATGTAAAATGGTGCAGCCACTTTGGAAAACATTTTGAACAATTTTAGAGTACATTTTTGGTTTATTTAAAGTGTTTTTGAATGTATCTCTTTGTATAAAATTTTTAGTGATTGCCTAGGTATTATGTTATATATACATAACTAATCACAATCTACTGATATTGACACTTTACCAGTTTGAGTGAAGTGCATAAATCTTACCTTTAAGTATCTTTACTCTTCCTCATTTCCAGTACAATTGTTATAAATATTTCCTCTATATATAGAGAACCACATCAGATAAGTTAGAATTTTTGCTTCAGCCATCAATCATAATTTAGAGCAGAAGAGGAGAAGGAAAGTTTATTGTATTTATCCATATTTTTTTCTCTTTACATTGTTCTTTCTTCCGGATGCTCCAAGATTCCTTATTTTACCATTTCCTTTCTGTTTCAAGAATTTCCTTTAGCCATTCTTTTAGGGCAGGTCTGTTAACAACAAATTCTCTTAGTTTTCCTTTATCTGGAACATTTATCTAAGAATGTCTTGAGATCCCCTTCATTCCTGAAGGATATTTTTGCTGGATAAACGATTCTGGATTGACAGTTATTTTCTGTCAGTACTGTGCCACTGCTTCTGGCCTCCATGGTTTTTTATGATATCTGCTCTCATTTGAATTGTTTTTCCTTATAGATAAGGTCTTATATCTCTCTCACTGCTTTCAAAAAAAATTTTTTTTTTGTTTTCAGTTTTCAAAAGTTTGATTATGTATTTGATTATGATGTGTCCTGTTTGGGGTTCCCTCAACTTCTTGAATTTATAGGTTTATATTCTTTGCCAAATTTGCTAACTTTTCAGCCATTATTTTTTTCAAATATTATTTTCAGCCCTGCCCTCTTTTTTCTCTCCTGAGACTCTGATGACATGAATGTTAGATCTTTTGTAATAGTCCTATAAATCTCTGGACCTCTGTTCATTTTTTCCCCCGGCCTATTTTTCTTTGTTCAGATTGAGTGCTTTTCTATCTTTAAGTTCACTGAATTTCCTCTGTTCTCTCCATTCTGCTGTTAAATCGCCCCATAAAGGTTTTTGTTTTGATTATTGCATTTTTCAGTTCTAAAATGTCCATTTGGTTCTTCTTTCCAAAAAATCTTTATTTTTTTGCTAAGGCTATTTATTTTTTTCATGTTTCAAGATAGTTTGTAATTGCTTGTTGAAGCATTTTAAAAATGATGACACCTTAAAATACTTGTCAGATAATTCCACCATTTATGTAATTTCAATTTGAGATTTTCCTGGTTCTTGGTATGACAAGTGGTTTTCAATTGCATCTTGGATATTTGAGTGTTATGTTGTGAGATTCTGGATCTCATTTAAATCTGTTTAAGCAGGTATCTTCTGACATTATACCAGTGGAGAGAGGTTGCCTCCTCATCTCTGTCAGGTGGAGGTAGAAGTCTAGCTTCCCCACTTGGCCTCTGTTGAGACCTGAGTGGGGGAACCTTGTTACTGCTGATTGGATTTGGGAGTTCAGGGTCCTCTGATGACTCACTGGTTGGGAGGGTGGAAGTCACCTCATGATTGCTCTCCATTTGGTCTCCAATGACATTGTGACAGGGAGCACTCATTACCGCCAGGCAGGGCTGAAAGTCCTGGCTTCCCACTTGACATTCTCTGACACCATACCAGGAGTAGGGAGGGGTACTTCATTACAACTGGGTGATGGCAGACATTTAGACTCCCTACTTGGCCTTGGCTGGTGTGTTGTAGGGGTAGGGACGATTTGTTGTTGTTGTTGTTTGGTAGAGTAGGTCAGTCATTGTCTAAAAGTTTTCTGTCTTGCTAGACTGTCTCTTTCCTGGTTCTTTGACTAGAGACAGCAGACTTTTGCTGGGACTCCTCATCTGTGCCTGTTGGAGTTTCCAGGTTGCTGACTTCTCAAGCACCAGTCCAGTATGTTTGAGGCAAAAAGAAAGCCCCAGAGAATTTTCTTCATGTTATTATTTGAGTCTTGAAGTTCCTAGCCAGTCTGCCTTCTTCTTTTAACCTTACATAGTCTTTTATTTTATTTTATTTTTTTTAGGTACTGGGGCCTGGGATTGAACCCAGGACCTTGTATGTGGGAAGCTGGGCCCTCAATCACTGAGCCACATCAGCTCCCCTGAGTTGGTTATATCATTTGTTTGCTTTTTGTTTTTATAGGAGGCACCAGGGATCAAACGGGACCTCCCATGTGGGAATCAGGTGCTCAATCGCTTCAACCACAGCAGCTCCTCCATAGTCTTCTTAAGTTTGTTTTATATATAATGTCCAGGGTATTTCCTATACTTAGAAGGATGAATCAGGAGAAATGCATCTACTCTATATTATCCTGGAACTGGAAGCCAGTTTGCCAATTTCTTAAAATGTTGACCATAGTTTAGCTATATGACCCAACAATTCCATTCTTATGTATCTACCCAAGAAAAATGAGAGCTTATGTTCACTCAAAAACTTGTATGAGAATGTTCAAAGCAGTATTATTCATAAAAGACAAAGAGTGGAAACAACTCAAATGTCCATCAACTGGTGTATGGATAAATAAAATGTGGTATATACATACAATAGAATATTATGCAGTAATAAAAAGGAGTGGACCACTAATATGTACTACAACATGAATGAATCTCAAAAACATAGTTCTGGGTGAAAGAAGTCAAATTCAAAAGGCCACATATTGCATAAATTGATGTTTATGAAATGTCTAGAATAGGCCAATCTATAGAGACAGAAAGATTAGTGATTCATCTTGCTGTGCTAGCTCTTCATGTCAGCCAGCTCTCCACCCCCGCCAGCACTCCGCGTGGGCCAGCTTGCTTTTCACTAGGAGGCCCTGGGAATCAAACCAGGAGCCCAATCGCTTGAACCACATTTGCTTCCCTTAAATTTCTTTTAATCTTTTTTTTTTTTCCCCTTGATATTTATTTGTTGAAGAAATGGGTTGTTTCCTATAGAATTTTTCACATTCTGAATTTAACATGTTTTTCTGCTTCTCTCCTTCCCTCTTTTCTGTAAACTGGTAGTTGGATTTAAAGGCTTGATGATTCAGGTTCTATTTTTTGTCTCTACGTCATAGGTGTTGTGGTGTTGTGTTGTGTTCTCTCTTCCAGCTGGCAGCCATTGATGAGTCTTTCCTAGATACATTATTTTATTAGGGGTTGGTGTAAAATGGTGATATCCTGGTTCTATCATTCTGTCTTCATTTACTTCATCTATACAGAGAACTTTGCCTCATCTACTATTTTGGTACATTTAGTCAGGAAAGGCAGATTAGTGTCTTTCTTTTCCCTTTATTTACCAGTTTTCAGAATAATGAGTTGGCTCGCTAGAATTCTCCAACGGTAACCAATGAGTTTTTATATGGTATCACTGACTCAATCAATTTTTAAAAATGATCTTTTAATTTTAATTAAAAAATTTTTTTAGGGTAGACAAGGGAGTAAAGTGTTTATTAAGAAACAAGAAAATGAGAAAAGTACACAGTCTGAGGCATGGACCTTGGGCATGCTGTAGAGTGAGAGCATGCTCCTAATTTTTAATTATTTAAAAAGCATGTTCATAGCACACTCCAAGAATGCCCCACAGCAAGGGTTTGCTACTTTGTTAAACAGAGTATGCTATAAAACAAAACAAAACAAAGTTTTAAATAATTAATGGTTTAAAAATTAAATAGTTCTCTGAAATTTCTATAAAGCCACTAATCACCAATTATTTAATATTTGTTTCAGAATAGTAAACATTTCAGAAATATAGTGAATATCTACCTCAAATCACACTTCCCTGAAATGAAGTTAAAAGCTATACAACAGAAACAAAAACTATTTTTTTCCCCTAGAAAGAACATATTTAGCATTTAAATAATGTTAGAGGAGAAGCTTTCAAATTTAAATGTTCAGTTTTTTATGTAACATAAAAAGCTTCTTTTAAAATAAAAATATTTAAAAATGAAATAAAATTTAAATGTTCAGGTTTTTATTTTGTATTATCAGACAGAAAGATTGGGTTATAGCGATTCCAATCTGATTTCTGTACTAGGAAGGGTCATGACATTGCAGTTAGTGAGCCTCATTCCTAACAAAGCCAGCGGGAAAAGTGCAGTACATATTTTTTTCTTCCAAGTGGAATCTAGCCAATACTAACAATTATTAAAAGTGAGGTCAGACAGTTCAAATTAGTTGATTAATTCGGTGCTCAAGTTGCTTTACATGGAACTGTGTGGGAGAGAGCGTAAACTACAATGTGAACTATGGTCCATGCTCAGTGGCAATACTTCAGGATGCGTTTATCAATTGTAATGAATGTGCCACACTAATGAAGGATGTTGTTTATGTGGGAGGGTGTGGGAGGTGTGGGGAGTGGTGCTTATGGGAATCTCTATATATTTTGTGTAACATTTATGTAATCTAAGTATTTAAAAAATTTTTTTTTAAAGTTGCTTTACATGGACTTTTCCTCATTTGCTTATTCAATATTCTTTTATTAGCTTGCCATATTTCTCTCAAAAATCAATAAATATATAGTTTGAGTGAAATGTAAACTGAATTTTGTTTCTTTGATTTCATTAAGCTATATCAAACATGGTTAAGTCTTAAATTCTGTCCCTCCAGAAAATTTACATTCTCTTTATAAATGTAGAGCAACTACATCATGAGCCCAACCATTTTACGTAAATGTAGAAAAGCTCAAAGTTAAATAAAAAAAAAAGTATATATAAAAAAAATGTATATATTTAGGTAGTTAAGAAGTTTATATATATTTATCTCTTCCAGAAACCTATGATGACTTTCCTTGGATTTAAGTATGAAAAAAGTAGAATTCAGTTCATGATGTACCAATATAATATTGCTTAGGTCTATTCTATCAGCCAATCTGAAATCCAATTTCCATTTATAAGAACCACTAAAAGACAAGAAATTTTTGTCTTGAAAATTTCATCTTCTACCTGATACCAGGAACAAAATTTTCCACTCTTGCTATATTCTTTCTCCCACATACTACTTCATGTTTGGTGGTGATATCTTTTCCTTTTCCAATAAAACCCTTTTGAGAGAAGGAACTGGTTTTGCTGGCATGTAGGGATCGTCACGAGTATCCTGTTAGTCAATCTCATCCTCAGAGCTATCACAGTCTTCATAAGGATTCACTTTTCAATAATTTTCAAAGGAAATGGAAACTGTCAACTCCATTGAGCTGTGCATCATATTCACTGTCAAATTCCAGCTGTAGCATCTGAGCCAGCATTAGGTCACTGGAGGTGTCAATGTTTTCTCCAGTAATAAATGGTCCTTCAGCAACAGCAATTTCAGGACAAGCAGCAGCTTCTTCTAATTGCAATTCTTTAGCCAACTGTTCACTTATTACATCAGCCAAAGAACAAGATATTGTAGTTTGAGGGGTAGCCGACGGACACTTGCTGGATCCCCAGGCTGCTGTGGGCTGGGGCTCAGGTGATGTCACTCTGACCAGATACATGGGGGGAAGAAGCCAGAAACAAGAGCAGGGCACAGAGGTGGCAGGAACGGGAAACAGAATCTGCCAAGGAGAAGATAGGTGGTGAGGCAGGGGCGACGGGCTGCTGGTGCCCGAGCTGAGGTGACAGAAGGCGGCGGTGGCTGCTACCATCTGGGCAATCAAATTTTATTTATTTATTTGGTACTGGAATCAGAGATTGAACCCGGGACCTCCTATGTGGGAGACTGGCGCTTAACCACTGAGCAACATCGGCTTGGTGTTTTTTTTTTTTTTTTTTTTTGCTTGTTGTTTATTTCTTCTCTAGGAAGCACCAGAACTCAACCGGAACCTCCCATGTCAGAGGGGGCGCTCAAGGGGCTTGAGCCACGTCTGCTCCCTGGGCAATCAATTTTTAATGCATTTTAATCCCCTGTAGTTATTATTTTTATTGATGCTAAAATTATCCTATATTTAGCCAGTATGAGCCTAAAGTTGACATGATCTTAATATCTTTGATGGCTTCCTTGTTTTCTGGTATGATAAAATGTCCAGGCTCATCTTTTCCACTTACTGCTACATCCCTTACTCCTTTTAGTGGAAATGAGACTCAGAGACTTCGATTTGGGTGCTAGGGAAGTTTTTTTACTTATTTATTCTTTGTTTTTGAAGATTAGGAAGTATAATATGGTTGCTTACTGATGGTGGTGATCCATTGCAGAGGGAAAGGTGCTATTGCAAGAGAGAGGAGGGATTGCTGGAGGGGATAAGAGGGGATGGGGCACAGTGCCTAAGTGGAGGTACTGGTCATCAGTTTAAAGTGAGGAGGAATATATATATATATATATAACATTTTTGTAAGCAAATGCACATATATGCATATATATTTATATATCATTTTACAAATATTGGTATGTATTGTGAAAAATTTGATTTTAACCCACAATTAAAAAATAAAATAAAATAAAGTGAGGAGGAGGGAGGGTCTGTAATGATGGAGAAGGAAGTGCGAAATAGTTGCCTTCAGAGTTTGTGAGTGAACAGTTAAGAAAATGCTGGCTACTTCTAAAGGCTAATTTGAAGTTTGTTATACATTTTTGCCATGAACGTGGTTGAGTTTTTAATCCAACCACTCTAGCTCATAGGGTATAGGCACAAAGTAGGTGGGAAGCTAGATTTAGCCAGAGCTGGGCTTTTGCCAGGCTGAGATGATGGAGGAAATGAAAGAAATGGGAATTGAGCATACAAGGGAACTGCTATAACAGTGGGTCATGAAATCTAAGTGTGGTAAGGTTGGAAGGGGTAAGATCTCATACTGGCAGGGTCAAAGGGGTTGGAGATTTGGGAGAGTGGGAAATTTGTAGGGGAGGAAGGTGCGAGAGGAAGTGACTTGCAAAGACAGGAGGTAGTGAGCAAAGCCTGGGATACTTAACATTGAGATCAGGGAGAAGTTGCAGGTATAGATAATGTCAAGGTCAATGTATGATTATGGAGAGGGTGGCTGCAGTAGGGAGAGCACAAGACCATTTGTGGTGAGGAGGTCAAAGAACTGAGAGGCCAGGGTGTTGGGTGGACTGTCTAGTTCTGTAAAGAAGCCACTAAGAATGGTAGTAGGAGTGGGGCAAAGAGAAAGACAGTGACTCAGGGGTTGAACTTGTCAATGAATGATTGGGGGAACTGAAAGTCTGGTAAATTCTGGCAACACAAGTAGCTGAGGGTGACATAAGATGGCTGCATGTGGTTCAAAGCAGCTGAAGCCCTGCAATACTCTCGACCAACAGAGAAAAATCCCGTTTATTCATTCATTCTTTCCATCAACGAAAATTGTCTACCCTGTGTTAAGCAAAAGCCCTCTGCTCTCATGGAACTTACAAGTATTTATTACAAATCTGACCTAATCAAGTCAGGACATCCTCAGGACATTCACAGTCACCAGCTGCTCAAAATCACCTGTGGTCTTTTAGGGCTTCGGCACTGAAAGGAATCTTAGTGATGATTTTGCCTTCGGTTTTCAAGTGCAGATGAGCTTTGGCCATTGAAATTGTACCTAGGATGACAAAATATTAAAGAGATACAGGGAAACGGATGTGGCTCAAGAGGTTTGGCGTCCGTCTACCATATGAAGAGACCGGGGTTCGATCCCTGGTACCTCCCGATAAAAAAAAAAAAAAAAAAAAAAAAAAAAAGAGATACAGCGGGGAGCACATGGGGCTCTAGAAGTTGAGCACCTGCTTCCCACATGGGAGGTCCCAGGTTCAGTTCCTAGTGCCTCCTAAATGAAAAACAAACAGACAACGAGCAAAAAAACAATGAACAGACAATGAGCAAAAAACAAGGAGAAGACAATGAATGCAAACAGCAAAAAAACAAAGAGCAAATAGATGAGGGAGCCATCTCAGGGGAAAAAAAAAAAAGAGAATACAGGATGACCTTTTTCAGCCTCTTGTTGAATCTCTTGCTGAGGCTGGCCCCTGCTGGGATCCCCACCCCCACTGAGAGTGCTACTGAGAGGTTCCTATGGGATCTATAATTCTGGAGAACACAGATTAAAAACTGCTCACTTGATCTAATTTCTGATTCCTTCTTTTGCTCAGAGAGGAGAGGTAACCTGGATACAGGCCTGGGCCAGTATCCAGTGTCTGGCTTGTTGTTCAGTTGTGTCTGAAGTGACTGAAGGCAGAGCAGGGGTGCTTGCCTCAGTCCTTGAGCCTTTATGGATGACTTGGGCCTCTTTCATTAATATTTCTAACTCTGGGCACAAAATTTTTTTGCAACAAAGGCCATGATGGGGAATATTTTGGGGGTAGGGTTAGAGTATACTATAGTGGAGTTAGACACACTTGGATTTAAGTCCTGCCTTCATTGCCACTAAACAGTTGTGTGACTTTGGTCAGACTAGCTAACCTCTCTCAGTCTCTCTCAGTTTCCCCATCTGTAAAGAAAAGATAATCTAATGTAGGAGAATTTTATGAGAATTACATAAGCTAATGTTTATATACTGTGTGGGCCATAATAAGTAATCAAGAAATGGTAAGTAAACATTATTGGAATTTGTCCTTTTTATTAGTAGAAGGATGACTGTATTTCCTTTTATATTTCCTAAATGACTTCCTTCCAGCTTTAGAAAAACATTTTTCTATTTCCTGCGTCCCAGGGTTTGGTGAGTCAGGCTTGTTCCCTGCTCCATCCACATGAGAGAGCAGCTTGTATGGGTCCCTCTCCCGTGTCCATCTCCCAGCTCCCTTGGCTCATGCCCCAAAGATGACCACTGAGGTTTGCAGGAGCTTTGCCTGGGGTCTTGGGAACTCATCTCTAGAGATGGTTGCTCTTTGCTACGGGGTCTGCTTTGGGCTCCTGGTGGCTGGAGGGTGGGGGGCCCTGGAGCTCCGGGACAGTAGCTCTGAAGCTGCCCTTGACGGTGCTGAGCTCTCTCTGGCTCATGACGGGAATGGTGCACAATAATTCATTCTGGGTGACCCGGGGGGAGGAGGCAGCCTGAGAAAATGCAGCTCTATGAGGCTGGGGCCCAGGAGGGGCTGACAGTGGCTCCTGCCACAGCCCAGGGTGTGTCCTCCCTCAGTCAGTGAGCTGTGCCCGGCTTTCACCTCCACACACCTGGCTCTGGCCCTCAGGCCTCAGATGCAGACCTGGCAGGGAAGGGCGGGGGCTGGCAGGGGTCAGCCAGTGGGTGCTGGATGAAGAGGGTGGGAGACGGTCAAGCAATGCCTGGAGGACTTGTCTGGTGTTAGGTCTTGTCCTGGGAGACCGTGGGCTGGACCGTGGACCGTGGGTGGAACAGCATTACGGGTTATCTCTTTCCCAGAAAGACTGACCACTATTCCTGAAAATAGACTTTTAAACTTTTACTGGACATACATAGTCATGGAATGAGTCAGACAAACCTCTGTCTTAAATTTAGAAACTATTAATTGCACAATGAGGCAAGAGTTAAAGATATCACAAGTGACTTCTTTCCCCACTAAGGAGATCATGTGCTGGGGTCTAGTATGAGGAAGGAATCTATTAAAATATAATGTCTTTAGCCCTGATAAAGGTTTTACTTATTCATTTTTGATGTTTCAAAAAGGGGGTTATTATTACTTCCAGATAATGTTCAATTTTTGGCTTGTATTTCCTCTTTAAAAAAATTTATATCTGTTGAAATGATTATACATGATTGTTTTAATATATAAAATATATTTAGATACACACACAAAAATATAATGCCTTTATTTCTTAATTTTTGTTTATTTTTTGTTATTTTTTATCTGTTTCTTTTTACTTTTCATATAATGTCTTTAAAAACCCCCAAATTCATAAGTACAAGAAAGAATTACAGGCTAAGTAAAATAAATAAAACAACGGTTTGCCTTTTAGTAAATGTCCTGAAAAGCCAAGTCCCAGGAATCCAAAGGGATTGTATATCTTTTATGTTCCCTCTTGCCAAACTTTCACCTAATTCTTGCTGAGGACTGAAGACAGCTGGGTATGTTTTCAGTAGAATCCTATTATTTTCTCAGTAGTTAGGAGGAAGCCTCGACCAGCCAGCAGCTGAGGGTGGTTCTGACTGGGAAGGGGAAGTGGCTGCTGGGGCAGGAAGTTGGGGCTCAAAGGCCTGGGTGTGCCTGCAGGCTGAGAGGGCTGAGACTCTGGATTGGGAGGGGTAGAGACGGGAAGATCACAGAGATGGGGATATGATGCTGGGTTGGGGACAGCAGGGGGCTGGACGGAGGCTTCTGGGGGCTGTTGTCAGGGGGTGGAGGATGAGACGGCCTGGGCCAGGGGTCGAAGGTCCAGAGATGTAGGGGTGGTAGATGGGAAAAGGGGGAAGGCTGCAGGATGGGACAAAGCCATCCTTAGGTGGTGAGGCTCGTTGCTGACCATCCACCTGGCTGCCGCGATCACCATCTTCCCCTGGGTGTTTGGGACAAGAGGTGAATTCTCAGCTCACAGGTCTGTGCTTTTGGAGAGGCCAGGAGCAATTCCCCTGATTAACAGATCCCCAGCTTGGCCTCTCCTCCCAGGGCAAGTGTTTTAAGAGTGGGGGCCAAGATATGGGGTCTGACCTTGCTTAGCTGAGGAGGCAGATAAAATCCCAGGGTCAATCTAAGGCAGTTTGAGGAGCCAAAGATTGATTCCTGGAGTGCTTGGCTTTACCTGGTGCTGTTCGGGCTTCCTCTTTGGGGCAAACGTTCCCAGGCCTTTCTCTTTTCCACAGGCGTTGACTCCCTGAGCTGGTTGTACATGATGGTGTCCCCAAAAAATGGCCTGTTGGCCTTTGTTAGGTTTGTGGTCAGCGCTTTGACCTGGCCAGAGGAAAGAATGAACCAGCGGATATATACTCTGGCTGCTCTCCAAGAAAGGCAACAAAGGCTGGATCAGGATACAGCAGAGTCCGAGGGCCCAGAAGTCAGAGGAAGCTGCCGGAGATGGTCTTGAAGGACAAGAGAGAAAGTCCAGGTGTCAGATCCAGAGTCCGAGAGTCTAGACCAAGGGTTCTTAAACTTTTTTGTTCCACGGACCCATTTGCCAGTAAGGTGAAAACCACGGACCCCTTACTGAGTCCACACTGTACTGTGTATTGTTTAATAAATATATCACACCTGCACCAACACATCCCCACAAAAATTATGTTTTTTTTTTTTTTTTTTCAATTTCAGTTCAAGCTCAAGGACCCCTGGTTAAGAACCCCTGGTCTAGATTGTCAGTCCTGTGCCTGGGGACCGGACTGGCTGGAGGCAGGACACTACAGGACTGTGGTGAGTTTGGGATCCCCACCCCCAATCTGCTGGGAAGGAGAAGAGTGCCCTCCCTCAGGTGTAGGCATATTGGCTACAAGTGAGAAACTTCAGAACACTGGCACTTGTTCCAATTTTTGTTTTTTAAGATTTATTTTATTTATCCCACCCGCCCTGTTGTTTGCGCTTGCTGTCTGCTCTCTGAGACCATTTAGAGAGGCGCTCAGTCGCTTGAGCCACCTCTGCCCCCTGCTTTGTTGTCTCTCTCATTGTGTTAACTTTTTGTGTCTCCTTGTTGCATCATCTTGTTGCTTTAGCTTGCCACACTAGCTCACTGTCTTGCTCATCTTTTCCAGGAGGCACTGGGAACCGAACCCGGGACCTCCCATGTGGTAGACAGGAGCTCAATTGCTTAAGCGACATCTACTTCCCCAATTTTCTTACCTACTGGTTTGAACCCAAGGCCCCGACTCCATGCCCAGAGCTTCTTCCCTCTGCATGCTCCTGCTCTACTGGATTAGATTATTTACTATCCTCTATATCCTATGACTTCCTAGTTTCAAGAGTTGCAGAATAAGGGGTTATATGTCTAGGGACCTTAGGTTTTATTTTTTTTTTTCACTCAAAAATTTTTGGACTTTATTTTATTTTAGATTATAATATTAGATGATATATAATTCTCAGTAAATATAATGTTTATCTTCATCCCAAAAGAGATCTATTCTCTTGTTTTATTATTATATTTTTTAATATTTCAATGAATACATATTTAGATAAAAAATCACTTTTATTTATGACTGTTGGGAATATGCATTGGCAAATGAAAATTGCTGTTGACTTTCTTTTTTAAAGATTTATTTTATTTTTTTCTCCTCCACCCCCTTTGTTTTGCATTCACTGTCTGCTCTCTGTGTCTGTTCATTGTGTGCTCTCTGTGTCTACTCGTCTTCTTTTTTTTTTTAGGCTGCACCAGAAACCGAACCCAGGACCTCTCATGTGGGAGGGAGGTGCCTAATCACCTGAACCACCTCCACTCCCTGCTTGTTGTGTCTCGCATTGTGTTTCCCCCATATGTCTCCTCATTGTGTCATCTTGTTGCATAAGCTCACTGTCTTGCTCCTCTTCTTTAGGAGGCACTGGGAACCGAACCCAGGACCTCCCATGTGGTAGGCGGGCACCCAACTGCTTGAGCCACATCTGCTTCCCTGCTGTTGATTTTTAAAAGTCTCTTGGTTAAAAAAAAATGATAGTCTCTTGGTAAACTGAATATACTTTCAAATTACAATATATATACTATATAAAGAACAATAAAAGAGAAACAATTCATTTAATAAGATTAATATATAAATAAACATCTTGAGAAATGTAGCTTGATCATGTAGTCTCTTAAGTAGCAGCAGTTTCTTTCAAGCTGAGTGATATTTCAAAGTTTCTGTGAAGAAACAGCCTCTCATTTCTAGGTGCATTCCTTGGAGTCCAATGGTCTGTTTGACTGAAAAGGTCACTTCTGTGTTATGGATGTGAAGGTGGAGGAACTCCAGCCCATGGAGGGGTCCCTTTGGATCCACTGACCTCAGTGACCCTCAGATGGAGGTCAGTAAGTGAATGCAGACTGACAGCTCTGGAGGCCTGAGTGGAGGGGAGGGAACAGCTCTGCTTTAAAACCCAGGCTTAGGTTTCATTTTTTTTTTTTTTTTTTTTAAAGGAGGAACTGCAGATTGAACCCGGGACATTGTATGTGGGGAGCAGGCACTCAACCACTTCTGCTCCCCAGGTTTCATTTTTAAACAAGTCAGGCTCACTCTGTCTGCCTTCTCTGTCATAGTTCTTTCTAGAATCTTTCCACAGACAAGAGCAACCTCTTTCAGGAGGGCTACATGTCTGAGGAAGGGGGCTTTTCCTGGGTTTGGGTTCCTTTCTGAGCTCACTCACCTGTCCATGATGGGGTGGAAGGTCTCAGGGCCTCCCTTTGTAGTGGTTGATTGACTGGGAGGAGCCACACTAAGGAGCTTCCACAGGGAGTTCACAGCACAGGTGTAACGGGCAGACCTTCCTCATCTCTGACCTGGGTTCCCAGATCTGGCTGGCCAGTGGCACCTGGGCCTTGGGGCCATCAAGCATGGTGGAGAGCTGGATGGGGCAAACACTGAGATGGCCAAGCTTTTCCTGGGAAAGGTGCATCCTGAGGGCTTTGGAATTACCTGTGTTTGAGACCCAGGATCCTGGCTGGACAAAGACTGCTCTGGGTCCTCTCTTCTCTCTGTCCCACCTGTCAGGACCTGAGTCAGTTTCCTTATTATCTCTTCCTTCCCTCTTTCTACTCTCCCTCCTTAAAGGCTTCCCTGGTGGTTTCCCCTAGTTTCTGCCCCCACCTCCTTTTTTCCATTTCTCCATTGTAGATGACTCTGTTGTGGACACCTCTCTCTGGGGTACTGAACCCTCCATATATAGGTGGGGGTGGTGAAGAGGCCTCTACTCCAAGCAAAGGGAATTCTCTGGGCTGGATGTAGGCAGACGCTTTCAGGTTCCTTCCCCTTTGAGGCCTGAGGACTCTCCCTTTTTGTGACCTGGGAGATTGGAAAGATGGGGAGACCCCTAGGAAGGTTCTAGAATGGAAGAGAAAGAACTCTTTCCACTACTGCCTCCCTTCTTCTCCAAGTATCTCCTTTGGTGAATGTGACCTGTCACCCACTCCTGGAGAAAAGGACTCCTTGACCTGTTGGACATTTGATTTCTACTCACAAAGGAACTCCATGTCTTGGCTGTAGAAAGGGGAGAAGTATGCCAGTCCCTATTTTCCAGGAGGTAGAGGTGAGGCCTGGGTGAATGGGCTCTTTCAAAAGCCACTGGCCAGGTGGTTCAACATATAAGAGTCAATCAAGGGAAGCAGCTGTGGCTCACGCATTTGGGCACCCGCCTACCACATGGGAGGTCCCAGGTTCAGTTTCCGGTGCCTCCTAGAGAAGATGATCAACACAGCAAGCTACCTGATGGGCTGGCATGGTGAGCTGCTGCATCAAGGAGACAGAAGGAGGAAACACAATGAGAGACACAACAAAGCAGGGAGTAGCGGTGGCTCAAGCAACTGAGTGCCACTGTCCCACTTTGGAGGTCCCAGGTTCAGTTCCCGGTGCCTCCTAAAGAGAAAGACGAGCAGACACAGAATGCACAACAAATAGACACAGCAAGTGCAAACAACGAGGTGTATGTGTGGGGGGAGAAAAAAAAATCTTAAAAAAAAAGTCAATCAATATGATATACCACTTTAATAGAATGAAAAGGAAAAAACACATGATCATCTCAATTCATGCAGAAAAAAAAAACATTTGCCAGACACTCTTTCATGATAAAAACACTCACAAACTAGGTATAGAAGGAACTTCCTCAACAGGATAAAGGGCATTTATACAAAATCCACAGCTCACATCATACTCAGTGGTGAAAGACTGAACGCTTTCCCCCTAAGATCAGTAACTTGACAAGACTTCCATCACTTTTGCTATTTCTATATGGCTAGAACTTCCAGTACAAATCGGCAGGAAAAAGAAATAAAAAATATCCAAACAAGGAAGGAAGAAGTAAAACTATCTATATTCACAGATGGCATGATCTCATATTTTGAAAATTTTAAAGAATCCATACAAGAAAGCTATTTGTGCTAATAAACGAATTCAGCAAAGTTGTGGGGTATAAGATCAACACACAAAAAATCAGTTTTATTTCTACACAGTAGCAATGAACAGTATGAAAAAGAAATTATGAAAACAATTCTATTTATAATAACATCAAAAAGAATAAAACCCTTAGGAATAGATTTAACTTAAGTAGGTGTAAGACTTGTACACTGGAAAATGCAAAACATTGCTGAAAGAAATTAAAGAAGACTTAAATAAATGTAAAGACATCTTGTGTTCATGGATCGGAAGACTTAAAATTGGCAAGATGGCAATACTCCCCAAAGCAATCTACAGATTCAATGCAACCCCTATCAAAATGGCCCTTTTTGCAGAAATGGAAAAAGCAGAAATTAAAATTCATGTGGAATTGAATGGGGCCCTCAATAGCTAAAACAATCTTTAAGAAAAATTTGGAGGACTCACACTTCCTGATTTAAAAACTTACTGAAAATCTATAGAAATAAAAACACTGGGGGGAGGGAGTAGGGCATATGGGAATCCTTTATATTTTTCATGTAACATTTATGTAATCTAAAGCTTCTTTAAAAAAAATTATAAAAAAGTTGGGGGGTGGCAGATGTGGACCAAATGGTTGGGAGTCTGTCTCCCATATGGAAGGACCTGGGTTTAATCCCTGGAACCTCCTGGTAAAATAAAAAGAAAAATATAGAAGGCACGTGGGTCATGCCCTGGGCACACCGTCAGGCCCCACGCACGGGTGTGCCAGGCCCCGCTGAGCCATGCAGCAAGATGATAATGCAACAGGAGAGTGACACAAGGGAGAGCCAAGATGAGACGTGCTGAAAAACCAGGAATTAAGGTGGTGCAAGTGACAGAACGCCTCTCTCTCACATCGGAGTTTCCCAGGATTGAATCCCAGTGAAGAAACGAGGAGAAGGATGAGAAGAGAGGGCAGAAAACAGACACAGAGAATTGCCCAGTGAATGGACACAAATCAGCAAAAAAAAAGGGGGGGGGGAGGGGGGATTAAAATAGATAAAAGTAAATAAATAAATAAATCTTTAAAAAAATGCATAACTTTAGAAAAAAATTGGGGCCTGGTATAAGAATAGACATATAGACCAAACAAATAGAATTGAGATCCCAGAAATAAACCCATACATCTAGGGTCAATTCATTTTCAACCACAGAGCCAAATCCACTCAATGAGAGAAAGAATAGAATCTTTAACACATGGTGCTGGAACAATTGGATATTGACATGCAGAAGAATGAAAGTGGAGCCTTGCCTCACAGCATAGACAAAAATGAGTTTGAAATGGATCAAAGACCTAAATATAAAAAATAAAACTATGAAACTCTTAGAATAAATCATAGAGATAAATCTTCATGTCTTTGCATTTGGCAATGGTTTCTTATATATGACATAAAAAGCACAAGAAACAAAAGAAAAACAGATAAATTGGACTTTGTCAATTAAAGATGTTTGTATAGCAAAGAACACTAAAAAGGGAGTGAAAAGACAACACAGAATGAGAGAAAACATTTGCAAATCATATATCTGATAAGGGTCTAGTATGTAGGATATATAAAGAACTTGAAATCCAACAATTAAAGAACCCAGGGAAGCAGATGTGGCTCAAGCGATTGGGCTCCCGTCTACTATATGGGAGGTCCAGGTTTGCTTCCTGGGACCTCCTGGTGAAGGCGAACTGGCCTGTGCAGAGAGCTGGCACAACAAAAAAGAGACAACAATGAGAGACACAACAAACCAGGGAGCTGAGGTGGCTCAAGTGATTGAGTGCCTCTCTCCCACATCAGAGGTCCCAGGATTGGTTCCCAGTGCCTCCTAAAGAGAAGACGAGAAGAAGAGAAGACAAGTAGACACAGAGAGCACACAGTGAATGGACACAGAGAACAAGACTGCGAGCGCAGAAACAACAAGGTGTGTGTGGGTGGGCGGAATAAAGAAATAAAAGAAATTAATAAATAAAAAAGACAACCCAACTGAAAAATGGGCAAAGGTTTTGAATAGATATTAAGAAAAAAAAAATGGCAACAAGCATCTGAAAAGATGCTCAACATCATTAAGGAGATGCAAATTAAAACCACGAGATACCACTTCATACTTGCTAGGATGCCTACAGAAAAAAAAAAAAAAAAAAAAAAAAAAAAAAAAAAAAAAAAAA
>JAKSZT010054094.1:996115-1018940 GCA_026826555.1 Tolypeutes matacus | reverse complement strand
TGGACACAACTACTTGGCCGAGTTGACACATTAGCCTAACCATCACAATGGCCAACGAGCGAGGCCTCTAGGCTTTTTCCCACTACTTCGTCCTCAAACTCTCCCACCAGGCCTTGCCAGTGCAATCCTCGACCGGGTAGCTGGGTCTGACCTAATGGGATTTGGATGGTTAATAAGTTCTTCCCAGGCCATTGACTGGATCGCCAGTGGGCTGTCCACATGCCCAATCTCTGACATCTGGTGCCTGGACATGCTCAGGACACCCTGGCCAGACATATGTCCATCTGGCCTCCCAGACCCAGATATATTAGGGCTCAAAGCCAGGAGCAACCTGACCCCCTGTGCCCCTTAACATTCTTCTTCTTTGAGAAAGTCTTTGATCCCCCCAGGGGAGGGGTTGAGCTCAGGCTTTGGTGTTGATGGTACTGCCCCAGGGGCTGAATCTCCCATTACTTTCCCATGACCCTGGAGCTTTGCCCTTTTAAGGCCCCATCACTGTCTCTGTCCTCTCTATATGGCCCCCAGGAGTCTTGGCTTCTTGCTCTGGATCAGACTTCTGGGTCATCTGTGGTTATGAGAATTTTCAGTTCCTGTCTTTTGCTTTTATAGCAAGAAGCAAAAAAGCTGGCTGTTGTTTGAGCTGGCTGTGGTTAGGCAGAATTTCACTATAGGAGGTTGTTTTACTTTTTTTTTTTTTTCTTATTCTTTATATATATATATTTTAAAAGATGCTTAGATTACATAAATGTTACACAAAAATTACAAGGATTCTGGGAAGTGGATGTGGCTCAAGCGATTGGGCTCTGGCCTACCACATAGGAGGTCCCGGGTTCAGTTCCTCGTGCCTCCTAAAGAAGACAGCGAGATGATGCAACAAGAGACACAAGAAGAAAAACAATGAGGGACACAACAAAGCAGGGAACAGAAGTGGCTCAGGCGATTGGGCGTCTCCCTCCTACATTGGAGGTCCCAAGTTCTGTTCCCGGTGCCTCCTAAAGAAACAAGGAAGACAAACAGACACAGCAAGTGCAAACAATGAGGGGGTGGGAAGAAATAAATAAATGAAATAAATCTTTAAAAAAAAATTACAATGATTCCCATGTTCCCCACCTCCCACACTTCCCATAACATCCCACAAAAACATCTTTCATTAGTGAGGCACATCACCTGCAATGGATATACACAACCTCGGGCTTTGCCACTAAGCATGGACCATAGTTCACATTGTAGACCACACTCTCTCCCACACGGTTCTGTGTGTTATATGCTGATGTAAATTGGCCTATATCTGTCATTGTAATGTCACTCAGGATAATTCCCAAGTCCCGAAAAAACCCCTGTATTACAACTGCTTTTCCATTCCCTGCCCCAAAAGTATCCAGTGGCCACTGGATTCACCTCACTGTTGTAATTACTTCCATTACCTGAATCACAATATGTCTACAAGAATACCATTAAGTCCACTCTGGTCCATAGCTCTTCCCCCAATCCTGAGGAGTCTGGGATGGTGATGTCCACTCCACCTCCAAGTGAGAGGGGGCTTATATCCCATGGGTACGAATGGATGGGAGTATCCTGCCTGCAGCTACAGACTCTCTCCGTTCACTGGGATGGCCGTTGTCCATCATCATCTCCTCACCAGGTGACCTGGGTGAGTCCATTGAGCTGTAGAGTAGGAGTTGCAGCTCCACCGAGATTCCAGGCACAGCTGGCACATGGACAGGCCAAAGGCTCCAGTCTCTGGAAGTACATCTAGAAACTCCAACACCATATATAGGTTTGAATAGAAGGGACTGATGGATCATGTGCAGGGAGGACTTATTTGGGTCCAACTCTGTCACTCTCAGGAGCACAGATTCCAAAGTATAGCCCACTGATAAGGCATCAATCTCTGGAGCTATCTCCCCTTCTATAGGACCTGGGTGTCTCCAGAACCCTCAGGAACCCCTCTGTGTGGGGTGATATGCACTTTGATGTTCTATGAGATCCTACTGAGGTGTGCATAAACATTACTTCCAGGATGACCTCCCGACTCTCTTTGAAGTCTCTTAGCCATATGAACTCATTTGTCTTTACCCTTTCCCCCTTTTTTTCAAGGTCGTTTTCCAGTCGTATTGCCAGTTGGCACTTGGTGTTAATTCCTTGTTGCCAGGGAGGCTCATCCCCGGGAGTCATATCCCACGCTGAGGAGAAGGTAATACATTCATTTGCTGAGTTTGGCTTAGAGAGAGGCCACATTTGAGCAACAAGGAGGCTCTCAGGTGGCAACCCTTAGGCACCCCATAACAGTAGGCTAAGTTTCAATTACAAGAGCAAAGACTTGAAAGGCTAGTCATCAATAACAAGAACCCATTAGTGGACCATCCTCCTTTGCCAGACACTGCCCCTGCACTCGGGGGACTGTTGCTGCTCCCTTGCAGAATGTGGCAGAGCTCTCCAGGCTGGGAATTCAGTATTCCCTCATTTATTGAGTGATTGTCCATCCACTGTAACCATGCCCCACCCCTTGACATTTGGACAATTTTATGTATCTTTCATGTATATTCAGATGAACTTCCTCCCATGAATCCCCCATCCCAGACACCCCCCACCAATGATCTTCTGCAGCCCCCGTTGTAACCCTTCTATGATCTAAAGCTTCCTTGAAGATGAAGCCCATATAATAACCAAATACAATTAATAGGAAAATGAAATAATAATGATAAGCTAAAATGCAAGAGATAAAATACATGGAAACTGAGAAAAAAACCACTAAAAATAAAATATAATTAAAGGATTGGGACATTCAAAAAATGAGAAAAAAACAAAAAAAATTTTTTTTAAATTATTATTTTTTTCCTTTTATCACTGCATTATCGGGTTTCCAGTCTGTACCATGGCACCTTCCCCCTCTCACTCCCTAGTGTCTCCCAAATTTTCATTTAATTTTCAAAGAAGTTTTAGGTCACAGCAAAGTCACCCACAGAATACTAGACTCTCATATACCCAACCTCCTCTTCCTTTCCTCACCCCATATTAAAACCTTTTTGTATGTGGATGGTAGCATTGTTATAACTGTTATACAGATAGTGAAACATAACTACTAAACATTGTCAATGGTTTACAGTATAGTTTACAATTTAGATGGTACAGTTTAATAATTTTTGATGATATTTACCATGTCCTGTGTCCATTACCGTAAGGTAATGAAAAACATTTCCCCTGACCACTAAGTACCCCATTTGATCTTTTCTGTTCCTTCCTCTCCATCCCCCCTGGGGCACATGACACCCCCCTGACTTGACTCATTGGATGACAAGATTTGTAGTTACATGCAACAAGAGGTCTTGACACGCTGATTATCCTCTCCTGTTAGGATCCACCCTTGCTCCTAAGAGACACCCACCTGTCTGTTTCTGGGTGAATCAATCCTCCCAAAGATGGGGGTCCATCCCCTTCCCACTCACTGTGTGGGTCTCCACTCCCCGACACAACACATTATGACAGGATGAACACTCACACACTCCCCAAAAGCCTACTCCAGATGTGCCCCATCTTGAATGCCACCCCAACCTACACCCTAACTCAGTGACACTACCTTGTCATATTGTCATAAGAGCATATCTACTCTTGCACATTCAACCTCATACCCACAAATCCCATGTTCACCTAGTCCCTCTCCCATCTCTCCATCCAGTATCCTGGGTATTCTAACCCACCTTTCCTACTCTACCCATCTGTTGACCCTGCATCACTAAACCCAGTAACATCACTACACACCTGTCCTATCCTTCAATATGCAACTATACTCTATCCCTTTACCATAGATTATGTCCATATGGGTGATGGCTCAAAACCTTCTCTTCTCTTTCTCTCCCTTGTTATCCTATCTTTCAGACAATCGTTCTCAGAGACTGCTCACTTTCCTCAATTCAAATCAGTGAGGTCATATACTGTTCATCCTTCAATGCCTGGTTTGCGTCACTCAACATAAGGTCTTCAAGATTCATCCATGTTATTCCGTGTGTTAGCACTTTATTCCTTCTTACAGCTGAGTAATATTCCACTGTATGTATGTACCACATTTTGTTTATCCATTCATCTGTTGATGGGCACTGGGGCTGATTCCAACTTTTGGCAATTGTGAACAATGCCGCTATGAACATAGGGATGCATATATCTGTTCATGTCTTTGCTTTCAATTCTTCTAGGTATAAACCCAGCAGTGGAATCACTGGATCATATGGAAGAACTATTGTCAATTTTCTGAGGAACCGCCAAACTGTCCTCCACAGAGGCTGGATCATTCCACAATCCCACCAGCAGTGGATGAGGGTTCCTATTCCTCCACATCCTCTCCAACACTTATACTCTGCTGTTTTTTAAATAGCTGCCATTCTGATGGGTGTAAGATGGTATCTCAATGTAGTTTTGATTTGCATTTCCCTAATAGGTAGCAATGTCGAGCATTTTTTTCATGTGCTTTTTAACCATTTGTATTTCTTCCTTGGAGAAGTGTCTTTTCAGGTCACTTGCCCATTTTTAAAATGGGTTGTCTTTTTATTTTTGAGGTGTAGGATTTCTTTATATATGCAGGATATTAGGCTCCTATCAGATATATGGTTGCCAAATATTTTCTCCCATTGGGTAGGCTGCCTTTTTATTTTCTTAATAATGCCCTTTGAGGTGCAGAAGTTCTTAATTTTGAGGAGATCCCATTTATCTATTTTTTCTTTTGCTGCTCGTGCTTTGAGTGTGAAGTTCATGAAACCATTTCCTATTACAAGGTCCTGTAGATGCTTCCCTACATTATCTTTCAAGGTCTTTATGGTTTTGGCTTATATTTAGATCTTTGATCCATCTTGAGTTGATTTTTATATAAGGTGTGAGATGGTATTCTTCTCTCATTCTTTTGGATATGGATATCCAGTTCTCCAAGCACCACTTGTTAAAGAGGCCATTGTCTCCCAATTGAGTGGGTTTGGTGGCCTTGTTGAATATCAGATGACTGTATATGCGAGGATCTATATCAGAACTCTCAATTCGGTTCCATTGGTCAGTTGGTCTATCCTTGTGCCAATACCATGCAGTTTTGAGCACTGTAGCTTTGTAGTATGTTTTAAAGTCAGGTAATGTGATACCTCCAACTTCATTTTTCTTTTTCAATATGTCTTTGGCAATTTGAGGCCTCTTACCTTTCCAAATATATTTTATAGTTAGTTTTTTCAGTTCCTTAAAAAATACAGTGTTGATTTTTATTGGGATTGCATTAAATCTGTAGATAAGTTTGGGTAGGATAGACATCTTGATGATGTTTAGTCTTCCTATCCATGAACAGGGAATATTCTTCCATTTATTTAAGTCTTCTTTGATTTCTTTAACAGTGTTGTGTAGTTTTCTGTATATAAGTCCTTTACATCTTTAGTTAAATTTATTCCTAGGTATTTGATTCTTTTAGTTACTATTGTAAATGGTATTTTTTTCTCGATTTCCTCCTCAGATTGCTCATTATTGGTGTAAAGAAATGCTACTGATTTTTGAGCATTGATCTTATAGCCTGCTACATTACTGAAATCCTTTATAAGTTCTAGAAGCTTTGTTGTAGATTTCTCAGGGCTTTCAACATATAGGATCATGTCGTCTGTAAATAATGAAATTTTTACTTCTTCTTTTCCAATTTGGATGCCTTTTATATCTTTTTCTTGCCTCAGTGCTCCAGCAAGTACTTCTAAGACAGTGTTAAATAGGAGTGGTTATAGTGGGCATCCTTGTCTTTTCCCGATCTCAGAGGGAAGGCTTTTAGGATTTCACCATTGAAGATGATGTTAGCTTTGGGTTTTTCTTTTTTTTTTTTTTAAAGATTTTATTTATTTATTCATTTATCCCCCCCTTGCTGCTTGTGCTCGCTGGGTCAGCTAACCACGCCGTGCGGGCGGGCTTGCCTTCACGGTAAACGGGAGCTTTGGGTTTTTCATATATACCCTTTATCATATTCAGAAAGTTTCCTTCTATTCCTATCTTTTGTAGTGTTTTTATCAGGAAAGAGTGCTGTATTTTGTCGAATGCTTTTTCTGCATTTATAGAGATGATTATGTGATTTTTTTCTTTCAAACTGTTTATGTGGTTTATTACATTGACTGATTTTCTTATACTGAACCATCCTTGCATAACTGGGATGAAACCCACTTGGTCATGGTGTATAATCCTTTTGATATGTTGTTGAATGTGATTAGCGAGTATTTTGTTGAGAATTTTAGCATCTAGGTTCATTAGAGAAATTGGTCTGTAATTTTCCTTTCTTGTGGTATCTTTGTTTGGTTTTGGTATTAGGGTAATGTTGGCATCATAGAATGAGTTAGGCAATATTCCTTCTACTTCTTTTTTTTGTATGAGCTTAAGCAGGATTGGTGTTAGCTTTTTCTGGAATGTTTGGTAGAATTCAGCTGTGAAGCCATCTGTTCCTGGGCTCTTCTTAGTTGGGAGGTTTTTGATGACTGAATCTATCTCTTTACTTGTAATTGGACTGTTGAGTTCATCAATTTCTTCTTTCATCAATGTAGGCTGTTTTTGAGTTTCTAGATATTTGTCCATTTCCTCTAAATTATCATTCTTGTTGGCATATAATTTTTCAAGTATCCTCTTATGATACTCTTTATTTCTGTGGGTTCAGTAGTGATATCCCCTTGCTCATTCCTTATTTTGTGCATTTGCATCTGTCTCCTTTTTCTTTGTTAGTCTGGCTAAGGATTTGTCAATTTTATTGATCTTCTAGAATAACTAGCTTTTGGTTTTGTTTATTTTTTCTAGTGCTTTCTTATTCTCTATTTCATTTAGTTCTGCTCTAATCTTTGCTATTTCCTTCTTTGTACTTCCTTTAGGTTTAGTTTGTTGTTGTTTTTCCAATTCCTCCAAGTGTGCAGTTAAGTCTTCAATTTTAGCTCTTTCTTCTTTTTTAATATATGTATTTATGGCTATGAACTTCCCTCTCATGACAGCTTTGGCTGCATCCCATAAGTTTTGATATGTTGTGTTGTCATTTTCATTAGTTTCAAGGTAGTTACTGATTTCTTTTGAGATTTTCTCCTTGAACCACTGTTTGTCTAAGGGTGTGCTGTTTAACTTCCATATCTTTGTGCCTAATCTGTTTCTCTGACCCTTAGTGATTTCCAATTTCATTCCATTGTTGGTCAGAGAAATTTACTTTGTATAATCTCAATCTTTCTGAATTCATTGAGAGTTGTTCTGTGGCCTAGCATGTGGTCTATCTTGGAGTATGATCCATGTGCACTTGAGGAGAATGTAAATCCTGCTGTAACCTCTAATGTATTGTTCAGAGTCTTTGTTTCTTTATTGATTCTCTGTCTAGATGTTCTGTCTAATGGAGATAATGGTGTATTAAAGTACCCACTATAATTGTAGAGGCATTTATTTCTCCACTTAGTTTTTCCAGAGTTTACCACATGTATTTTGAGGCACCCCAATTAGGTGCACAAATGCTTATGATTGTTCTCTCTTCTTGAGAGAATACCCCTTTTACTAATATGTAGTGTCCATCTTTGTCTCTTACAATACTTTTGCATTTAAAGTCTATTTTGTCTGATATTATGATAGCTACTCTGCCCTTTTTTGTCTATTGTTAGCTTGTAAAATTGTTTTCCAGCCATTCACTTTCAGCCTCCTTGAATCCCTGGGTTGAAGGTGGGTTTCTTGTAGACAGCATATAGATGGATCATATTTCCTTATCCATTCTGCCAATCTGTGTCTCTTGAGTGGTGAATTTAATCCATTAACATTCAGTGTTATTACTCACAATGAATTTCTTACTTCAGCCATATTTTCTTTGGGTTAATGTATGTCATATGTTGTTTTTATTTCTCTTCTTGTCTTTTTAGTTGTTTTACACTCTCTTCCAACTCTCTCTCCCTTGTTTTTTCCTTTCAACTTGTCGAACTTCCTTTAGTTTTCTTGAAGTGCAAGTTTCTTGTTGACATACTCTCTTAATTTCTGTTTATCTGTGAATATTTTGAACTCTCCATCATTTTTGAATGCCATTTTTGCTGGATAGAGAATTCGTGGCTGGAAGTTTTTTCCTTTCAGTACTTTGACTATGTCATACCACTGTCTTCTTGCCCCTATGGTTTCAGATCAGAAATCAGCACTTAATCTTATTGTGCTTCCCTTGTATGTGATGGTTCTCTTTTCTCTTGCTGCCTTGAGTATTTTCTCTTTATCTTGAGCATTGGACATTTTGACAAGTATATGTCTTGGAGTTGGCCTGTTGGGATTTATACTGTTTGGGATGCGCTGTGCTTCCTGGACTTGTACTTCCATCTCTCTCAATAGGGTTGGGAAGTTTTCAGCCATTATTTCCTTCAACACTCCTTCTTTTCCCTTTCCCTTCTCTTCTCTTTCTGGGATGCCTATAATGTGTATGTTTGTGCGTTTTGTGTTGTCAGTTAAATCCCTGAGTCCCTGCTGGATTTTTTCTGTCTTTTTATCTATCTGTTCCACTATTGTTTGATTTCAGATGTATTGTCTTCCACATCACTAATTCTTTCTTCTGCCTGTTCAAATCTGCTGTTATGCGAATCCAGCATCTTTTTTATTTCTTGGATTGTGCCATTGATCACCATCATATCTGTTATCTTTTTGTGTATGTTTACAATTTCTTCAGTATGTTCTCCCAGTGTCTTCTTTATATCCTTAATCTCTTCCTTCACTTCATTAAGTTGGTCCATGATATTTGTTTGGAGAGCTTTGATTAGTTGTTCAATGTTCTGGCATCTCTTCCTGGTTTTTAGTTTGTTCATTGGACTGGTCCATGTCTTCCTGTTTCTCAGTATGGTTTGTAATTTTTTCTTGCCCTCTAGTCATCATTTTATCTTGATGGGTTTATTCAGTTGATTAGCTTCTCCCTCTGCTCTAGAGTTTTATTTAGCTGGTGGTTCTGTGTGTGTGTTAAGTTTTCTCTTTGACACTATTTCTTCTTATTTTATTTCCTTGCTTCTTTCTATGTTCCCTTGAAGGCAAAAGATTAGGGCCAGAGGAATCAAAAGATGTGAGAAAGGAAGAAGGATTAGAGTAATATTGAAAAAAGTTAGAAGAGGGGCCATGTAAGACTTAGTAAAACGAATATTTAACTCATGTAAGCAGTGTAGAGTAATAGGAAAAAAAGTGGACTGAGAAACCAAATAGAGGAAAATATATGTAATGATTTAGAAGGCTAGAATGATGATGATGAGAGAGAAAGAGTTTTCTTTACTGAAAAGAAAAAGGAAAAAGTTAATATTAATAAAAAATGAAGAAAACAGAATAGATAGAATAGAAATTGACACCCTTGAAGTTGTGGGCTAATGAAAAAACATGGTATGTTAGAAACACAACAGAAAGCAGAAAGCTGAAAGATGAAGGAAGTAAAAGAGATAGCATTGGGGGATAATTTCAATATAGACAGAGAATGGGAAATCACTGAAGAAGCACAGCAAAGAAGAGACAAGCTAGCAGCACCTAATTTAAAATAAAAAATAAAAATAAAAAGAAAAGAAGAAAGAAAGAAAAAAGAAGAGGGGAGGAAAGAGGAAAGAAAAGCAAGAGACAACAAATAAACAAAGAAAAATCAACCAACAGTACAAGCAAGCAGTCAAACAAAGTTAAGGAAGAACAGTGTTCCTTCTTGGGTCCTTGTGGAACCTCTCAGCCTGCTTGTGTTCATCAATTAATTGCTCTGCAAGGTTCTACCTGCAGGTTTTGAGGCAGATTTTAGTTATTAAAATAAATTTAAAAAGAAAAATTCTTTAAACATTTTTTTAAAAGTGTCTTCTTTGTTTTTTAGTGAAATAAGGGACCCAAAATATGCCCTCTTCTAGACCACCCCCTTTACTGAGGGGACCCTAACTAGGCTGGTGGACACTAATCAAGCACTTCCTGCTTCCTGGCCTCCCCAGGGGAGCTGAAGCTCTTATGCTAGTCAGTGCAGAATGATAAAATTGGCTGACTCCGCCCACTCTGGAGCCAAGCCTGGGTAACACTGGGCTATTGGGTAAATCAGGCTTTCTCAGTAGATTCGTCTCTCCCCTCAGCCTGGTGCTGCTTCAAGCCTGCTTATCTGCTCCCCAAAGCTATGAGGGGGTCCAGGCAGCCAAATCCACGGAAAGGAAACCCCTCTCCTACTTCTGTCAGAACCCTCCCACTCTTGGAGAATGCTCCCTCTCACCAGGTTGCTGGTGGGGGTTGGGGTGTATCCCTGGGCAGCTAGGTAAATCAACCTTCCTCAGCAGATTCGCCACTCCCCTCAGCCTGGTCCTGCTTCAAGCCAGCTATTTTGTTCCCCAAAGCTGCAAGGGGTTCCAGGTGGCAAAATCCACTGAAAGGAAAGCCCTCTCATCCCTTCACCAGAATCCTCCCACTCTTGGAGAACGCTCCCTCTCACCGGGTTGCTGGCAGGAGTCGGGGCTCAAACCAGCCTTTTTCCCTGAGGGTGGGGCTCAGCCGTCTGTGTTTACCACCACAGGCAGGGAAAAAACTCACGATTCCTTTCCAAGTAATCTGCACCGTCCAGCTCCCTCCAGAGTGATGTTCCAGCACAGACCCCTGGGTAGGACCCTGTCCCCAATTAGCCGTCCTCAGAGATCGAGTCAGCGAGTGCCCTCCTAAATCGACGCCATCTTCCCACCTCCTTCGGTTGTTTTACTTTTGATAATGGAAAATCCTTCATGGGCACTTGAGCTCTTTGTCTATAAAATGGGTTGAGGACTGAATTATTCTGCAGAATAAAGTGGAGTTTACTTTATCCAACTTGAGTTTGTGCTGAGAGACCCAGATAGGCAATGTGGGGGCCTAACTCAATATGGGGGGGGGGGGAATGTCTGGCAATACGGACTAGAACAGTTGGCCATTCAAAAATTTCCAGGGAAATGGGATGGCTGAAGGACTTTTAAGATGAGAGAAGTTCAGTATTCAAATTCATATACTTTCTATTCTAGAAAGGCATTATTTTTCCAAAGTTCATTAAATTTCTGTCCCCCCATGAAAAACCTATGTTCTGTTAATTCAAGGAATTAAGGAGAAGGATATGAGATCCTTTTTTGCTCAACGCTAGGTGGAAAGAAGAGAACTGCTATGAAAATTAAGATGCGGATGAATAAGAGAATTTCAGGAGCCCCAGAGCGAATAGCAGAGAGCCTTGGTTATAAGCACTGCATTGCCTCTTAGTATTTCCAAGTCCAGTGGTAGAAATTTATGGAAAACAACAGCAAACCAAAAGTGGCAGGACTATTGAGGACTCAGACCCTTCAGGCATAGAGGTGTCAGAGGCAAAGAGCTCTGACCAGCTGAGAGTTCCTCAGAGTGGAGGGACACAAAATTAGAAGTGGAAGAAGGAAGTCAGAGGTGTCAACTCCGGCCTTGTGACCAATTACAGAAACAAGAACTGTAGTCATTTTGCCTGTTTTTTCTTGTCATGTGTATGTGTTTATTTGTATATATTAACCATTTTTTCTCCCCTTATGATTTTTAAAAAAGATTTATTTATTTTATTTTATCCCTCCCTCCCCCAGATGGAGGTCTGTCTGCCCATTGTTTGCTTGCTTTCTCCAGGAGGCACCGGAGCCAAACGCAGGACCTCCCACATTGGCTGTGAGTGCCCAATGTCCTGAGCCACATCCACTCTCTGTGGGCTGTGGTGTCTGCTGGCTTGTGGTATCTGTTTGTTTAGGCATCTGCTCATTGCTGCGGGGTGGGGCATCTAGCTCTTGTTGCGGCAGGAGCGGGCGTCTAGCTCTCATTGTAGTGGTGCAGGCGTCTGTTTGTCTTCTTTAGGAGGCACTGGGACCAAGCCTGGGACCTCCCATGTAGCAGGCAGGTGCCCAACTTGTTGAGCCACATCCACTTCCCCCCCTTATGATTTAATATACAAGTTGTTGGAGGTTACCCTATTTAAATAGTCTTCAGGTTACAGAGCATTCTATGGGATTTTGACTAAATTTTTTTTTTTTTTTTTTTTTTTTTTTTAGGTACCAGAGCTGGGGATTGAAACTGGGACCTTGTATGTGGGAAGCTGGCGCTCAACCACTGAGCCGTCTCAGTGCCCCTGATCTGGTTCTTTTAGTTGTTTGCTTGTTGTTCTTTGCTTTTTGTTTTTAGGAGGCACCAGGGACCAAACCCAGGACCTCTCATGTGGGAAGCAGGTGCTCAACCGTTTGAGCCACATCTGCTCCTCTATGACTGAATTTGAGGAGTAAGTAGTATAGCAGGGGCGAATATAATGACTGAGACTATTTTTCTCCTCGTTTTTGGGAAAAAGTGAGATCATTTTCAATTGTAATAACAATTTTGTCTTGATAGGTAAAAGTGTAAAGTTGTTTTGTCTCACAATAAGTTCAAGTGTGTAAAATGGTGTATATGTTGGCTAGGTAGCCAACATGGTAGACTGTGCCTATTTATTGCCTGTCATTTGCAAATTCCCCCCTGTCTTTGTCCTGCTTTGAATCCTAAGGGTGGACTGTAAATATTTCTTCTTTGCCAGTTGGCACAAATGTTTGACTTTGTCAGTAGAAGACCCTGGAGTGACATTGAAAGATATAGCAGAGAAAAGGTCTTTTTTTTTTTTTTTTTTTGAAAGATTTATTTACTTTATCCATTTTAAACGCCCCCTTCCCCATTTGCTGTTTTGTGTCCATTCGCTGGGCAACTTTCTGTGTCTGTTTCCTGCCATCTCTTCTCATCCTCCTCTTCCAGTCTTCACCAGGATTTGATCCTGGAGACCTCTGATGTAGGAGAGAAGTGTTCTGCCACCTGCACCACCCTGGTTCCTGGCTTTCGGTGCTTTCAGAGCATCTCGTCTTGTCTCTCCCCTGCGTCTCTCTCCAGTTACGTCATCATCTTGCTGCATGGCTCCCAGGGCCTGGCGGCTCACCGGGACACAGAGCCTGGCAGCCCATGCGCCTTCTATATATATATGTATTTAATTTTACTGGGAGTTCCAGGGATCGAACCCAGGTCCCTCCAGATGGCAGACGGATGCCCAACCATTTGAGCCACCTCCGCCCCCAGGTCTTCTCTTCTTAGTTCTGGTGCTTTCTTCTTTTTATTAGAAAAATCATGCAGAAAATACAGAGTTCCTTATACTCCACCTAATATTAACACCTTGCATTAGTGTGGTATATTTATTACAAATGATGAAGGAATATTATTAGAATTGTACTATTAACTACAGTCCATGGTTTATGTTAAGGTTCTCCGTTTAGGTTTACAGTCCTGTTTTGGTTCTATACCATGAAATGGATCAACTTAAACAATGGGAATTTATTAGCTTACAGTTTTGAGGCCAAAAGAAAATCCAAATTCAAGGTGATGCTTTCTCCCTGAAGACCAATATTCTGAGGCTGGCTGCCATTGGTCCTGGACTCCTCTATCACATGGCAAGGTACATGGTGGCGTCTTCTGGTCTCCCTTCTCTTCCATGTTCCATTGAATTTCAGCTTCTTGCTTCTGTGGCTTTCTCTCTCTCTGTCTGAATTTCATTCTGCTTATAAATGACTCCAGTAATAGACCCATTCTGATGGAGGTGAGTTACGCCTTGACTGAAGTAGCCTCACCAAAAGGTCCTACTTACAATGGGTGCAGACCCTCAGGAATGGATTAATTCCAAGAATATGTTTTTCTGGGGAATGTACAGTCTCAAACCACCACATGTCCTAGGTTTTTAAAAATTTTTATTCTAGTAACATAAATACAATGTATAATCTCCCTCTTTTGATCACATTTAATTACATAATTCAGTGATGTTAATTATGTTCACAATGTTGTGCTGCCATTACCAAAACGTTTCCTTCACTCCAGATAGAAACTGTACAATTGATGGTGCTTTCTTCTTGAGCCTATGGTGTGAACAGCCAGTCGCACACAGAAAGCCAAGTTGCATTCACCTTTTGGTGAATTTGGCTGGCATCATAGCAAGCTGCTTCCAAGGAAGTCTTACCAGCACCCAAAGGGTGTTTGCCAGTACCCCTGTGGGAGGGTCCCTGCCCGTCAGACCTGGTCTGTGGCATGTCAATGAACTTCTCCATTCAGTGGCCCCACAGTCCCACCTCCTCAATGAACTCTGAATCTCAGTCTTGTTGGGAGCCCTTTCCCAAATTTCTTCCTTCATTGAGTACCCTACCTCAGCCCTAGAGGTAGTGGGTGCTTGCTATATCTGCCATTTCTATCTTCTTTAGACCTCTCTTTAATGTCTTTTTTAGTTGTTAATTACCTTTTACTAGTACATAATTCTTTTTTTTTTTTAATTTATTTTTTTATTTTTATTTTTATTTTTATTTTTTTTGTACATAATTCTTTGTATTAAATTTTCCCTAATAAAATGAAGTTTCTGTCTCCTAACTGGACTGATTGTTTTAAGCCTCTAAACCACAGTGTAGCTTAGAGGAGAGTACTGAACTTCTTACATTATGTGAGAAAGGGTACTTGAGGCATTTACAAATTTATTACATGGTGTTCCCCTATAATAACATCATAGGCCATATAGTCATCAGTCCTTGTGTGGGTTTTAATTACTCTTTATGTGTTAATATGTTTCTTGTCCTGTTTACCACCCCCCTTCCATTTAACTTGTACTTTTGTGGCTTTATATTACTTTTAAAAATACCAAATCCATTTTATTAATACATATTCATGAAACATAAATCCATCCAAAGTGTAAAATCAGTAGTATTTGATGTAATCACATATTTGTTCATTCATAACTTCAATCATTCTTAGAGCACTTTCATTATTCCAATAATAATAATAAACAAAAAACAAACAAAACTCATCACCTCTTAATCGTTCTATGCTTCCCCTTCTGTACATAGCTGCTATTCTTTTTTCCTTCTTTCCAGTATATTTGTATTTATATTTTATAAAAACAGTCTTATGTATATATGCAATATCACCTATATTTGTGTTTTACATGAGGTTTGACTATCTTATATAGTCTCATGTTACAGTTTTTAGCTTTCCTTCTAGTAATGTACATGACCTTTGACTCTCCCTTTCAACCACTGTCATATACATATGATAGCACTGCTAGTTATAAACACCATTATATGCTTCCACCATTTCTATTCATTTCTAAAGATTTACAAATAACATTTTTACCAATTCTGCACAGATTAACCCTCAGCTTTCCATTCTCTACCCTCCTTCTATTTTCTGGTGACCTATTTTCTAATTATTAACTCCATGAGTTTACACAATATATTTAGTTCATAATAGCACAATCATATAGTATTTGTCATTTTGTGTCTGGCTTGCTTCATTCAACATAATGTCTTCCAGGTTCATCCATGTTATCATATGCTTTACAGCTTCATTTCTTTTTACTGCTGCATAATATTCCATCATGCGTATACACCACAGTTTGTTTTCCATTCATCAGTTGATGGACACCTGGGTTGTTTTCAACTTTTGGCAGTCGTGAATAATGCTGCTATGAACATAGGTGTGCAGATGTCTGTTTGTGTCACTGCTTTCAGTTCTTCTGGGTATATACCTAGTAATGGTATTGATGGGTCACGTGGCAAGTCTATATTCAACTTCCTTAGGAACTGCCAAACAATCCTCCACAGTGGCTGTACCATTCTTCATTCCCACCAACAGTGAATAAGCATTCCTATCTCTCCACATCCTCTCCAACATTTACAATTTTCTGACTTTAATAGCAGCCAGTCTAATAGGTGTGAAATGATATCTCATTGTAGTTTTGATTTGCATTTCCCCAATTGCTAGTGATTTTGAACATTTTTTCATGTGTTTCTTCACCATTTGTATTTCTTCTTTAGATGATTGTCTTTTCAAATCTTTTGTCCATTTTTCAACAGAAAAATGGTACCTTGTCTTTTTATTGTTGAGTTGTATGATATCTTTGTATATAATGGATATTAAACCCTTATCGAATATGTGATTTCCAAATATTTTCATCCATTGAGTCGGCTGCCTTTTCACCCTTTTGAGAAAGGCCTTTGAGGTGCAAAAGAGTTTAATTTTGAGGAGTTCCCATTTATCTATTTTTTTCTTTTGTTGCTCATGCTTTTTTTTTTTTTTTTTAAGATTTATTTATTTCTTCTCCTCTGCCCCCATTGTTTTGAGCTTGCTGTCTGCTCTCTGTGTGTTCTTCTGTGTCTGCTTGTCTTCTCTTTAGGCAGCACTGGGAACTGATCCTGGGACCTTCCGGAGTGGAGAGAGGCTGCTCAATCTCCTGCGCCACCTCAGCTCCTTGATTTGCTGCATTTCTCATTGTCTCTCTTCTGTGTCTCTTTTTGTTGTGTCATCTTGCTGCGCCAGTTCTCCTGCACGGGCCAGCACTTCGTGTGGGCCAGCACTCCTGCGTGGGCTAGCACTCTGCACTGGCCAGCACTCTGTGTGAGCCAGTGCTCTGCTCAGGCCAGCTCGCTGTGCGGGCCAGCTTGCTTTTTATCAGGAGGCCCCGGGTATCGAACCCTGGACTTCCTGTATGGTAAACGGGAGCCCAATCACTTGAGCCACATCAGATTCCCGGGTGTAAGGTTTAAGAAACTACTGCCTACCACAAGATCTAGAGGATATCACTTTTTAAAAAACTGTATTTTGTACATTTAATACTTGAAAATATAAACAATAATTTAAAAATAAAAAGAAGAGGGAACAGAGGTGGCTCAAGCAATTAGGCACCTCCCTCCCACATCAGAGGTCCTGGGTTCAGTTCCTGGTGCCTCCTAAAGAAACAAGGAAGATGAGCAGACACAGCAAGTGCAAACAACAAGGAGGTGGGGAGAAATAAATATATAAAATAAATCTTTAAAAAAATTAAAATAAAACACAGTTGAATAAAAACATACATTTCTCAATTAAATGTATTGGATACATATAAAAATTGTTTTTGAATCATAAAATATGTTACACAATATATTTGGTTTATATTAATGTAATCATATAGTATTTGTCCTTTTGTGTCTGGCTTGCTTTCCTCAACATAATGTCCTCCAGGTTCATCAGGTTGTTATATGCTTTACAATTTCATTTCTTCTTACAACTTCATACTATTCCATTGCGTGTATACACTACAGTTTGGTTGTCCATTCTTTGGTTGATGGACACCTGGGTTGTTTCCAACTTTTGGCAATCGTGAATAATGCTGCTATGAACATATGTGTGCAGATATCTATTCGTGTCACTGCTCTCAGTTCTTCTAGGTATATACCCAGTAGTGGTATTGAAGGGTCACGTGGCAAGTCTATATTCAACTTCCTTAGGAATTGCCAAACAATCCTTCACAGTGGCTGTACCATTCTACATTCCCACCAAAAGTAAATAAGCATTCTTGTCTCTCCACATCCTCTCCAACACTTGTAGCTCTCTGTCTTTTTAATAGTGGCCATTCTGATAGGTGTGAAATGATATCTCATTGTAGTTTTGATTTGCATTTTCCTAATCATTAGTGATGTTGAGCATTTTTTCATGGTTTTTTTTTTTGGCCATTTGTATTTCTTCTTTGGACAAATGTCTGTTCAGGTCTTTTGCCCATTTTTTAGTTAAGTTGATTGTCTTTTTATTGTTGAGTTATAACATCTCTTTATATATCTGGATTTTAAACCCTAATTGGACATGTGATTTCCATTGAGTCAGTGAAGTTACTACTTTTTGATGAACTGTGGTCATATTTTCTTTTCAGTAGAAAGAAAAGGGTGGTACGCAGATGATCTGATTTTACCCACACAAAATAGGCATGATTTCTTTGACAAGTGAACCAACTGCCCAATTATTTCTAGAAAGAATGATAAGAGTCATCACTATTGGTAGAGCTTTGTCAGAAATAACCGACTTACACATTATCTGGGTGCACATTTTGCAATTAATTTAACCTGGGAATAATTTAAGTTGCAAAATTCTTTTGTGAATTTTTAAAAAATTGTTTTGTTAGGAAGGCATTTAATTACACATAAAGCAGATGTTTTCCCAGGCATCTTTCATTGCATCCACACTCCATGGTGTAGATCTTATGTGCCTTAATCTCCCATTTATCTTTGTGTTAGAGCAGAGCTCACATTAACTTCCTCAAGATCCTCTTGGCTTCTCTTTTCAGGCTCAGGTTCTGTGAGGCCCCTCAAATTTCTAGAAGAGGGTACAAAGTAACCCCACAGCTCACTGTCCATGCAGAATGGCTGCTGTCCAGGTTCTTGTTAGAGCAGTATTCCCCTCTCTCTAGTAGTTTGTTTCATGTTGTTAATACTATTATTATTTTTTACCATATTTTAGTACCATCCCACCTATTGTCTAAAAATCTTTTCCAAATGTTGTTACGAGAATCTATTTATTTATTTTTAAAGATTTATTTATTTATTCCCCCCGCTTGTTGTTTTGTGCTCACTGTCTGCTCTCTGTGTGTTCTTCTGTGTCTGCTTGTCTTCTCTTCAGGTGGCACCAGGAGCCTATCCTGGGACCTTCCAGAGTGGAGAGAGGCTGCTCAATCTCTTACGCCACCTCAGCTCCCTGGTCTGTTGCATCTCTTATTGTCTCTCCTCTGTATCTCTTTTTGTTGAGTCATCTTGCTGTGCCAGCTCTCTGCACGGGCCAGCACTCTGTGTGGGACAGCTCGCCGAGTGGACCAGCCTGCTTTTCACCAGGAGGCCCTGGGAATTGAACCCTGGACCTCCTATATGGTGGACAGGAGCCCAATCACTCAAGCCACATCTGCTTCCCACAAGAATCTATTTAAAACCCAGAAATTGGCAAACATTGGGTATGATGCCTTGTTAGTGCCATAATTGCATATTACTAGGCTCATACAAAGATAATGTAAATTTGAGGGATGCACTTGTTTTTGACTCTGCATTTTACTATTAATTTATGGGTTGTTTTCTGTGACATTATTTGTTATCTGTTTAATAAAAAAGATAACTCCAAAGGTTACAGTTGTATTGCCCCATTCCACATGAACCACTTTTGTCTCTAACTCATATACTTATTTCAAACTACTTTTCCTGGTGGACAATAAATATCCTCAAAATGTTCTTTGAACCAGCTTTACAATTGTTCCAGTTCCCTAGTTGATTAGTTCGTTGAATACATTCTTTGATTTCTATATTTTTGTATTTGTCTGAGTTGTGTTTCGAAATTAATGAAAATTATACTTTTGCAATATTTACTTTTAAAAACATAGATATATTTTATAAAAGAAACTTTATGTTTTTGTAAGTGGAAAATAATTTAATTAGGTAATTTTAAAGATAAACATTTCAAAAAAATCCCATTTTATTAACAAATAATAGGGAAGTGGATGTGGCTACAAGCGAATGAGCTCCTGCCAACCACATGGGAGATCCATGGTTTGGTTCCCGGGGCCTCCTAAAGAACACAGCGAGCTGGTGCAACAGGCAGGCATAGCAAGCTTACACAACAAGATGAGGCAACAAGAGACACAAGAAAAACATAATGAGAGACACAACAAAGCAGGGAGCATAGAGATCTTTAGCTGGAAGGAGAGGGACCCCCAAAAGGAAGTTTAACGGAGTTTAGTGTGTATTCCCAGGAGTCTTCCTCCTCAAATGGCCTTTGTTGGCCCCCCCCCCCCCCCAGCACACAAAGCTCTCTGGAGAAGAAACCATGTCTCTCAGGTCAAGCCTAGGCTAGACATCTCTTTATGGCACTGGAGGGTTCCCTGTCTTATCTTTCACTTCTGCAGGGTCCAATGGTCTTCTTTCCTCTATGTCTTCACCCTCTTTCTTGTAATTTTCTACATCTGATTAGCTACATGGCCTTCCCAATGGAGGTGGGATTCTATAATAATCATGCTGTAATCAAGGTGTTGATTATCCATGTTCCACCTAAAATTATCCTCTCAGGTACTACCAGAGACATGAATCCCACATTTGGGAAACACTGGACACATTGCCACTCAGTACTTTAGAAAAGCTCCTTTGGGAGGAACACTGTGATTTCAGGGTGCACAGCCCATCTATTCCTCTATAACCTTTTGCTTGATTAAGACAGGTTAGTGGAAAGCTGGGTCTGTATTAGTCAGGGTCCTCTAGGGAAACAGAACTGATGGGAGATATCTGTAAATAGCAGAGATTTTATAAAGTCTTTCACATGACCATGATGATGCACAAATCCAAATTCCACAGGGCAGGCTGCAAAGCAGGACTCTGATGAAGGTCCTTGATGAGTTCCCAGGAGATGCTGGCTGTCCGAAGTAGAGCTAGGAGTTCTCTCTCTGAGTGTTGAAATCACTTCCCCTTTTAAGGCTTTCAATTGATTGCATAAGACATCACTCATTGCTGATGGCAATCTCCTTGGTTGATTGTAGATGTAATCAGCCATCTATGCAATCAACTCATTGATGATTAAAGTCCATGAAATATCCTTGTATTACAATCAGCCCACTGCTTGCTCAACCAAACAACTGGGCACCATTACCTGGCTGAGTTGACACATTAGCTTAGCCACCACATGGTCCCTGGCCTATTTCCTTTTATTCCCTCTGGAGATTGTTCCTGTGTCCTGGGCTTTAACATTTTGTCTTGGTTCACACTAGGAAATGTCATGAAGAACTATCTGATTGGACTTACTGCTGGACTTACTGTAGAGATTTTGCTGGGAGTTCTACTTTATTAACTGGTATGTCATCTTTCTAAGGAGCCACTAGGGGTAGGATCTCTCTGGCCTCAGTACTAGGAAGTAAAGTGATAGTATCATAAGCATGTAAGGATGTTTATATTAGTCAGCATTCTCCAGAGAAGCAAAACCAATTGTATAGCAAGAAATTTATTATAGGAATTGGCTCATGTGACCATTGGGGCTGGCAAGTCTGAATTCCTTAGGGCAGGCTGCAAGCTGGAAGCTCTGAAAAAGGTGAAGTTGAAGGAGTGGATGTGGCTCAAGCAGTTGGGTGCCTGCCTCCTACATAGTAGGTTCCGGATTTGGTTCCCGGTGCCTCCTAAAAAAGACAAACCAGCAACGAGCAAAAACAACAACAACAACCAAGCAGACAATGAGCAACAACAACCAAGCAGACAATGAGCAAAAACAACGAGCTAACAGACGAGAGAGCCATCTCAGGGGGGAAAAAGGTGAAGTTGATTCCCCAGTAGAAGCTGGCTGGCTGAAGTAGAGGCAGAATTTCTTCTTTCTGACTTCTGAAATCCTCAGTTCTGGCTTTTAATACCTCCAACTGATTGGATGAGGAGACTTCCCACATTGCTGAGGGCCATCTCCTTTATTGACTGTAGATGCAATCATATGTAGATACAATCAACTGGTTATAGATACAAATCCATCCATGAAATATCCTCAAAGTAACAATCAGGATTTTGATTTGCTTTCTTGTCTAAACAACTGGACACAATAACCTAGCCAAGTTGACACATGAAAGTAATCATCACAATGTTCAACCCTGAATTAAAAAAAATAAAACAACAAAGCAAAACAACATGGCAATGTAATGGAAAATTCTTTCACACAACTCAGGGCAAGTCAGCCTTAGTTTGCTTGTGAAAAGAGAAATGTCAATCTCTTGTTTTCTCATGAGGTATCCATTCCCCAATATTTCTCCCTGCTTGAACCTGTTTAAGCACTGAGGGTTATTTTAGTACTAAAAAATGCAATTTTAATTTTTCATAGCCTTGTACATAATATTATGTCCATTACTGTATACTTTATATATTTATATGCTTACCTTATGCACAGGGTTGTCTACCCTCAATTATTGTGCAGTGCTTGATGAGTGAGGTAAAGAATTTCACTCTATTACCATTGCTACACAGAAAGGTTTTTTTTTTTTTTTTGGTGTGTATGTGTGTATATGTTTTTACATCATACTGTGTACCCTGAAGTCTCTCTCTGATTAATTGCTATATCTTAGTAGGAGCTCAGATTCTCTCTCCAGTCTAAATGGGATATCTTTACTATTTTGCCTTAAAGAATCCTGTTCCTTTACTTTGGAGCAGTTATCTTAGTTTACAGTTAGTCCTGATTAATGACTATTAATTGAAGTTTCAGTCTCTTCCAGAATGTGAGTCCCACGGAGGACATTGTATCTGCAAAGCCTGGGTTACTGTACCTGTTCTCTTGGCTGCTTAGTAAATATTTGTTGAGCGAATATAACTGATCACATTTGTACTGGCTTTTAGAAGCTCAGGCAATTTTGAAATGCATTTGATGGACAATAAAGGAGGAATAGGGGACTTCCGGGAAGATGGTGGACTAGTAAGACACGGGAATCTCTTCTCCAGAAAAATAGCTAGGGGACAAGCTGAAACAGCCCCGAAAAAGATCTTCTAGGGTTTAGGACAGCAGGTGAAGGCTGCACACCACCCAGAGGAGAGAGGGACAGAAGAGGGAAATCGCGACTACAGAACTGTGAGTTGCAAGTAGCAGTTTCTGCTGCTGCCGGTACCCTCCCCCACACTCTTCAGAATTCTCAGCCCCTGGGCCTGTGACCACAGACAAAGGGGGCTTCAGGGATCTGTCACTCCCGGAAAGGGGAGAGAGAGGGACACAGCCTTAGGCTGACTCAGGTTCTGATCTGAAATTTGGGCTGCGGAGCCCCAGGGACACTTCCACACGGCAGTTTGGCCTGGGAGCCTAGAAAGGACTGGAGAAATCCGACCCTCGCAACCTCCCTCTCTTCTAGCCTGGACTAATTGGTGAGGACACCACGGGAGAGGAGAGAGAGAGCCTGGGGCTGACCCTGCTTTGGACTCCCAGGTCTGGTCTGCCCTGTCCAGAGAGCCCTTCCAGGCTGGGTGGGGCTGCACCATTGTTTGCTTTGGAGCCTGCAAGGGGCGAAGATATACAAACCTCCCAATCTCCTCCTCTACTAACAGGGACTGAT
>JAKSZT010054094.1:964690-976742 GCA_026826555.1 Tolypeutes matacus | reverse complement strand
AAAAAAAAAAAAAAAAAAAAAAAAAAAAAAATCTCAAACAGTCACAGTATAGTACAAGGCAGTTTTGGTAAAAATGTTCCAGGTACACTTGAAAAGAATATATATATATATTCTATATTTATTAAGTGCAATGTTATATATCGCTTTAAATCATGTTGTTTGCATCATCTACATCTCTATTATTTGTCTGCTTGTTCTATCTCAATAATAATAATGTCTCTAACTCTCATTATAGATTCGACTACTTCTGTTAGTTTTTGCTTAATATATTTGAGGCTATGTTATATGGTGCATTTAAATAGAGGATTGAGTTGTTTAAGTTTTGTCGAATAGATTTTTTTCTATCATTATTTTATATTTCTCTTTATAAAATACTAGAGAGTACTCCTTCTTGCCTTAAAGATGTTAGTAGAACTACATTTCTTTCTTTTGGGTAGGGCTTACATTGCTATCTTTTTCCATCTTTTTACTTTCAATTTTTATGTGACCTTATATTTAAAGCATGTCTCTTGTAAGTAGCATATAGTTGGGTTTTATTTCTTTATTCAGTCCAATATCTTTGCATTTAATTTGTGTATTTACTCAATTATATATAATTATCTTCCTCTCAGATAAATATTTATATTTGAGTTTGAGTCTACCATCTTACTACTTTGTTTTCTGTTTTTACCATCAGTTCTTTGTTCCATTTTTTCTCTGTCTTTCTTTTGGATTAATCAAGTATCATTTATTAAATCTACCAGTCCCTCTTTTAGCCTGTTAAATGTACATTCTTTTATTTTTCTTTTATGTATTATGCTAGATTATAGCACGCAACCTTGGCTTTTTAGAATCTACCATTAGTTAGTCTTTTTATTCCATTCTGGACCATACTGTTCCATGACTCAACCTAACAACCCTGTGATTCCATTGACCCCTTTTGCCTTTTGCATTATTGTCATGTATTTAAATCTGCTATATTTTACATCCCACAAGATATATTGTTTAAGACTGTCAATATTAATGTAAACATACTGTCATATATATTTTTCTGGGGCCCTTCACTCCTTTTTCATTACTGTGCTTCCGTTTGGATCATTTTCCTTCTGCCATAAAAATTCCCTTTAGGAATTTTTTTAGAGTAGGTTAGATGGTGATGATTTCTTTCAACTTTTGTCTAAAAATGTCTTTATTTTTCCTTCATCATTGAAGGCTGTTTTTTTTTTTTTTTTTTTTTTTAAGATTTATTTATTTCTGTCCCCCCCCATTGTTTTTTTTTTTGTTTGTTTGTGTGTGTACTCGCTGTCTGCTCTCTGTCTGTTCTTCTATCTGCTTGTCTTCTCTTTAGGTGGCACTGGGAACCGATCCTGGGAACTTCCAGAGTGGAGAGAGGCTGTTCAATCTCTTGTGCCACTTCAGCTCCCTGATTTGCTGTGTCGCTTATTGTCTCTTTTTTTTTGTTGCGTCAAGCTCTCCTGCATGGGCCAGCACTCCTGCGCAGGCCAGTACTCTGCGTGGGCCAGCACTCCATATGGGCCAGCTCGCCATGCAGGCCAGCTTGCTTTCCACTAGGAGGCCCCGGGAATCGAACCCTGGACCTCCTATATGGGAGATGGGAGCCCAGTCAGTTGAGCCACATCCGCTTCCTGAAGGCTGTTTTCATTCAGAGTAGAATTCTGGTTGGCAGTTTAGTTCTTTTATCTTTAAAGTTGTATTCCATTGTCTTTTTGTAAAAGCAGTTTTATTGAGGTATATGCATGTACCATACAATTTATCCAAAGTGTTTAATCATTGGCTTTTAGTATAATCACAATGTTGTGCATTCATCACCACAAAAAAAATTTAGAACCATTTCATTACTCCAAAAAGAAAAACTCCATACCCCTTAGCAGTCACCTCTCAATCCCTCTATCCTTCCCCAGCCCTCCATAACCTCTAACTAATTCAATGTTTATAAATTGATTTATATTTACATTTTATACAAATGAAAGCATATGATATGTAGTACTTTGTGTCTGGTTTCTTTCACTTAGCATAATTTTTTTGTCTGATATTAACATTCTGTAACATTAACATAAGTTTTTTCAATTTCAAAGAAAAACAGTCTTATATATGCAATATTACCCATATTCATATTTACATGAGGTTTTACTATGCTATACATTCCCATGTTACATTTTTTAGCTTTCCTTTTAGAAATATGCATGACCTTAGACTTTCCCTTTCAACCACTGTTATACCCACATAATAGTACTATTAGTTATAAACTTATGTTGTGCTTTCACCTTTTCTATTTCATTTCCAAAGATTAACACACATCTTTTTATTTTTTTATTTTTTTATTTTTTACCAGTTCTGCACAAAGTTTAACCATCAGCTTTCCATTCCTTAACCTTGTTCTATTTTCTGGTGACCCATATTCAAGTTATTAACTCCATGAGGTCACAGAATTTATTTAGTTCATAATAGCACAATCAAACCATATTTGCCTTTTTGTGTCTGTCTGCTTCACTCAACATAATGTCCTCTAGGTTCATCCATGTTGTCATATGCTTCATGACTTCATTTCTTCTTACAGCTGCATAATATTCCATTGTATGTATACTACCACACTTTGTTTATCCATTCATCAGTTGATGGACCATGTGGGTTGTTTCCATCTTTTGGAAATTGTGAATAATGTTGCTGTGAATATCAGCATGCAGATGTCTGTTCATGTCACTGCTCTCAGTTCTTCTGGGTTTATACTCAGTAGTGGTATTGCCGAGTAACATGGCAAATCTATATTCAACTTCTTTAGGAACTGCCAACCCGTCCTCCATTCCCACCAACAGTGAAAAAGTGTTTCTATCTCTCCAAATCCTCTCCAACACTTGTAGTTTTCTGTCTTTTTAATAGTGGCCATTCTATAGGTGTGAAATGATATCTCATTGTAGCTTGATTTGCATTTCCCTACTCACTAGTGATGTTGACCATTTTTTCATGTGTTTTTTTTGGACTTGTATTTCTTCTTTGGACAAATGTCTATTCAAGTCTTTCACTCATTTTTTAATCAAGTCATTTGTCTTTTTATTGTTGAGTTGTAGCATCTCTTTATATATCATGGATATATAAATATCATGGATATTAAACCCTTGTCGGATATATAATTTCCAAATATTTTCCCCCATTGAGTTGGCTGCCTTTTGACCCTTTTGACAAAGGCCTTTCAGGTGCAAACGTATTTAATTTTGAGGAGCAGGAGTAGCTCAGTGGTTGAGCACTTGCTTCCCATGCACAAGGTCCAGAGTTCAATTCCCAATACCTTGTATTAGTCAGACAAAAGCGTGATGATGCAAAGTACCAGAACTCTGTTGGCTTTTATAAAGGGTATTTATTTGGGGCAGAAGTGTACAGTCCCAAGGCCCTAAAGAGTCCAACTCAAGGTACCATAAGAGGTACTTGGCCCCAAAGTCATTGGCCCCATGTTGAAGCAAGATGGCGGGTGATGTCTGCCATGGTTCAGCCTTCCTTCTTCCTCTTAATGCTCTGTGGTCCCAGCTTCTTCTAATCTCAGCTGTAGGCTGGCATAGGGCTCGTCTCTCTTCCCAGGGCTTGTTTCTTTCCAGGCTTAGCTGCTCTGTTCTCTTCACAAGGTCAGCTGTAGACTATCAGGCTCATCTCTCTTCCCTGGGCCTCTGCGATGTCTAGTGAGTTGTCTCTCTTCCTCTGTGGTGTCTTTTCCAATGTGAGTGTCTGCCCACCAAGGGGGTGGGGAGTCAATGCCCTATTGATGTGGCGAATCAAGGCCCTAATCTTAATTTGCTCAAATAAACATAACCTTTGAATTTAATACAAAGTGTATCACATGCATAGGAGCTGACTACTTTACAAACATAATATCTCTTTTTGGAATTTATAAATAATATCAAACTGCCACATACCTCCTAAAAAATAATAATTTTGAAGAGGTCCCCATTTATCTATTTTTTTCTTTTGTTGCTTGTGCTTTGGGTATAAGGTATAAAAGATACCACCACCTACCACAACATCTTGAAGATGTTTCCCTACATTTTCTTCTAGTAGTTTTATGGTCCTGGCTTTTATATTTAGGTCTTTGATCCATTTTTAGTTGATTCTTTTTTCTTTTTCTTTTCTTTTTTTTTTGTCACCCCCCGTCCCGCAGCCCACATGGGACACAGGTCGCAGGACGCCCCAAGGCGCCCAACCTCGCCCTTGCCCGCCGCTCGCCCACCACCCCGTCCCAGAACCAGGGGGAGACCCCGGCTGGGCGGAAGGGAGGCGTGTGGGCCGGCGATTCGTGGCCGCCATGGAGGCGCGAGCCGCGTCACACGCGAGAAGTAACCCCCCCAGGCCGGTGGGGCGCAGAAGCGCATTCGACAACCCGCAGCCGCTCTGACGCCGGAGCGACGGGGCGCGTGAGGCCGGGCTCCCCCCGTGAGGAGCGCACGAGCCCTCGGACAAACCCTTGTGTCGAGGGCTGACTTTCAATAGATCACAGCGAGGGAGCTGCTCTGCTACGTTCGAAACCCCGACCCAGTTGATTCTTGTATAGAGTGAGATAGGGTCCTCGTTTATTCTTTTGGTTATGAATATCCAGTTATCCCAGCACCATTTGTTGAAGAGATTGTTTTGACCCATCAGCATGGACTTGGTGGGTTTGTCAAAAACCAGTTGCACAGAGAGCAGACAGCGAGCACAAAAACAACGAGGGGGGAAGAAATAAATAAAAATAAATCTTAAAAACAAACAAACAAACAAACAAGCAAAAACCAGTTAGCTGTAGAGGTGAGGGTTTATTTCTGGACTCTCAATTCTATTCCACTGTCAATATCATGCTGTTTTGACCAGTGTAGCTTTGTAATATGTTTCAAGATCCAGCAGTGAAATTCCTCCCACTTTGCTCTTCTCTTTTAGAATGCTTTTGGCTACTTGGGTGCACTTTCCCTTCCAAATAAATTTGGTAATTGCCTTTTCTATTTCTGTAAAGTAGCCCATTGGAATGTTGATTTGGTATTGCATTGAATCTATAGATCAGTTTGGGTAGGGTTGACATCTTCACAATATTTAGTCTTCCAATCCATGAACACGCAATGTCTTTCCCTTTGTTTAGGTCTTCATTGATTTCTTTTAGCATTGTTTTGTAGTTTTCTGAATAAAGGTCCTGTACTTCTTTGGTTAACATGATTCCTAGGTATTTGAGTCTTTTTGTTGCTGTTGTTAATGGAAATTTCCACCCCGACTTCCTCCTCAGATTGTTCAGTACTAATGTACAGAAATATTGATTTTTGCATGTTGAGTTTGTGTCCTGCCACTTAGCTGAATTTGTTTATTAACTCAAGTAGCTTTGTAGTAGCTATTTCAGAATTTTCTAAATATAGGGTCCTGCCATCCACAAATAGTGAGATTTTTACTTCCTCTTTTTCTATCTGAATGCCTTTTATTAATTTATTTTATTTTTTACTAATTTCTCTAGCTAGAACTTCTAGCACAAAGTTGAATAACAATGGTGATAGTGGGCATCCTTTTTTTGTTCCTGGTCTTAGAGGGAAAGCTTTCAATCTCTCACCATTGAATATGATGTTGGCTGTGGGTTTTTCATATATGCCCTTTATCATATTGAGGAATTTTCCTTCTATTCCTATCTTTCAAAGTGTTTTTATCAAGAAAGGATGCTGGATTTATCAAGAAAGGATGCTTTCTGCATCAATCGAGATGATCCTGTGGTTTTTTTCCTTCAATTTGCTAATGTGGTGTATTATATTAATTGATTTTCTTATGTTGATACACCATTGTATACCAGGAATAAATGCCAGTTGGTCATGATGTATGTCTTTTGATATGCTGCTGGATTCTATTTGCAAGTATTTTCTTGAGAATTTTTGCATCTATGTTCATTAGAAATATTGGTCTGTAGTTTTTTTTTTTTTTCCTTGTAGTATCTTTATCTGGCTATGGTATTAGGGTGATGTTGGCTTCATAAAATGTGTTGGGTAATTTTCCCTCCTCTTCAATTTTTTTGGAAGAGTTTAAACAGGATTGGTGTTAATTCTTTTTGAAATGCTTGGTAGAATTCACCTGTGAAGCCATCTGGTCCTGGACTTTTCTTTGCTGGGAGATTTTTGATGATGGATTCAATCTCTTGAAATGTGATCGGTTTGTTAAGTTCTTGTATTTCTTGTAGTGTCAGTGTAGGTTGTTTGTGCATTTCTAGGAATTTGTCCATTTCATATAGTTTGTTGGCATATAGTTTCTCATAATATCCTCTTATAATCCTTTTTATTTCTGTGGGGTCAGTTGTAACTTCCCATTTCATTTCTGGTTTTATTTATTTGCATCTTCTTTCTCTTTTTTCTTGTTAGTCTAGTCTAGCTAAGGGTTTGTAATTTATTTTTATTTTATTTTTATGAGGTACAGGGACCTGGGAATTGAACCTGGGACCTTGTATGTGGGAATCTGGCACTCAACCACTGAGCCACATTGGTTTCCCTAAGTTGGTTTAATTGTTTGTTTTGCTTGTTATTTCTTTGATTTTTCAGGAGGCACTGAGAACCAAACCCGGGACCTCCATGTGGGAGGCGGGTGTTCAACTGTTTGAGCCACATATGCTCCCAGTTTGTCAATTTTATTGATTTTCTCAAAGAACCAGCTTTTGGTTTTGTTGATTTTCCCTCTCTCTCTTTTTTCCCTCAATTTAATTTGTTTCTGCTGTAATCTTTATTATGTTTCCTTCTACTTGCTTTGGGAATGGTTTTTCTTTTTCTAGTTTCTCCAGTTGTTCAGTTAGATCTTTGATTTTAGCTTTTTCTTTTTTAAAAATATAGGCACCTAGGGCTGTAAATTTCCTTGTTAGGACTGCTTTTGCTGTGTCCTGTAAGTTTTGTAAGTTGTGTTCTTGTTTACACTTGTCTTGATATATTTACAAATTTTGCTTACAGTTTCTTCTTTGACCCACTGATTGTTTAGGAGTATGTTTTTCAGCCTCCACACATTTGTGAATTTCCCCCTTCCCATCTATTATTGCTTTCCAGTATCATACCATTATGATCTGAGAAAGTACTTTATATAATTTCAGTCTTTTTATATTTATTGAGACCTGCCTTGTGACTTAACACATTGTCTGTCCTGGAGAAAGATCCATGAGCACTTGAATAGAATGTATAATCCATTGAGTTTGGGTGCAATGTTCTGCATATGTCTTTTAGGTCTAGCTCATTTATCAGATTGTTCAAGTTCTCTGTTTCTCCCTTGTTGATCTTCTGTCTAGTTATTCTATCTAATGATGTGAGTGGTGTGTTTAAGTCTCCAACTATTATTGTAAAGATGTCTATTTTTCCCTTCAGTTTTGCCAGAGTAGCTTCATGTATTTTGGGGCACCCTGGTTAGGTGAATAGATATTTATGACTGTTGTTTCTTCCCGGTGGATTGTCCCTTTTATTAATACATACTGGCCTCTGTATCACATAACTTTATTGCTTTTAAAGTCTGTTTTGTCCAATATTAGTGTAGCTACCCCTGCTCCTTTTTGGTTACTGTTTGAGTGATTATCTTTTTCCAACCTTTCACTTTCAGCCGGTTTGTATCCCTGGACCTAAGGTGAGTCTCTTGTAGGCAGCATATGGATGGCTCATGTTTTTTAATCCATTGTCAGCCTATATCTTTTGATGGGGTAGTTTAATCCATTCACATTCAATTTTATTACTGTAAATGCATTATTTACTTTCACCATTTTATTCTTTGGTTTTCATATTTTATTTTCATTTTTTTACTCTCTTGGTTGTCTTTTCTGCTATTCTTGCCTTCTACACTCTCCTCCAAGCTTCTCTCTCCTTTTTCCTTTAGGTTCTAAGGCTCCCTTTAATATTTTTTGCAAAGGCTGATTCTTTTTTTAAATAAACTCTCTTAGATTCTGTTTGTGAATATATTAAACTCACCTTCATATTTGAAGGAAACTTTGCTGGATAAAGAATTCTCAGCTGGCAATCTTTCTCTTTTAGTATCCTAATTGTATCATACAACTGTCTTCTTGCCTACATGGTTTCTGATGAGAAATCTGCAGTAAGTCTTATTTGGTGTCCCTTCTATGTTATGGTTTGCATTTCCATTGCTGCTCTCAGAATTTTCTCTTTATTTTTGACATTTGACATTCTGGGTAGTATGTGTCTTGGAGTAGGTCTATTTGGATTTATTCTGATTGGGGTATGCTGCAGTTCTTGGACATGTAAGTTCATTTCTTTCATGAGTGTTGGGATATTTTCAGCCATTATTTCCTCAAAATACTCTTTCTTCCCCTTTTCTCTTCTCCTTCTGGAACTCCCATGACACATATGTTGTTGCATTTTGTGTTATCATTCAACTCCTTGAGGCCCTGTATTAGTCAGGGTTCTCTAGGGAAACAGAATCAACAGGAGATATCTGTCAATAGTATGAGATTTTCTAAGAGTCTCTCATGTGACTGTGGGATGCACAAGTCCAGGTTCCGCAGTCAGGCTGCAAACCAGGGGCTCCAATGAAAGTCCAGTGAAGGTCCTTGAGATCTGGGAGACACTGGATGTCCAAAGACAAGCTGGGAAATTCTCTCTGAATGCTGAAATTACTTCCCCTTATAAGGCATTCAACTGATTGGATAAAGTGTCACTCATTGATGATGGCAATCTTCCTGGCTGATGTAGATGTAATCAGCTATCTATGCAGTAAACTCACTGGTAACTAAAGTCCATAAATGTCCTAGTATTACAGTTAGTCCAGTGCTTGCTTGACCAAACAACTGGGCAGTTACCTGGCCGAGTTGATACATTAGCCTAACTATCACAGGCCCTGTTCAAATTTTTTTCTTTTTTCTCTCTTTAACGTCAACTGTTGTGTCTGTATCATTTATTCTTTCTTCTATCTTTTGAATCTGCTGTTATATGCCTCTAATGTTTTTGATCTCACCTATCATGTCTTTCATCTGCACGAGCTCTGTTATTTTTCTATTCAGGTTTTTAAATTCTTCTTTGTGCTCGCTCAAAGATGTCTATCTCTTTAGTCATATTGTCTTTCAACTCATTAATTTGATTTTGGAAATTTGTGTGCATCGATTCTGTGTCTCACCTGGTGCTTTGATATATTCATTTTCTTGGGTTATTTATTCTACTTTATTAGTGTGGCTTGTAATTTTTTTGCTGATGTCTAGGCATCTGATTATGATGGTGAGTTTAATCAGATCCTCAATTTCTCTCTCTTTCATAGGAATTTAGTGGCAGGAGGCTGTGTGTTACTGCTGTTCTTTGATTCTTGGTTCAACCTGCTCTGGGTCTTTAGGATTGTCCCTGTTGCTCAAATCTGGGCCCTGGATCCAGTGAAGGTTTGTAGGCCAGCTTCCAAGGGCCTTGGGGAGGAGGCTGTAAAGGCCAGAAAAAGTCTCTCTTACTTATTTACCCCCTTTTTTTTTCAATGAAAATTTTGGAAACTAATTTATGCTGGAGGAGGGAAAAAAAGAAAAAAGATCAACTACAGAAAATCAACTCTTACTTTTAATTTCCTCACCTGCAGTTCCCTAGTTGTCCAGTAGATGGTGCTCTTTGATAGGCCTCTCAGTTCAAAGCCTGGTGAGAGTATGTTCACTGCAACATGGACCAGATCAATGTGATAAAAGATCCTGCCTGGAGGGTAAGAGCCTTGCAAATCAAACTTTCTCAGAGACGTTTCTCTAACCTTTGTTGAGAGCTGCCTCACTTTTCCTGGGTAGGAAATAATCCCACTCCCCTCTGCATCTTCAGGAAAAGAATCTTTCTTCTGGACAGTGTCCAGCCTTCCCCTAAGTATACTAAACCCTGGAACATTTTTTTTTTTTGCCTGTTCTCTAGGTGTTTTTCTGGGAGAAAGTCTTGTGTTTTTCTAGTCCACCATCTTCTCAGAAGGCTATTGTCCTTTTTTTTTTTTTTTTTTTTTTACTTTTAAAATTTTATTTTCTTTTTCTTCATTTTTTTGGTTTGTATTTTCTTTTTTTCCCATTGTCTTTTGATGTCCACAATTTCTGTTGAAGAATCTGCCAAGGTATTCTTTTTTTTTTTTTTAATTTTCAGTTTATTTATTTATTTATTTATTTGGATTAAGACTCATGAAACATTGCAAGAATTGTGTATCCTTCATCCAGCTTTCCCCAGTGATAACATCTGACATAATAATTGTATCTTTTCAAAACCAGGAAATTGACAGTGTTATCATACTATAAGTAAACTACAGACCTTATTTGGATTTCACCAGTTTTTACATACTTTTTTGAGGGGGACAGGGGGGATGTAGTACTATGAAATTTTATCATGTGTATAAGTTTGTGTAGTCAATTCAGTGGAAATACAGAACAGTTTCATCATCACAAAGAAACTGGCTCATAGTATATCTTTTTAATCAGATCCTTCCCCACTGTTAACTGTTGACAACCACTGATCTTTTCTCCATCACTTTAAGAGTGTTATAGAAATAGAATCAGATTGTATGTAATCTTTCAAGATTGACTTTCAAAATCAGCCTAATAACCTTGAGATCCATTCAAGTTGTTGCATGAAACAGAATTTTGTTCCTTTTTATGGCTGAGTGGTATTCCACTGTATGGATGTGTCACAGTGTGTTTATCCATTTGCTCATAAAATGACATTTGGATAATTTGTAATTTTTGGCTATTACAAATGAAGCTGCTATGAATATTCTTGTAAAGTTTTTTTTTCTTGTTTATTTTTATTAAAGAAGTTGTGAACTTACAAAACAATCATGCATAATGTGCAGAATTCCCATACATCACCCCCCCAACTCCTTACATTGTTGGGGACATTTGTCACAGATTATGAAAAACATGATCAAACTGTTACCACTAACTAGGGTCCATAGTGTACACTTGGTATATTTTTTCCATATAGCCCCAACTATTAACACTATGTATTATTATTATTATATATTTGTTATAGTGCATGAGAGAACACTCTCATGTTTGTACTGTTAACCACAGTCCATCTTCTACCACATGGGTCACTGTGTTATACAGTCCCATTCCTTGTACATTGTATCCAAAGTGTATGCTCAGTGACTCCCACTTTCATCATAGAGTTGTGCAGTCATTGCTCTAGTAAACCCTTGATAGTTTTCCTTAGTCCAAAGAAAAAAAAATCCCACACACCCCTATTATTATCATTATTATTATTTTAGTATAAAGTGTAGCATGACGTTAAGCCATTTTAGCTTTTGCACATACATGTTGCACTTCTGGCTGATAATGCAAAAATTTGCAGCATTACACTGTTTTTTTTTTTTTTTATTATGGTTAAAAATCAAAATTCTCACAATACATACAAACATTTGCAAAATGGTATATAAATATATATGCATATATGTGTATTTGCTTACAAAAATTTTATATATATATATACATATATTTTAAGAGGTGCTTAGATTACCCAAAATATTACACGGAACCCACTGGGATTCCCATGTTGCCCACCTCCCACACCTCCCACCACATCCCACACAAACATCTCCCACAGTGTGGCCCACCAACCTCAATGAACTTACACATCCTGGAGCCTTGCCACCAACCATAGACCACAGTTCACACTGTAGACCACACTCTCTCCCACTCAGTTCTGAGTGGTGTGTGCTGATTTAAAATGGCCTACATCCGTTGCCACAACAGTACTCAGGATAACCTCCAACTCCCAAAGAAGCCCCTGTATTTCAACTGCTCATCCCCTCCCTACCCCAAAAGTGTCAAGTGGCCGCTGGCTCCACCTCATTGTTATAATTTCTTGCATTGCTAGAATCACCATATGTGAACAAGAGAATACCATCAAATACACTCTAGTCCGTAGTTCTTCCCCCAATCCTGAGGGGACTGGGATGGTGATGTCCACTCCAACTCCAAGTGAGAGAGGGCTTATATCCCATGGATATGGTGGGTGGGATGATCCTGCCTGCAGATGCAGGCCCTCTCCATTCCCTGGGATGGCCATTGCCCATCGTTGTCTCCTCACCAGGTGACTTGGATGAGTCCATTGAGCTGTAGGGTAGGAGTTGCAGCACCACCTAGATTTCATGCACA
>JAKSZT010054094.1:948148-959690 GCA_026826555.1 Tolypeutes matacus | reverse complement strand
CCTTGCTTCTTTCTATGTTCCCTTGAAGGCAAAAGGTTAGGGCCAGACGAATCAAAAGATGTAAGGAAGGCAGAAGGATAATAGAAATATTGATAAAAGTTAGAAGAGGGGCAAAATGAGACTTAATGAGATGAATATTTAACTTGTGTATGCAGTGTAGAGTATTAGGAAAAAATATGGAGTTCCTACAATGGACTGGGAAAACAAATGGAGGAATATATATATATAGTGATTTAGAAGGCTTATGAGGAGGGAGAGAAATAGTAGAGAAAGGTCTGAAAGGAAAAAGTTAATACTAATAAAAAAAAAAAAAGAAAAAAGAAGAAGAAGAAAACAAAATAGATGGGATAGAAATTGACACCCTTAAGTTGTGGGCCTATGAAAAAATGTTGTCTCTAAGAGCCACAAAAGAAAACAGAAGGCAGAAAGATGCAGGAAGGATAAGTGGTAGTTTGTAATACAGAGTCAATATATACAGTGAGTGGGAAATTACTGAATAAGAAGCCCAGCAAAGAATCGACCAGCTGGCAGCACCTATTTAAAAAAAAAAAAAAATAGAAGGAAAAAGGAAGGGGGGAGGAAAACGGGAATAATAGCAATAGACCAGAAAGTAACAGAGAGAAACCAAAGATCCACACAGGCAAGCAGTCAAACAGAGATAAGGGGGGTCAATGATTCCCCTAGGGTCCACGTGGATTCTTCCTGCCTACTTGTGTTTATCAATGAATTTCCCCACAGGGTTCTATATGCAGGTCCTGAAGCAGCTTTTAGCTATTAAACTAAATTAAAAAGAATTTATTTTTCATTTGTTGAGGTGACCTCACTTTTTTTTTTTTTTTAGCCAAATGCAGGACCCAAAATAATTCCTCCTCTAGACCAACCCCCTTACAGAAGGGACCCTAGCTGGGCCCGTGGAAATTAATCTAGCACGTCCCACTTTCCGGACTCCCCAGGTTAGCTGAAGCTCTGATGTTAGTCAGTGAGGAGTGCTAAAGATGGCGGATTCCGCCCCTTCTGGCGCCGAGCTCCAGCGTCACCGGGCTGCTCAGTAAATCAGTTTGAGTGCAGATTCGCGTCTGCTCTCAGCCTGGTGCTGCTTCAGTTCGGCTTATCTGCTCCCCAAAGCTATGGGGCTGTGCAGGCAGCCAGATCGATGTCTAAAAATATAAAATACCCTTCCCTGTCTTCCAACCGAACCCTCCCTTTTTTGGGAAGTGTCCCTTCCTCCTGGCTCCGCAGCGGCCCGGGTCTTATCCCTGGGTGGCTAGGGAAATCAGTTGCCTTTCCCGACCAAAATCCCCCCTCCGGTTCACTGGGTGCTGATTAGCTCGTTTGCTCTGTTCACACAAGGTCCAAGGGGCGCCAGGCAGCCAGATCCCCAGAAAATAAAACTTTTTCGCCCTGCCCGCGGCTCCAAATGGCCGTTTTATTTTTTTTCCCCTAACCGCGGGGTTCAGCTGCCTGTGCCACCCTCCACCGGCAGCCTCAAAACTCACGAATCTCCACCGTTCGGTCCACGCCGCCGATCCGCACAGATAGATGTCCCAAGCTTCTCACTCCATGCTTGCACTGCACAGACCCCCGGGCAGGACCCTGTCCACAATCCGCCTTGCTCTGGGAGCTTGCAGTGTGCGCCCTCCTACACTAACGCCATCTTGCCCTTATCTGAATCAGCATTACACTGTTAAACTAGGTTGCATCCCTCACTTTAAATGGCCTCAATATCAATGTCATCATCCTTGTTGTCAGACTTCACAGTGTCAACTTTAGGTACATGGGCAGTCTTTGAATATAGCACCTCAATGTTCTCATCTTCATCTTCCTCTTCACCACCAGAACATTCGTTCTCTGCTTCCTTCAACCATTTTATAAATGGTTTTGCTTTGACACGAATCTCTTTGGCAAGTTCTTTTGAGACATATTTCTTAGAGAACTTTTCTGACCAGCTCATGATGACCTCTTCTTCCAGAAGGTCTGCATTATACATCTCTTTCAAGATACACTTTTTCCCTTTCAGTTTGTTAATGTGGTATATTAAGTAAATTGATTTTATGTTGTACCACCTTTGCATACTAGGAACAAATCCCACTTGGTCCTGATGTGTAAGTGTTTTGATATGCTATTGGATTCTATTTGCAAGTATTTTTTTAGAATATTTGCATCCTTGTTCATTAAAGCAATTGGTCTGTAATTTTCTTTTCCTATAGTGTCTTTTAAAATTCAATTTAATTTAAATTTATGTTTAAAGAAGGTTTATATTGCATAAATGATACATTGAAAATATAAGGGGAGTCCCAAATACCCCTTCCCCGCCTTTTCACACTTTTCCCCATTAACATCTTTCATTAGTGTGGTACATTTGTTAACAATTGAACACATATTGAAGCATTGCTACTAACCATAGCCAATAGTTTACATTATAGTTTACACTTTGCATTGAACATTTTTTTTAGGTTTCGACAAAATGTTTAATGGTCTGTATCCTTCATTATAATGCCATTCAGAACAATTCCAATGTCCTGAAAATGCCACGTTACACCTATTCTTCCCTCTCCCTCCCCTCAGAACCTCTGGTAATCACTGCCTTTATATTAGTGTTACAAGTTCTTCCATTGCTAGAATAATAAGTCTACTTTAGTCCATATTTGTATTCTGCCTCTTATGTTTGCTCATTCCTCAGTCGTGAGGATTTTGGGATGGTGATGCCCACTCTGTTTCTGACTGAGAGGGGTTTTAGATCCTATGGGGCAGATGGATGGAAATGTCTTTTTTGCAGTTGTAGATACTCTGTTTTTTTGGGATGGGCATTGTCCATCATCATCCTTTTGTTAGTTACCCTGGTGAGTCCAGTCAACTGGAGAGTGGGTATTACAACTCTGCTGAGATTCAGCATATGAATAGACTGAAGATTTAAGTCTCTGGGACATATAATTAACAAGTATAGTGCCAATTATAAGTTCAAATAAAAGGGGCAGAAGAGCCATGTGTAGGGAAATTATAAATAAGTCTTAACTGTTACATTGGGGAGCATATATTCCAAAGGAAGGCCCACTGACAGGGTGCCAAATTCCTGAGATTGTCTGCCCTGCTTATAGTGTCTAGATGTCTGTAGAGCCCCCAGGACCCCTGCTGTTTGAGGCAATGTTTACTGTGGCAGTCAATGAACTCCTGCTGAGATGTGCATAAGCATAACCTCTGGAATGACCTCCCGACTTACTTTGAAATCTCTTAGCCATGAAAACTCATTTTTTAATTTAATATTTCCCCCTTTTGGTCAAGGTCTTTTTGCAAATGCATCGCTAGTCAGTGCTTGGTAATAATCCCTCTGTGCCAGGGTGGCTCATCTCTGGCGGTCTATCTTGACATATTTCTTTGGACACTTGAAATGAATTTGTATTCTGCTGTTGTTTGATGGAATGATCTATCAATGTTAATTAACTACTGTTGTTTGATGGTGTTGTTGAGATTTTCTATATCTTTGGTAATTTTCTGTCTAGTAGTTTTATCAATTTTTGAGACAGAGGTGTTGAAGCCTCCAACTATAATTGTGAATTTGTCTATTTCCTCTCTGTTGTGCTTTTGGTCACATTTTGCAGCCCTGTTGTGTAGTGTATACATATTTAGGATTGGTATGGTTCTTCTTGTGGGTTGGCCCTTTTATCATTATGTAATGTTTTTTTCTGTCTCTGTTAATTTTTATTCTGAAATCTACTTTATCTGATCTTAATATAGCCACTCTTGCTTTCCTTTGACTAATATTTGCATGACATATCTTTTCCAACCCTTTTACTTTCAGTCTTCATATGATATTATATTTGAAGTGAGTTTCTTATAGACAGAGTAGAGTTAGGTCACATTTTTTGATCCATTCTGCCAATATCTTTCCTTAAAATGGTGTATTTAAGATAAGAAAAAAACACACAAATAAACAAAAACAAAGAAAATGGTGTATTTAGACCAATTACATTTAATGTAATCATTTGTATGTTAGGAGTTATGCCTGCCATTTTATTTTTTGTTTTCTCATTGTTATCTGTTTTTTGTTTTCATTTTTTCCCCCTGCCTTCCTGTGGGGTACTTGAACATTTTTCAGAATTCCTTTTGATTTATCTTTAGAGTTTTTGAGTATATCTCTTTTGTAGATTTTTATTGATTGCTTTAAATATTGCATTATATATACGTAACTTACTAAAGACTATTGGTTTCATCAGTTTACCAGTTTGAGAGAAGCATAGAAACCTTACTTATCTTTATGTCCCTTTACCCTCCCTAATCTATAATTATCTTAACTATTTCCTCAGCATACATTCAAACCACATCAGACAGTGATATATTTTTTTGTTTCAACTGTGAAACATAATTTAGAAAATTCAAGAAGAGAGGGAGGCTATTATATTCTTTTTTTTTTTTTTTTTTTTTTGGTTAATGTGTTCTTTATTCCTCCTTAATGTTCCCAGTTTCCTTCTTTTGTTTTTATGTTGAGAACTTCCTTTAGCCAATCTTTTAGGGTAGATCTCTTAAGTGAGAAATTCTCTTAGTTTCCCTTTACCTAAGAGTATCTTTTTTTATTTTCCACCTCATTGTTATAATTTCTTCCATTGCTAGAATCACCATATGTGAACAAGAGAATACCATCAAGTCCACTCTAGTCCATAGTTCTTCCCCCAATCCTGAGGGGACTGGAATGGTGATGTCCACTCCACCTCCAAGTGAGAGAGGGCTTTTATCCCATGGATATGGTGGGTGGGATGATCCTGCCTGCAGATGCAGGCCCTCTCCATTCCCTGGGATGGCCATTGCCCATCGTTGTCTCCTCGCCAGGTGACTTGGATGAGTCCATTGAGCTGTAGGGTAGGAGTTGCAGCACCACCGAGATTCCATGCACACCTGGCACATAGGTAGGCCAGAGGCTCCAGTCTCTGGAAGTATACCTAAAAACTCCAGCATCACATATAGGTTTGAATAGAAGGGACTGATGAACCATGTGCAGGGAAGAGTTATTTGAGTCCAATTCTGTCACTCTCAGGAGCACAGATTCCAAAATAGAGCCCATGATAAGGCATCAGTCTCTGGGTCTATCCCCACTTATATAGGACCTGGGTGTCTCCAGAGCTCTCAGGAGCCCCTAAGAGTATCTTGATTTCTTCTTTTCTGATGATATTTGCATTGGGTATAGAATTATTTTCTTTCAGCACTTGAAAAGTATTGTGCCACATCCTCCTGGCCTCCATGGTTTCTTATGAGAAATCTGCTGTCATTGGAATTGTTTTTCCTATATATAAGGTATCATTTTTTCTATGGCCATTGTGGCAATTTGAGTCTTTTGTGGACTCCAGAAAATCCTGTTCTTTTTTTTTTTTTTTTTTTTTTTTTAAGATTTTTTATTTATTTATTCATTTATCCTCCCCTTGCTGCTTGTGCTCACTGGGTCAGCTAACCATGCCATGTGGGCGGGCTTGCCTTCACCAGGAGGCCCCGGGAACCGAACCCGGGGCCTCCCATATGGTAAACGGGAGCCCTACTGATTGAGCCACAGCCGCTTCCCGAAAATCCTGTTCTTAAAGCTAACCTGTTCCTGTGCATGTGACCTTATTGTAGAGGGGACCTTTTGATTAGATTCAGTTAAGGGACCATCCTTGTGATTAGATCACTTCAGTAGGGCATGACCCAGGGTGGGTCTTAATCCTCTTACTGGAGTCCTACATAAATGGAGGAATAGAAAGCCACAAGCACAGAAAAAAGCAGCAGATACAGAGAAGCCTCCAGAAGTTGAAATCAACATCATGAGAGAGAAAAGCCATAGAAGGAGCAGTTCGAAGCTGAAGCAGTGAGGCCTGGAGGAGAGGGGAGAGACCAACAGAGCTGCCATTGTACCTCTCCCTGTGACAGGAGTCCAGGATCACCAGCAGCTGACCTTTGGGAAGAGAGCTTGGTCTGAGGCCTTGATTTGGACATTTTTCTCAGCCTTGGAACTATAAACTTCTAATCTAATAAATCTCATTGTAGAAGCCAACTCTTTCTGGTATATTGCATTGGCAGCCTTTAGCAAACTAAAAAACCATTATCAAGATTTTTAATTTTTTAGTTTACAGAAGGCTAACTATGATGTGTTATGGTATGGATTTTAAAAATTTATCTTGTTTTGGATGTGCTCAGCTTCTTGAATCTGTAGGTTTTATGTCTCTTGCCAAATTTCAGAAGTTTTCAGTCATTATTTCTTCAAGTACTTTTCCAGTCAACCCTTTCTCCTCTACCTCTGGGACTCCAATGACACAAATGTTAGATATTTTGTTATAGTCCCATAGGTCTCTGAGGCTTCATTCATTTATTTATTTTTCCAGTCTATTTTTTCTCTGTTGTGCAGATTGGGTAATTCCTATTGTTTTGTTTTCCAGTTCACTAATTATTTCCTTTGTTCCCTCCATTATGCTTTTGAGTCCACTCACCAAACTTTTTGTTTCAGTTGCTATATTTTTAAGTTCTAAAATCTTCATTTAGTTTTTCTATACATCTTTTACTTCTTTGCTGAAACTGTTTTTTCATTTGTTTTCAGTATGTTTATAATTGCTTGTTGAAGAATTTTTATCATCACTGCTGTAAAATCTTTTTCATATAATTCTAACATCTGTGTAATCGTGACGTTGGCATCTATTGATTATATTTTTTAAAAAAGGTATATTATTTATTTATTTATTTCTCCCCAACCCCTCATTGTTTGCACTTGCTGTGTCTGTCCATCCTCCTTGTGTCTTTAGGAGGCACTGGGAACCAAACCCGGGACCTCTGATATGGGAAGGAGGTGCCTAATCACTTGAGCCACCTCTTCTCCCTGCTTTATTTGTGTCTCTCATTGCGTTTTTCTTCCAGTGTCTCTTGTTGCATCATCTTGTTGTATCAGCTTGCTGTCTTGCTCATCCTCTTTAGGAGGCACTGGGAACCTCCGCTCCCTGCTTTGTTGTGTCTCTAATTATGTTTTTCTTCTTGTTGTGTCAGCTTGCTGCACCTGCCCATCACGTCAGCTCGTTATCTTCTTTAGGAGGCACTGGGAACTGAACCAGGGACCTCCCATGTGGTAGGTGGGAGCTCAATCGCTTGAGCCACATCTGCTTCCCTGATTGTATTTTCATTCGATTTTGGATCTCCTTGATTCTTAAAATGACAAGTGATTTCCAAATGAGCCTGGGCATTTTTTGCATTATGTTATGAAACATGGGATCTTATTTAAACCTTGTTTTAGCTGGCTTTTTTTTTTTTGGCATGGGAAGAAGGGGCAAGGAAAGGGGAGGTACTGCCTAATCACTACCAGGTGGAGGTATAAGTTCATTTCCCCACTTGCCCTTTGATGACACCTGAGGTGTTTGCTCCTCATTATTGCTAGGCAGGGTGGAAGTTCTAGGTCTTTATGTGGTCTCCATTAACACTGCAGTGGGGGTGTGTGTCATTTCACAGGACAGAGGAAAGTCTGTACTCTCCAATAGGCCTCTTTTGACAGCATCCTAGAAGGGAAGAGGAAAGTTGTCTCATTATTGCTGGATCGCGGTGGAGGTCTAGGCTTTCCATGTTGTTTCTATTGACAACCAGATGGGTTGAAGCTAGCGAAGATGAAAATCCTGACTTCCTATTTGGCCTTTTCTGACACCACCCCAGTAGGAGTGATGGAGTGTCTTATTATAGCTTTGTGATGGTGGAAATCTAGGCTTCCCACTGGACCTTTGCTGGCATGCCTGGGGATGGGACCACAGTTTTTTTTTTTTTTTTAAATGTTATTTGGCTGGAGTAGAACAGTTACCATCTAAAAGCTTTCTGTCTTGCTAGGATGCCCTTTTTCCTGGTCTTTTGGTGAAAGAGAGTAGCTTTTTTTCTTTTTTTGTCTGTGTCTGTTGGTGTTTCTGGGTTTCCAATGTTTTCAAATCCAAGTCTGGGATATATGAAGCAAAAAGAAAACCCAAGAAACTTAGACTGTGTTGTTGTTCCTTGGGTTCCAAGACTCATAGCTGGTCTACCTTTTTCTCTACACTTTTCAGAGCCTTCCTGTGTTTGTTATATATATTACACAAGGTTTTTAGTTGTACTCAGTGGGAAGATTAAGGAAAAGAACATTTACTCCCATCATCCCCAAAGTGGAAGTCCAGCCTTCAAAATGATGTTCCTTTCTGATAGAGTTGTCTCCTTATCTCAGTTATTCTCCTCTGAAGACCCTTTCATTCAATTATGCTGTCAATATCTGTTAGAGGTAGTTTGGACACTGCAGAGTAGAGAAAGCCTGCTGCCTTTTCCCTTCCATTTTACTCCTGATTTACTCTGAAGACTGAATTATGTTCGTAGGTATCCACTGCTTTTTAATTTGTTGCCTCTTTCTATTTGTTATCATTCACCATGCTTATAAAATGTCTCCATAGACTTAATTGCAATTGTTTTAGGCCTCTTCTGAGTACTTGTTCTCTTTAACTTACCTGCTGTATACTTCTCAGTTTCTTTGATGGTTCAGATTGCTCTTTATGTTTACTTATTTCAGCAAAGCACAAGGCTAATCTTATAGTGTCTTTTCTAGCAATATACTCTTCATTATTTAAATTTCCTGTTTTTAGAAATGACTCCTTTAATCCATACCCTTGAGCAAATCTCCCTTCCCTTCTCAGTTCTATTTCAGACTTATAATTACATCTCTCTCCAAACTGAACAAACAATTCATCATCTTTCTCCTAGTTAATTCTCCCTCTGGACTTCCTTTCTGATGATTGATGCTTTCATCTTACCCCTTACTAAATGTTAAAACCTTGGAGTTATCTTTGTCTTTCTCTTTGCCACATACATTGTTAGTTGTGAGTCAATTCATTTTTCTTTCAAAATAATTCTTACATCTGTTCCTTTCATTATATTTTCATTACCTCCAAATTAGGTTCTTTCCTTTTTATGGCTGTATCACTGCAATAGACTTCCAACTGGTCTCCCAGCCTCCTTCCTCTTGTCTAAACCACCAGATTTCTCTTTCTAATAGACAACCTAGATTATGCCTTTGTATCCTGTCAAATAAATGAAATCAAAACTCAAGTCCCTCCAGAACCTGGCCCTGGTTTCTTATTAGAATATTATTTTCATCTCATATTTCCAGTGTTTGCCAAATTTCAGTTATTCAGGTGCCATGTTTTTTTTTTTTTTTTTTTTAAACAATCCAACTTCTTTTTTTAAACGATTTATTTATTTATCCCCCCTCCCCCCCGCCTCTAGTTTTTGCGCTTGCTGTCTGCTCTCTGTGTGTTCTTCTGTGTCTGTTTGTCTTCTCTTTAGGCGGTACCAGGAACCGATCCTGGGACCTTCTGGAGTGGGAGAGAGGCGCTCAATCTCTTGCGCCACCTCAGCTCCCTGGTCTTCTGCATCTCTTATTGTCTCTCCTCTCTGTCTCTTTTTGTTGTGCATCTTGATGCGCCAGCTCTCTGCTTAGGCCAGCACTCCTGCATGGGCCAGTACTCCACGTGGGCCAGCACTCTGCATGGGCTAGCTCTCTGCTCAGGCCCGCTTGCTGCACGGGCCAGCTTGCCTTTCACCAGGAGGCCCTGGGAATCAAACCCTGTACCTCTGGTATGGTAGATGGGAGCCCAGTCACTTGAGCCACATCCGTTTCCCCAGGTGCCATGGTTTGTCATAATTTTCGCTATGTCTGAATACATCCTGTATTATTTTTCACTTAATGTTTCTCTTTAAATTGACTCACCTTTTTACTTAGCTTTCTTCTAATTTATAATGTCTATGGAATGATGAGCTGATGGATTATATATACTATTTTCTAATTCACATGAAAATAAACATTAAATGTTTACCATTAAAATGTTTACATGTGTACCATCTAAAGTCATCTTGAGGGGGGAGGGGCCAAGATGGCATTAGTGTAGGAGGGCACACACTGCAAGCTCCCAGAGCAAGGTGGATTGTGGACGGGGTCCTGCCCAGGGTTCTGTGCTATGCACGTGTGGAGTGAGAAGCTTGGGACATCTATCTGCGCGGATCAACGGCATGGACGGAACGGTAGAGATTCGTGAGTTTTAAGGCTGCTGGCGGTGGTTGGCACAGATGGCTGAGCCCCGCGGTTAGGGAGGAAAAATAAAATAAAATAAAATAAAACGGCCATTTGGAGCCGCAAGCAGGGCGAAAAAGTTTTATTTTCTGGGGATCTGGCTGCCTGGCGCCCCTTGGACCTTGTGTGAACAGAACAAACGAGCTAATCAGCACCAGGTGAACCGGAGGGGGTATTCTGGTCGGGGAACGGAGCTGGTTTCCCTAGCGGCCCAGGGATAAGACCCGCTGTGGAGCCAGGAAGAAGGGACACTCCCCAAAAGAGGGAGGGTTCTGTTGGAGGACAGGGAAGGGTATTTTTTATTTTTAGATATCGATCTGGCTGCCTGCATCACCCCACAGCTTTGGGGAGCAGATAAGCTGACCTGAAGTAGCATCAGGCTGAGAGCAGACGTGAATCTGCACTCAAACTGATTTACTTAGCAGCCCGGTGACGCTTGAACTCAGCTCCAGAAGGGGTGGAATCAGCTGTCTTTAGCACTCCTCACTGACTAACATCAGAGCTACAGCTAACCTGGGGAGTCCAGAAAGTGGGACGTGCTTGATTAATATCCACAGGCCCAGCTAGGGTCCCTTCTGTAAGGGGGTTGGTCTAGAGGAGGAATTATTTTGGGTCCTGCATTTCACTAAAAAAATAAAAATTAAAAAAAAAAAAGTGAGAAGGTCACTTCAACAAATGAAAAATAAATTCTTTTTAATTTAGTTTAATATCTAAAAGCTGCTTCAGGACCTGCATATAGAACCCTGTGGGGAAATTGATTGATAAACACAAGTAAGCAGGAAGGATCCACGTGGACCCTAGGGGAATCATTGACCCCCCTTAGCTCTGTTTGACTGCTTGCCTGTGTGGATCTTTGGTTTCTCTCTGTTTCTTTCTGGTCTCTTGCTATTCTTTCCTCTTTCCTCCCCCCTTTCTTTTTTTTTTCTATTTTTTTTTTTAATTAGGTGCTGCCAGCCTGTCGCTTCTTTGCTGGGCTTCTTTTTCAGTAATTTCCCACTCGCTGTATATATTGATTCTGTATTACAAACTATTGCTTATCCTTCCTGCATCTTTCTGCCTTCTGTTTTCTGTTGTGGCTCTTAGAGACAACATTTTTTTCATAGGCCCACAACTTAAGGGTGTCAATTTCTATTCCATCTATTTTGTTTTCTTCTTCTTTTTTTAAAAATTAGTATTACCTTTTTCCTTACAGACCTTTCTTTATTATTTCTCTCCCTCCTCATAATTCTAGCCTTCTAAATCACTATATATATATTCCTCCATTTGTTTTCCCAGTCCATTGTAGGAACTCCATATTTTTTCCTAGTAGTCTACACTGCCTACACAAGTTAAATATTCATCTCATCAAGTCTCATTTTGCACCCCTTCTAACTTTTATCCATATTACTATTATCCTTCTGCCTTCCCTACATCTTTTTATTCCTCTGGCCCTAACCTTTTGCCTTCAAGGGAACATAGAAAGAAGCAAGG
>JAKSZT010054094.1:816307-942650 GCA_026826555.1 Tolypeutes matacus | reverse complement strand
TCACCTCCCTTCGTGGCCTCGATCTCCTTCTTGTCTTCACCTCCCTTTGTGGCCTCGATCTCCTTCTTGTCTTCACCTCCCTTTGTGGCCTCGATCTCCTTCTTGTCTTCACCTCTCTTCATGTCCTTGTCCTCATCCTTCTTGTGTTCACCTCCTTTTAATGCCTCAGTCTCCTTCTTGTCTTCACCTCCCTTCATGTCCTTGTCCTCATCCTTCTTGTGTTCACCTCCTTTTATGTCCTCTATCTCCTTCTTGTCACCTCCCTTTATGTCCTCATTTTCCTTCTTTTCTTCACCTCCCTTTATGTCTTTGCACTCCTTATCTTTATTTCCCTTCTTGTCTTTATATTCCTTATCCTTATCTTCTTTCTTATTCTTGACCTCATCTTCCTTTTTATGTCCCTGCTTGTCTTTGTTATCCTTTTGCTTCTTTTTTGTACTTTTATCTTTTTCACCATCTCCTTTCTTTGGTTGGCATTTACCCGCTTCCTTTTTCTTGTCTGTATCCTTCTCAATATCTTTCTTTTTGTCTTCCTTTTCTCTCTTCTTTTCATTATTCTGGAGTTTCTCAGGAAGATCTTCAACTTTCTTTCTAGTTTTCTGTTTTTGTCCCTTTATGCAGGTCTCCTTAGGACCAATTATTTCTCTCTTTTGCTGGTGTATAGGATGACTTTGACTAGTTGGTGATGGGACTGCCTGAGTTTTCAAAGCAATTTTCTGTTTTGGGGTAGTTTTCCTTGATTCTCTAGTGTCACACTTTACCTCTGGTTTTGAATATTTTCTCAAATTACCTGAAAATATAACAAAGCATATAATGAAAGTGCATAAATCATATCAAATAATTTCTCTGTATTTTCATTTTTTTTTTGTTATTAGGCACTTTTACTTTTGTATTAAGTTTGAGGCAATAAATTTGTTTTTCTAATAATAGAAAATGAATGAAGCTGTACACATAGACAGGATTAGATAAAAGAGCATTGGGAGGGAGGTAAACCTATTTGTTTACTCTTTCCTCTCACCCTCTAAAAGGAATTGAAATCTTTCAAGATCTTTTAAAATATATTATATTTACATTTGCTTCTGTGACTTTAATTCATCTTCTCTTTTCTCAATGCCTTCACTTTCTCTTTTCTTGCTTTTCTTGTCCTCCCTGCCCCTTGGCCCAAGTCATTATTAGTAAATTTAATAGTTTCTGCTGACTACTCAGTATAAACAATTCCAGGATGTCATTTCTCAAATATTCTGTTTCAGTCAACAGATTTTGCTCAATTTAGAAATTATAAGTGAGTTATGCGGTGGGGGTATGTAATAAGTACATCAACCCAAGGTTGTGCTTGGGTAGAGTTGAAAATAGAGCAAAAAATGTTCCTCAGATCACTTAGGGCTTTGTACATACTAAAATTGAGAAATAGCAAAGAACTTACCACTGGGCACAGAAGATACTACTAGAAAACAAGCATACCGATACAACACATTAGATTGTTGTTTGGTTTAAGTATATAGTTTCTATTCATGGTATTTGCAGAAGCACATCAGAAATGAGACCTTCAGGGACAACTAAATCCTCTATTTTTTTTTCCAGGAGCAATAAAATATGATATGAGGACCGATTTTCTGTTGTCCCTTTAACATTTAGCGCTTAAATATTTAGCAGGAGAGTTTTCTTCTTTGTTGTTTTAGTCAAGGGAGTTTGTTCTTTCTATAACACCATTAATAACTTGACAGAATGCTGAGTAATGAAAAAATGATGGGAAATATAAATATTTAGTTTTTCTAGTTTTAGCAATGATGGTTCCCTTTAGGAACTATGGAAGAAAAACAATAAAATTATAGTTAAGGGGACGGATGTGGCTCAAATGGTTGGGCGTCCGTCTCCCATATGGAGGGACCCGGGTTCGATCCCTGGGACCTCCCGGTTAAAAAAAAAAAAATATATATATAGTTAAGGGGAAAAAGTAATGTGTGTCAGTGGATAGGATTTTACGAAACATTTTTGTAAAATAGAAACACCAATGTGTCTTGGTCACTGGCTCTTAAATATGCTTATAAGTAAAAAACAACAACAACAACAACAACAACAACAACAACAATATGCTTATAAAGATGTTCTTAGGAAGGAAGCTCCAGAACTTTGTGTCTGTATCTGTGGAGCTACAACCCTGTTCCTGATAGAGTATTATAAGGAGTCAGAAGACATAGGTAGGTTTTCATCATCATTTTTTTCTCTCAACCCCTATAAGAAATGGAAACCTCTCAGAAATTGTTAAATCTATCCTTTAGAAAAATCTGCTGTGCTGAATTTCATGCATGCTCTTTACTTTATTCTGTTCCCCAATAAACTCAAGTGGTAATTTTTTCAGTTTCTGCCTGTATCTTACTAGAAGCAGGTCTAGAAGAATTCCTTATGTTTTACTCTTAGGTAGGTAAACTCTCTGTTTTCAGAATTAATCAAGGGCTAATGGATAAAATGGCTAGAAGTGAAAATAATGAGTACAGAAAAGATTCCCAGGTCTCTTGGGAGGTCTGTGTTTATGGACTTTAGAACAGAGAATTAAAGAACTTACCACTGGGTGCTGAAGGTCCTATGGAAGGAAAACCCAAAATAATAGATTATTTTTTGGTTCAACAACCCAGTTCATTCAAAGCACTTGCAGTAAGCTTCAGATATATGACTTTCAAGGAGAACCCACCCCTCCATGTCACTAAGTTGTAGAGAACTGTGATGGGGAATGTGGAAGGAATCTGGATGGTATGTTTCCATAACCTCATGAGGTCAGCCAACTAATATAGTGTAGGGAGAGACCCTTCCAGTGTGTTACTTTTCCCCTCAGTATAGAGTTGAAACCCTTTGGTGAATTGTTGTGGGACCATCCCATTAAGGATTTTCTTCCTCTGGTTTCCCTCTTTCATTCTCTCCATTTATTCTTCTTGTCAATCATGAGCTTTTAAACCACTGTCAATAACTTAACTGGATGGCAAGTAACAAGGAGAGAAAGGGATAAATATGAGCATCAGTCTTTTTCAATATTAGAAATGGTGTTTTCCTTCGGGAACTGGGAAGTGCAAATAATTGTATGTGTGTAGTTACCCTTAGAATTTGCTAAAATAGAAATTTAAATAAATATCGTAGTATGCCATGGTAAGAAATATCAAATATGGTTTTAATAAATTCTTATCAAGAGGGAAGCTCCAACTCCTCCATTTCTCTATCTGCGTGCCACGTCCCATTCCCAATAGCACTTAGAAAGAGGAAATGGAAGGGAACCTGTTGCGGTCTTCTTTCTGTCACTCCCTATAAGAATTGGAAACCTATCAGAAACTGTTAAAAGCTCTATTTAAAATTTCTGCCTTGAGTTTATAAATCCTATTTAATTAACTTCTTTACTTCTCCCCCCCCCTTATCTTCCTCTATTACTGTAAACAATGGTGATAAATATATTAGCTTCTGCTAGCAACTCATTTTAACAAGTCATAGAAGATCACTACTTTAAAAAAATATATTTTTAATTTTTAATTTTTTTTAAAAAAGGTATTTAGATTACATAAATGTTACACAAAAATATAGGGGATTCCCATATGCCCCGCTTCCCACACCTCCCACATTTTCCCACATTAACAACATCCTTCATTAGTGTGACACATTCATTACAACTGATGAAAACATTTTAGAGCATTGCCATTAAGCATGGATTATATAGTTCACATTGTCGTTGATACTCTCTTCCGCACAATTCTGCAGATTATGGTAAGACATGCAATGGCCCGTATCTGTTATTGCAATACCTTCAGCAAAATTCCCAAGTCCCCAAAATGCCCCCACATTTCACCTGTATTTCCCTTTCCCTGCCCTCAGAACTTCCAGTGGCCACTGCCTCCACATGAATGATATAGTTTCTTCCATTGCTAGAATCACAAGTCCATAGTAGAATACCAGTAAGTCCACTCTAGTCCATAGTTCACGCCCCAATCCTGAAGACTCTGGGAAGGTGCTGCCCTCTCCACCTCTAATTGAGAGGAGGCTTGGATCCCATGGGGCAGATGGATGGGCCTCTCTTGCTTGCAGTTATAGACTTTCTCAGTTCCTTGGGATGGTCATTGTCCATCATCATCTCCTTTTTAGTTGTCCTGGGTGAATCCAATGAACTGGAGAGTAGGTATTGCAACTCGGTTGAATTTCAGGGCACCAAGTATAGGTTCAAATAAAAGGGACAGAAGAGGCATTTGTAGAGAAGTCATATCTGAGTCCAACTCTGTCACACTCGGGAGCACAAACTCCAAAATAGGGCCACTGGCAAGGCACCAAACTCTGGAGCTATCTGCCATGACCGTAGGTCCTGGGTGTCTCCAGAGCCCTTAGGGAGATCACTACTTTTAAAGGAATGTTTCTCCTTTCAGAATTCATTAGTAAACTAAGGGATTGGGGGAAAAATACAATAAACTTCAAGATCAGCAGAACTAGAAGTGAAAACAGCAAGTGCCATCACAGGTAAATGGGATGTGAGATCAGAGTGCCTCTCTTTGTTCTCACATCCCTTTCAATATGGTGGAGAGAAGGAGGCCCATTTTTAGTCTTTTACTTCTTCACTCAATTCACAGGACTGAAACCCTTCAGTAACATTTACCGTGCCTCTTTCTTTGCTTTCTCTCATTTGTCTTTCTTACTCCCTTTCTCCTATTTCCTTATTGCTATTTCTTCTATATCTTCGTTTTTTTGTTGTTAGAACAACATGATTTTTTTTGTTGATGGTAAGCCATTTAATCATTGCAGACAGTTATTCTTTCTGTTAATCAGGGAAAGTTGCCCTGATTAAATCACTTAACCATATACTGACAGTAAGGAGAAAAGGTAGAAATATGAGATCAAGATTGCTTGATCTTAGAATTGCTGGCTCCCTCAAGTGCTTTTAAGAACAATATTAATATAATTCTTAAGGAAAATAAAAATTCTGTGTGTTTTATTACATATTTTTCTAAAGTCAAAACAGAAATAAACCTTTCAGGGTGCCTTGGATAGAGTTTTTGAATAGTTTCTAATGATATATCACTCTGAATTCTACTGCATGCTTTTGCCTGGGCTGCTACAATCCCATTCACAGTAAAGCTTGAGGAAGAGGAGAGAGAGGAAAGCCTGTTCCACAATCTATTTTTTTTTTCCACTGCTATAGGAACTTGAAACTATTTAGACTAACTTGTCTTTCATGCATCCTCTTTTTCCTTACTTCTTTAATTTCCTCTTGCCCTAGTCCAATTTCATGCTTCCTTATAAATTTTGGTACAAAATTTGTTAGTTTTTGTTGACAATTCTTTATAATCAGTCCAAGGAGATCTTTTGCCTATTATTTACTCTTTTGGATAAGTAATGTCTCTCCTTTCAGAAAACATCTGAAAGGGGACTTGGGTAAATATATTACTTTCAAGGTTTTCTCAGGTAAAAGTGAAAATAATTGGTATAGGGAAAGTTTCCCAGAACTCTCAGAATATCTGGGGTTGTTAGAATTGACAAACAGAAAGAGAACATACAAGTGGTTATTAAAGGTACTGCCAAAAAGAAGCCAGAACAATGTATTCATTTCTTCTCCCCCTAAAAATATGATGCCTTCTCCATAATCTTTGAAGGGGAACATCAGAAATGAGATTTTTAGAAAGTACTAAACTCTTCTATTATTTTAGCCATAGATGTGATATGATGAGAGATTTAGTGCCCCTTTTTCATGAATCATGTCCACTCATTGTAGCAGTGGTGAGTTGTGGAGGCCCACTCAAAATGGAACATTGATATCCTTCAGTGGTTTGGTTTGATGGGATGACATTTTATATTTTTTTTCTCTCTTGGTTTCTCTTCTTCCTGTATACCCAGCTCTCTTATTTTTTAATTTCTTTATCTTTGTTTGTTTGACATGTTTCTAGAACTTTTAAAAGAACTCTTTAGGAGTTGTAAATGTTTACATAAAATAAACCAAAGAAATAATTTAGATTATATTTTCTGGATCAGTTACCAAGTCATCATTTATACCATATGTTATCTTCTTAGGGATTTAAGTCATAGCAGAATGGGTTGTGGGTTCAGTATTCCTACTTTAAGTTTTTTTTTTTTTTTTTGGCTTTTATGAACCCTTAATTCAGGGCAGCTGAGTAGATAGAGTCCATTCTCATTTTCACTTCTTCCCTCAGTTCAGAATGGAAAACCTTCAACAGGCTATAATTTACACATCTAACAGGTCTCATTTTCTTTCCTTGATCTGCCTCATCTGCCTCTTTTATTTTATTCTCTGCAACCTCCCCATTCTAAGTTGAATCACTTTTTTCAAGTTGAATGCCAATTTTTTTTGGTAAACAAATTATTTTATCAGCATATTTCTCCCTTAATATTTATTTTTCGTAATTACAAGAGTTTATTCTTTTTAAAATAACAATATATCTTCTGTATAAGTGACAATACTAGTAGTGTCTTACATTGTTTAAGATTAAGGTATTTTTATAAGACAATGGAAAGGGCAATTATTAGGAGTTACTATAAACTTTTCTAATGTTAAAAATTTCATTTTAATACATATATTTTTGTACATGGTATATATTTAGTGTTGATAATCTTCCTTTCGTAAGAACATCAATGGTGAGTGGTCTGGGTTCCAGGCCCACAAAATTCTCCATGACATGTACTGTGGAGGTTTAGTCCAGTCCAGGTAGAATTTAAGAAGTCTGAGAAAGAGGTTACCACTTTTCTCCAAAAGTTGTCCTTTTTCCCTCTCCCTTAGGATGGGAATTTAAACCTCTCAAGGACTGTAATAGTTGTCTTATTTTAATAAACCAAAGTTTCCTTAGTTCATTAATTAATTTCTTTTGATCATCTTACTTTCAAGTTAATTTTTCACCTCATTCCTTTTCCCTTCATCTCTTATTTCTTGTTCTTTGAATTAGCAATTTAAGTTTTTTTTCCCCAAAATTCTAAATTTTCCAGAAAGTCATCAGTGCACTGTGGAAATTCTCAGTAAAAGCAAAGCAAAAGAGGCAGAGATACATGAATCTCAATTGTGAGAGAGCGAGCCTGAATTTAAAATAGGCATCTTATGAAAAGTTTCCTGGATTGTGTAGGAGACTGACATATACCAGTATTGAAAAATGCAAAGAAACTTACTCTTGGGTATCGAAGTTGATCCTACAACAAACAAACAAAAATAATATAGATAAACTCCAAAATAGTTTTTTTTTTTTCTTTTTGTATTAACTACACTGCTTACTTTCATATTCTTCCAGAAGGAACATTAAAAAATGGGACATTTACAGAGCACCAAACCAACCCATTGCATTTTTAAAGCAATCTGGCAACTTTGATGGGTGTTTACTCCACACTTTAATTTGTTTTCACAAGTACTAACTAGTTGAACCATATCCAGTAGAATTTTTCAGCTTGTGAACTTTCCCATTTCCTTTTCATTTCCTCAAGTAATCGGTCTTTATTTCTTTTTTCCACCCAAGTGAAAAAGCTTTTGTTCTCTTTCCTGGCCCAGGGACCTATTTGCCCGTTCTTACTTTGTTTTTCAATATGTATTAAGTGTGGAATGTCAATATACTGCTTACAAATAGGCTTAACCTTTTTTCCCTGCCAATGTTACTATATTCCTCCCTGCATACCTTTTTTTTTTAACCTTTTAAATTGAAGTTCATCATTCATACATGAACATACATAAACAATAAATGTCTAATAAAATTTGTGAATTTACAATACAAATATGCATATACAGGGCTCCCATATATCTCCCAACCACCAACACCTTGCATTGTTGTGAAACATTTGTTAAAAACTATGAAAGAGCATCGTCAAAATATTATTAACTATAGCTTGTATCTTACATTTGCTGTATTTTCCCTTAACCCACCCAACTGCATATCTCTTTTTACTGAAAATAATAAATATATACTTTCTAAAAATTATCAATAGATTTATCATATTTCAGAGAAGATGGTAGAGGAAGGTATACCTGTCAAGCTTTAGACAGGTTGGAAATGGCAGCCTTTAGCATGGAAGACCAAAGTATACCATGGGAAGAAAATGGAAAGATACAATTAATAACACTGACCCAAAAGAAAGCACAACCATTTGAAGTTGCTTTGTCTGGAACATGTTGAATATAATTTATATCAATGATCTTCTATTCCTTTTTTCCTTTATTTGTTCTTTAATTCCTTCAGTGGTCCATGCAACACATACTAACCATATATTGTGTTCTAGGCACTGTGCCCAGTGCAAGAGATGGTGAGAACAAATTCAAGGACATTCAGTTTATGAAATCTTGGTGAATGTTTCTCTCCCTGTGTATTAGTCAGGGTTCTCTAGGGAAATAGAACCAACAGGAGATCTCTGTAAATATAATGAGATTTTAAAATAAGGATTGTCTCATGTGACTGTGGGGATGGGCAAGCCCAAAATCTGTAGGGGAGGCTGCAACCTGGGAACTCTGATGAAAGTTTTCTATGAACTTCCCAGGAGATGCCGCTGGCTGAATTAAAGATGGGAATTCTCTCTTCTGACTGCTGAAATCATCACTTCTCCTTTTAAAGCTTTTTAACCGATTGGATGAAACTTCCTGCACTGTTGAAGGTAGTCTCCTCAGTTGATTGTAGAAGTAATCAGCCATAGATGCAATCAACTTACTGGTGATTTATTTTTTTTTTTTTATTTTATTTTTTTTTTTTAAAGATTTATTTATTTATTCATTTATCCCCCCCTTGCTGCTTGTGCTCGCTGGGTCAGCTAACCACGCCGTGCGGGCGGGCCTGCCTTCACCAGGAGGCCCCGGGAACCGAACCCGGGGCCTCCCATATGGTAAACGGGAGCCCCACTGATTGAGCCACAGCCGCTTCCCCTTACTGGTGATTTAAGTGCATGAAATGGCCTCACAGTAACATTCAAGTCAATGCTTGCTTGACCAAACAACTGGACAGCAAAACCTGGCCAAGTTGACACATAAACTTGACTGTCATACCCTGAGATAGGCTTGGAACAAGACATTGCCTGATTTTCATGAGGTATATAATGCCCTCTCTCACTAAAATTACAGATGCTTCTTTCCAAATGGCCTTTATTTCCTCCTGTTATTATTTTTTTTTTCAAGAAATTCACTTTTTTTTTTTTTAAAGAAGCTTTAGATTATATAAATGTTACAACGGAAATATAGAGGATTCCCATATACTCCACTCCCTCCCACTCCCATGCTTTCCCACATTAACAACATCTTTCATTAGTGTAGTACATTTGTTACAATTGATGAACACATATTGAAGCTACTAATCATGGACTATAGTTTATATTAGAGTTTACACTTTATCCTGCACAATTTTATAGGTTTTGACAACATGTATAATAGCCTGTATCCGTCATTGCAGTATCATGCAGGATAATTCCAATATCCCAAAAATGCCGCACGTTATACCTATTCTTCCCTCTTCCTCCCCTAGGAACCTCTGGTGACCACTGCCTTTATATCAATGATACAAGTTCTTCCATTGCCAGAAGAATAAGTTTACTTTAGTCCATAGTTGAATTCTCCCCTTATGTTTGTTCATTCCTCAATCTTAAGGATTTTGGGATTGTGATGCCCACTCTGTTTCTGGTTGAGAGGGGGCTTAGATCCCATGGGGTAGATGGATGGAACTGTCTTGGTTACAGTTGTAGATAATCTCTTGTTTTTTGGGGGTGGGTATTGTCCGTCATCATCCTTTATTAGTTGCCCTGGATGAGTCCAATTAAGGAGAGTGGGTGTTGCAACTCTGCCAAGATTCAGGGCTCAACCAGCATATGAACAGATAGAAGATTTAAGTCTCTAGTACGTATGAGTATAGTGCTAATTATAGGTTCAAATCAAAGGGGCAGAAGAGCCATGTGTAGGGAAATTATAAATGAGTCTAACTCTGTTACATTGGGGAGCATATATTTCAAAGTAAGGCCCACTGACAGGGTGCCAAATTCCTGAGATTATCTGCCCTGCCTATAGTGTCTAGATGTCTCTAGAGCTCTCAGGAGCCCCGATGTTTGAGGTACTGTTTACTGTGGCAGTCATTGAGATCCTGCCAAGATGTGCATAAGCATAACCTCTGGAATGACCTCTGGACTCACTTTGAAATCTCTCAGCCATAAAAATTTATTTGTATTTAGTATTTCTCCCTTTTGGTCAAGGTCTTTTTCCAGATGCATTGCTAGTCAGTGCTTGGTAATAATCCCTCTGTTCCACCTCCTGTATTATTTTAAGTTGCTTTATTACCTGAGGACCATTGCTTCTCAGAGGTGTAACAGAGTTCACTATATTTATAATCTGACATATTAAAGTCTTCTTTCAGAGTAAGCTTATTTGGCAAATACCATTATTATCATTTCATCTGTTAAATAAATTGCCGAAGGTCACCAACTCTTAATTGGATTTGAACCTTAATAGCTTGTATTCAAAACCCTTGTTTTAAATACTGTTATACTGCCATCTCCCTCCCCTCCGCCCAAAACCCCGACAACTCCATTTTGCCTACTCTGGCTCTATAATCCCAGACCTCCAAGTCTCTTTCTTTAAACGTTATTGCCTTAAGCCCCAGGATGCATTTATCAATTGCAGTGAATGTGCCACACTAATGAAGGATGTTTATGTGGGAGGGTGTGGGAGGTATGGGGAGTGGGGCATTTAGGGATCTCAATTTTTTTTTGTGTAACATTTATGTAATCTAAGTATCTTTAAAAAAAAAAACAACTTTATTGCCTTGACTTTTTTTTTTTCCCACACGATTTTTTTCTCATTCTTTCCCCCTATCTGTTCAGTTCTATTGTCTCCTTTTTTCAAATAAGAAGGGATTTTTAACCATCTTTAGTCACAGACCAAGTAGCTTGCAGATCTGTTATGGGAATCCAGTTTGTTGACTCTACATTATTCTACTTCTTTCCAAGATTCATAGATGAAAGAAAAAAAGTATCATTTTCTTCCTTTTATAAAACACATACTAAAGAGTATACCATGTTGGAGACAACATATTAGGTACTGAAGATAGAGGAATGGCAAAGGAATGCTATTCCTGTACTTGTAGACCCAACAGTTAAGTAAAGGTTCAGCTATGTTGCATCAAGGTGTCAGGTATTTGAACTAAAGGAGCACTCAGGCTCCCTAAGATCAAAACCTGGATCTCCTTTTATGGAAGACAGATTGTTGTCCTGGAGAGCTCTGGCTTTTAGTGGCCAGCATGCAGAGGAAAAAGCATTAACAGGTAGATTAAAATTATGAATGTGAAAGGTAAAGTTGTAGCTCTAATGAGAAAATGTTAGAGAATAACTCCAGTGATCTTGGGTGTAGGGAAGGATTTCTTATTCTGCAAAGCAAAAATTATAATGTGAAAAACAAATGTATTTGACATCAAGATTGTGTTTCTGTTTAACCAAGGGCACCATAGACAAAGTTCAGAGGCATGTAACCAATTAAGAGAAGATATTTTGAAAGTATAAAGATCATGAAGGATTAATAGCTATAAGACACAAGACACAAGAGATGCTTGTCAAGTAACAAGAAAGAGATAGGAAACTAAATGGAAAAAAAATGGACAAAGGATATTAATTGGCAGTTTACAAAAGGGAATCCTGAATGACTAATGAATATAAAAGTAGATACATAAACTCACTTGTAGGCAATGAAAATTCATTTAACCTAAGAACTTTAGTGTTTTTATTCTTGAGCAAAATATTGTGTGTTAATGTTAAGTCAGCTGGCTTGCAATAATGATAATATCCTTTTCAGGTTATTCTTTTTACAATTCAGTAGAGTTTAATTTCCAGAAATTTGATAAAATTCTTAATTTGTCCCCCCAATGACAATGACAACCAGAAAGATTAATATTAATCCCATATACATTCTAATAATCCATTATATAAAATACTTACAAATAAGATAATGTACTTACTAAGATATGGTGTAGCTCTTCCTGAAATACAAATAGAAACAAATAATTTATGGATACAATCTACTTTCCCCCGTCAGTCTTCTTTCCACTGGAGAGTCTGAGAAAATGACAACCAAGAAGCACAAGCATGTCTGTATCAGTTATTTTGGTGCTGTAATCCCTGGCAAGAGGATCAGTTATGAAATGTGTAAGATGTTCAGTTCTGATATTGGAAAGAAATCTTAGCAGGACCTTAGTCCAGTTACCCAGTTGTGATGGTTTCTCCTCTGTAACTATCCCTTCCAAGAAAGAAACTTTAAGTGGGAACTTTATTTCATTGCAATAATTCAAGTTTTGAGAAATCTACATCCAGTTCATATTTTTAGATGGTTTAAATATGCATTTATTGAGTGTATCTGTATAGTATTTACATTTGCACAGACACGAACATATAATATGGGTATTCTTTCTTTTTTCCTGGTCTCTCATGTGTTTTGCAAGCAATCAGAGGCTGATAAATGCCCGCTTCATTTCTTTTCCTCCTCTTTATACTTTTCTCAATCCTTACAGTCTAACTTTTCTTACCCATGGTCTTGTTTTTCAGCTGCCATTCACTCACTTGAAAAAGAATGTGTGACTTAAATCATGATTTTTTTGTTCTGCTATTTATTTTTTGTTAATTGGTGGAGATTTTGGTCTGCAAATTCAGTAGAGAATGTTTTTTAATTGAATGAAAAGCAACTGAAAAAGATTAGGGACTTCATAAAACAATGAAAAAAATTACCGCTGGAGGACTTAATTACAGAATTTTATTAGTCTAACAAATCTGATTCTTTAAAAATAGAAAATCAACTTATTAATTCAGCAAATATTAATTTAGAGAAACATTTGTTGGAAACAATATTTATGTATTGTGTTAATGTATTAACAAACTATTTTTCCACACTTAGGCCTCCCTAGACTTTTCTTAGATTTTAACTATAATAGGGAATTTAGTTGTAAATATATGGACTCTTTATTTTCCTTTGTATTATTTTCTTGGCTAATAAACAATTTAGTCTCGTGTTCAAGCATATAGTTTATTAACTGGGAGTCTTTAACTTTCCACTAGGAGCACCCATGTGCACCTGTTTCATTACTAACATAATTCGTTGTTTTTTTCTTTTTCTTTTGTGAACCCCTTCCCATGCATCCCCCCATCACCGCCACCCTGCACCAGTGATCCTCCCCTGCTACTGTTGAGACCCTTCTGTGATCCAAAACCTCTCCAAAAATGAAGCCAACAAAATAACCAAATGAAGTTAATAATAAAATAAAATAATAATTAAAAAACCCCAATAAAATACAAAAAAATTGAAATAAAAATTTTTTTAGATGTTGTGTCTTTCATCGCTGTAAGATCTGTTGTCTTGTATGTACAGTGACATTTTCTTCCATATATTCCCCCAGTGTCTTATTTTTTTCCTTTTTTATTCAAAGAAGCTTTAGAATACAGAAAAGTCACATAGAAAATATAAGGGATTCGCATATACTCAACGCTCCTCCCCCTTTCCCCTCTCCCTTATTAATAACATTTTACATGCACATGGTGCATTTGTTACAATTGATGTACAAATATTGAAGCATTGTTACTAACCATAACATCATTAGTTTTTATTTAAGCTCATGTAATTTTGCTAAGTAATAAATTTGAGTAGTTGTATTTTGCATTTTAAAAATGTGTATTGATGCTTAATATTTCCCTAAATATTTATTCTTTGTACTTTCTGTTATGGGAATTAATTGTACATATCCTCTGATGATTTGTTAATAGAAATACTGAATATATATCTTATTGACCTATAATAACTACACAGATATACTTGGTAGTTCAGACTTGCTCTATTATCCTAAACACAGTTTTCCTAATGTGTTACTTTGAGAAAATCTGATTCTAATGATTTCTTTGGTTGGTACTCTTTTTGTATTCTAAGAGAAGAACCTGTGCAGTTCGTTTGCAAGGAGAGTGAGTTGTCTTCCTGGACACCTTTCAGCTCTTATTTTTTTACCTGTTGCAGTGAATTTATATCATTTGGGTCCTTTGCCCGAAATTAGACCATTTACTTCCCCCCTCATTGTTATGCTCTTATTAACTGCATCTCTTTGCTTATGTTTATGAATATTTCACTGGATTCAGGGTTTTATTATTTTAACAATATTTATCTTAATATATACAATTATTTTGTATCCTTTTATATTTTCCTAACGTCATTACAGTGAGGAAATATGGAGAAATATGGTTATTGAGGTGTTTTACAGTCAAAACTAATAATGACAATAGTAATTAAAAGTAGCTTACATTCATGAAACAATGAAAATTGAATTCAGAATTTGAAAATTCTCTAATAAAAAAAGGTGAAAATGAATTTATCCCAGAGTGAAGACATCCCAGAGGAACTTATGTTTGTGTCTCTCATCTCTTCCTATAATAAAAGAGCAATAAATGAAGACTATAGTTCTTTTTTTTTTTTTTTTTTTTTTAAAGATTTTATTTATTTATTCATTTATCCCCCCCTTGCTGCTCAAGCTCGCTGGGTCAGCTAACCACGCCATGCGGGCGGGCCTGCCTTCACCAGGAGGCCCCGGGAACCGAACCCGGGGCCTCCCATATGGTAAACGGGAGCCCCACTAATTGAGCCACAGCCGCTTCCCTATAGTTCTTAAATATACTTGAATCCTAAATGATTACAACAGTTTGCTGTAACTAATTGATTACCACTTGTCCAGGAATTGTTCTAGTGATTTAACTGTTTTAATCCCCATAGAAGTCCTATTGAGGTGGCTATTATTATCTCCATTTCATCCATGAAAGAACTGGGCAGAGACTATCTGTATTAGTCAGCCAAAGGGGTGCTAATGTGAAATACCAGAGACTGGTTGGTCTTTATAAAGAGTATTTATTTGGGGTAGAATTCCACAGTTACCAGGCCATAAAGCATAAGTTTCTTCCCTCACCAAAGTCCATTGCCACGTGTTGGAGCAAGACAGCTGCTGACTTTGCCAGGATTCAGGCTTCTTGGGTTCCTCTCTTCCCAGGGCTGTGTTTCTCTCTGGGCTCAGCACCTCTGGTTCCTCCACAAGGTCAGCTGTAGACTATTAGGCTCTCTAGGCTTTGCTTCTCTCCACAAGGCCAGCTGTGAACTCTCAGGCGAATGGCTCGTCTCTATCCCGGGGCCTTCTCTCCAACATCAAAACTCCAATATCAAAACTGCAACTCAAAAACCGTTCCCTCTGTCCTCTGCCTTGCCTTTTATGTTTGATTCCCCCACCCACCAAGGGGTGGGGCTCAACGCTCTACTGACATGGCCCAATCAAAGTCCCAATTATAATTTAATCATGCCCAGATGAACAGTTTACAAGCATAATCTAATATAGATTTTTGGCATTCATAATTATATCAACCTGCCAAACAGCTACACAATCCAAGATCAGAAATGTCTTAAATGATGCAGTCTGGATTTGTACTTAAAGCACCAAATCCCCAGAGACCATACTTCAAAGGTCATCTATGCATTATGTTATTCTGTGACTTAAAATTTCCGTGTTGGTTCTTTTAGCTCTATAATATAAGACAGATTAGTCTTTAGACATCATACTTTCCTTGACTTTCTCAGATGTTATCATTCTCTTTTTATCTTCTGTCAACCTGTCTTTAATATTCTTTGAATTAAAGGAAATTATTAATTTATCTGCAGTCACTGATCAAATAAAGGTAATCTGGTATTGGAATCCATGTTTGTTTAACTTTGCATTTTTACCCTTTATAAGTTTTGTAGAAGTGAGAGGAGATGTTCTTCTTCCAATTATAAAAGTATTCAGTAAATATCTACCAAGTGTTCTAGGCATCAAACAAGGTATCTCCTCTAAAGACTGAACGCTCTATTAATTGCATTGATGTCATTTCTTCTACCAGAGGCTAAATCAGAGGCTATAGGATGCTGAGGAAGCGCCTCCTCTCTTTTTTTTTTCTTTATATCTCAGACTCTCTAAGGAGTTAAAACTTTTAGGAAATGTAGGCTCTTCCTTTATGGAAGGGCAGTCTGCTGGAGAGGAAAGATCTGTCTTTATGGGGTCAGCCTGGAACAGTAGAAAGAGCATGCACAGGTAAATTAAAGACCTAAATGTAAAAGTTAAAACTACCAGGGGGATGGAAGAAAAGGAGAGAACATCTTCATGATCTTGGGTGTGGGAAAGGACTTCTTTGAATCCCCAAAGCACAGATCATAATGTGAAAAACTGCCATATTTGACCACATCTAAATTAAGTATTTCTGATCAACTAAGAACATCACAGAGTTAAGGGATACTTAACAGATTTGGAGAAGATATTTTCAAAGTCAAAAAGCCACAAAAAATATTAGAATGCAGAAGGGATATTGTAAAGCAACATAAAAGAGATGGAAAACCAATTTCATAAAGAACTAACAGTATGTGAATAGGCAACTTACAAATAGCTAATTATTATTTAAAGAAGCACATGAGGGGAGTGATGTGGCTCAAGGGGTTGAGTGCCTGCTTCCCACATGGGAGGTCCCGGATTTGGTCCCGGGTGCCTCCTAAAACAAAAACAAACAACAAGAAAACAAATGAAAAAACCAACTCAAGGGAGCTGATGTGGTTCTGGCTCATATAAGGTCCTAGGTTCAATCCCCAGCCCCGGAACCTCAAACAACAACAACAACAACAACAACAACAACAACAACAAAACGTATGAACACCTTAAATTAAAGACATATACTCCTGAAACACCTTAAATCTTTTAAGTGATAGATGTGTATTTAAATGCACTCATTCAACTTTGGGTTCAATCTTGGTTTTGTTTCCTAGTTATATGACTTAAGGCTTGTCTTTTGACTTCAGTAAGCCTCAGTTTTCTCACCTGTATAATCTACCAATTATTATGTATCTCAAAGAATTCTGGTGATTTAAAAAATTATATTTACCTAAATTGCTGGCACTTAGAAGGTGCTCAGAGTTATTTCCTTTACTGCTTCCCCGCCCCCCCTTTTTTATTCCTATGCATACTGTTTTGTCTCTGCTCCCCAGGGTTTACATATGCAAGCTCCACTTCTGGACTGAAATTATAAACAGGCTTTGTGATGGTTAGGCTAATACCTTGCAGAGATGGGGCAATGTTCTCCAGGAGACGGTGTATGTTCTAAATCAGCATCCACTCTATGGTGCTGTTTCTCCCACAGCCAGGATTCTCGAGTCCAGGAATCAAAGGATGGAAATGGAAGTGGCACCATTCACTATTACCCTTAGTGATCTACTAGGAAAATTTTTGCTCCCTGTTTCTGCAGCCTTAAGCTCTGCTGGTCTACAGGTCTTAGTTCCAAAAGGAGGAGTACTTCCACAGGAACACAATGATTCTATTGAACTGGGAATTAAGACTGCCACCCTGGCTACTTTGGGCTCCTCGTGCCTCTGAATCAACAGGCAAAGAGGGGGATTACTGTACTGGCTAGGGTGATTGATCCTGACTATCAAGGGGAAATAGGATTGTACCTACACAATGGAGGTAAAGAAGAGTTTGCCTGGAATACAGGAGATCCCCTAGGGTGTCTCTTAGTACTACCATGGCCTGTGATTAAAGTCAATGGAAAATTGTAACAACCCAATCCAAGCAGGACTAACAATGGCCCAGAACCTTCAGGAATGAAAGTTTGGGTCACCCCACCAGGGAAAGAACCATGGCCAGCTGAAGTGCTTGCTGAGGGTAAAGGGAACATGGAATGGGAAGTGGAAGAAGGTAGTGATAAATATGAATTTTGACCATGTGCCAAGTTACAGAAATGAGGACTGTAATGGTCATTAATATTTCTTCCTTGTTTTATGTTTGTATATGTACATAAAATGATGATCTTTGTTTTCTTCCCTAGCCTTTCCCTTTATCATATGACATAAGTTGTATTAGTTTCATGTTGTAGTATTTAAGGATGTCAAGTTTAAGAGTGAATATTACCCAAGGACTTGTTCCCTATTCTGGAGGGATTTAGTGCATTTCTGTTTGTATACAGGACAGTTGAGTATTGGTAGGTGGAAAAAATATACATTTATATGTGTGTTATTATTTTTATTTAGAGACTAAGTATGTTCTTTTTTTTTTTTTTTTTAAAGATTTTATTATTTATTTATTTATTCATTTATCCCCTTCTTGCTGCTTGTGCTCGCTGGGCCAGCCAACCACGCCACGTGGGCGGGCTTGCCTTCACCAGGAGGCCCCGGGAACCGAACCCGGGGCCTCCCATGTGGTAAACGGGAGCCCTACTGATTGAGCCACAGCCGCTTCCCGAGACTAAGTATGTTCTAAGGTGATGTGTATGACTGCCAGGTTGACAAGGGGTGGACTGTGATGGTTAGGCTAATGTGTCAACTCAGCCAGGTAATGGTGTCCAGTTGTTTGGTCAAGCAAGCACTGGGCTAATTGTAATTCAAGGGCATTTCATGGACTTTAATCATCAGTGAGTCGGTTACGTAGATGGCTGGTTCCATCTACAGTCAGCTGAGGAGATTGCCATCAGCAATGAGTGATGACTCATCCAATCAGTTGAAGACCTTAAGATTCAAGGGCACTAATTACTTAGATTCAAGAGGACTAATGACTCTATTTTCAATAATCAAGAGGCCACTGACAGGCCATAGCATGAGTTGGCTATAGAGCTATGCAAAATATCACCACTGGATATGACTACTTCCATGCTTATAAGAGGCATGTAGATATCAAGTTTCCCAGTACCATTTGTTGAAGAGATTATTCTTTCCCCTATTAATGTACTTTGCACCCTTCTAAAAAAAAATCAGTTGGGCATAGATGTATGGGTTTATTTCTGGACTCTCAATTCTATTCTATTGGTCTATCTGTCTGTCCTTATGCCAGTACCACACTGTTTTGATTATTGTAGCTTTATAATAAGCTTTGAAACCAGGCATTGTGAATCCTTTACCTTCATTTTTTTTCCCAAGATTGTTTTGGCTATTTTGGGTCCCTTACAATTCCATGTGAATTTGAGGGTTGTCTTTTCTATTTCTGTAGAAAAGGCTGCTGGAATTTTGATAGAGATTATGTTGATAATGCAGATTTCTTTGGGTAATGTTGATATCTTCAAGATATTAGGCCTTTCAATCTAGAACACAGAATGTCTTTCCATTTATGTAGGTCTTCTTTAATTTCTTTCACTAATGTTTTATAATTTTCAGTGTACAAATATTTCCCTTCATTGGTTAGATTTATTCTAGGTAATTAATTTTTTAAGGTGCCATTATAAATTCGATTGCTTTATTAGTTTCCTTTTTGGATCATTGATTGCTGGTGTATAAAATACACTATTGATTTTTGTTTGTTGGCGTTGTATCCTGCACTTTGCTGAATTTACTTACTAGCTCTAATAGTTTTCTTGTGGATTATATGGGATTTTCTATATATATGAGCATGTCTGCAAATAGAGATAATTTTACATCTTCTTTTACAATTCTGATTCTTTTTCTCTTTCTTGCCTAAATGCTCTGGCTATAACTTCCAGTACAGTGTTGAATAACAGTGGTGACAGTGGACATCCTTCTTTTGTTCCTGATCCTAGGAGGAAAGCTTTCAGTCTTTCATTATTGAGTATGATGTTAATAGTGATTTTTCATAAATTCCCTTTATCATGTTGAGGAAGTTCCCTTCTATTCCTGTTTTTCTGAGTGTTTTTTTTTTTTTTTAAATCATGAAATGGTATTGGATTTTGTCAAATGCCCTTTCTGCATCAAATGGAATAATCATGCTTTCTTTTCCTTCATTCTGTTAATGTGATGGAATACATTGATTAATTTTCTTTGTTGAACCATCCTTGCATTCCTGACATAAATCCCACTTAGTCATGGTATATAATTCTTTCAATGTGCTGTTGGATTCGGTTTGCTAGTATTTTGTTGAGGAGTTTTGCATCTGTATTCTTAAGGGAAATTGGTCTGTAATTTTCTTATCTTTTGATGTCTTTATCTGGCTTTGGTATCAGGGTAATGCAGACTGTGGTAGGTTGAACTGTGTACCCCAGAAAGAAACAAGCTCTTAATCTTAATCCATTCCTGTGATTGTGAACCCATTGTAAACAGGACCTTTTGAAGATGTTATTTGTAGTTAAGGTGTGGCCCAACTTAAGGTTGGGCCTTAATTCTATTGCTGGAGGCAGGGATGAGGAGTACCAATACAGAGCTGCAGGGTCCTATGACCTTGCAAGGCATGGTGTGATTTGGCTGATCTTACTCCCCAGTTGCCCTGCTGCATATGGATGATAGGGAGTCTGGCCAGGGTCGTGGCCCTTCAGATGGTGGTGCCATAAAGAGTTCCCTATGGCAACAGAGGCCTTGAACCAGGTCTGCTGGCCTGCAGCTCTGTGCTGGTGCACCTCATCCCTGCCTCCAGTAACAGGATTAAGGCCCAACCTCATTCAGTTAAGGTGTGGCCCAACTGAATCATTCCATCCTTTTATTGAAATTCCCCTCTTGTTCATACATTGTTTTCCTGATTTCCTTATTAGTTCTTTGTCCATGGTTTCCTTTAACTCTTTGAGCATATTTAAGAGTGTTGTTTTAAAATTTTTGTCTTGTAAGTCCAATGTATGAGTTTTCTCAGGGATAGTTTTTGTCAATTTATTTTTTTCTTTTGAGTGGGCCATATATTCCTTTTTTAATTGTATGCTTGTGATTTTTGTTGAAAAATGTACATTGGAATATTATAATATGGTAAACCTAGAAATAAGATTCTTCCTCTTCCCCAGGGCTTGCTGTTTTTTGATTGTTGAAGGCTGTAGCCATCCAGTTGTTTAGTGAAATTTCCAAACTATTTTTTTTTTTTCAAAGACTGTATTCCTTATTATGTGTGGTCACTAAAATCTCTGTTCCTGTAGCGTGTGTTCAGTTAGTGTTTTGATAGGGATTTCTGTGAATGCCAGGATCTAAAAAAGCCCAACAGAACAAAACAAAAGCTTAACATACACATTTAATCTTTGTTGTTTGGCTTTGTGGTAGGGTACTTCTTCAACCCATAGCCAGGCTTGCACCAAGTCTAGAGATCAGAGAGAGATGACAGCTTAGGGCCTTCTCAGGTGTGTCTTCTCTGAGCATGTGTTTTGCCTGGGGGTACATGTGTTGCTTTTTAATTTATTCAGTGTATACTGATGCTTTTGAATGCTGTGATTTCCCAAAGAAACTCTTCTCAGCTTTTCTTCCAAGGATTTAGGTGATCTTTTTTTATGTTTCAACCATAATCTTTAGCCCCATGTAGCTTCAGGTTGTTCTATGCCTGTTACTTTTCTGCCCTGAAAGAGTCCCACATTAGATGAAATAGAGACTTATACCTTGTGGCTGTCCTTCAGGTGGCCCTGACAGGTTAGAAGAGAAAAGACAATAATTTGTGAATAAAGTCTGTTTTGCTTCCTTCCCAATCAGGGACCATGGTCCCAAACTGAGAATGCAGGTTGTCATCTTCAAGAGTGATACAGAGTCTAGGAAGGGATGGGGCAAGGGCAATTAAAAATATCATAAATCTTTCCTACATTTTTAGTTGACTTTTTCTTCATTCAACATTATTTTGATTGCTGTAAACCTTTGACTGTTACATGGAATTCTGATAAAGTTGGTTCTGAAAGTATTCCTTTTTCTATGTTTTTGTGTAGGGATGGGAGCTTGGAGTGTCCTTTGCCATGTTGCTGATGCTATTCTCTCTCTCTCTTTTTTTTTAAATTTTTTAATTTTTAAAAAGATACTTAGATTACATATTCTATCTTTTGTTTTTATTAACTCCCAATTTGCTAAGTCTTCAGGAAGGTGGCTTCTTTAAATATAGCAAACCAAAAATTGCAGACTGTTTACTTACTAAAGCTTAAAAATAAGAACTTCATATATGTCTGATGGAGACAACACAAAACAAGTTAATCTGCTTCTTCGTAAAATCTGACCTTTTTTTTTTTTTTTTTTCTAAAGGAAAGGCTGCATTAAGCCTAATAGTCCAAGACTATAATTACAAAATACAAATCCTAAGCTGCTATTAAGAATGAAGAACCAAAAAAAAAAAAAAAAAAAAAGAATGAAGAACCTAAAAAATGCTAGATTCCTTCCTCATACTTTATTCCAAAATGAATTCCAGATATATTAAAGATTTAAATATAAAAAGCCATAAAAATATTATAAGAAACATAAGTACATATTCATATCATCATACAGTTGAGAGGTACTCTCATAAAAAAAGATTGTTAAAAACTTAGTTTCAATATTAAAAAGCCATTATTTGCTGAGTGGTAGGATTAAGGGTTTTCATTTAATTATTGTACTTAATAACATATTACATAAATTATTTTGTATGATCAAACATTATGTAATTTGAAACTTAAAAAACTTCACTAGAAAATTTTCAAGAAACAAGAAACTGTGTAATAGCAAAGGGTCAGTATCTTTAATCATTATAAAAAGTTTTTACAAATCAATTAAAAATCAATGTAACATATGAACAGGCAGGTCACAAAAGAAGAAATAGAGTTGGCAAAAATATTGGAAAACTCTTCTAACTAGTAAACATGCAAACAAGAAATTAAAATGATACCATTTTCACCTATCAAACAGAGATTTTAAAGTTTGTTCATGACTGGTGTTGGTCAAGATACAGAACAAGAGATAGTCTCGGCCATAATTGGTAGGAGTATAAATTGGTTCAACATTTTTACTTATCTATATATTATGATCTTCTAAAAGAAGTAAATATGTCAGTGTAGAATTTAACCAGCCTATCCATGTGCTACATTTCTAAAGACGATATAGATTTGCCCATACCCTCAGCATCTCACCCAGAATAGTCCACAGTGCTGAAGCTCCCTGAAGGTCTACTCAGTGTAATCAGTAAAGTGAATGAAATAGCCTTGGGCCTCTGGATGAACAATGACAGGACTGTCAGGGCTACCCCTACTGAGTCCACCTCGAAGTCTGAATTCAATACAGAGCTAAATCCATAGTGTCTGAGCAGTTAAAAACTGGCTTCATATATACAGAGCTTAAAAGCCATTCATTTAATCATCTATTCTTTGATTTCCCATCCAAAAAATTGGCAGGTATATCAAGAATGAACAAAGTATTAAATATCAAACATATGCTCTATTAATTCCCTTTCCATCTCTGGTTCAAAGACAGAGTTTGGCTAACAGGTATATTAGGAAAGAAAGAGAAAGCAAACTTCAAAAATTATCCTTATCTCAATTTCCTCTTGATTTTTAGATATCTTTTTATAAGTATTTCTATCTTTTAAGGTCAAAATTAGGATGATTTAGCCTCTGGTAGAAGAAATGGCAGGTAAGCATTATAGAACAGGGTTAGCCATTAAGAGTACATACATAATGAAATAGTATGGGACTTCGAAATAAAAATGGTGGGTTGAACACATGTACCTACTATCTGAAACTCCACTAAAACAACAATAAAGGGAATTTTATTATTTTTTAAAAGCAAGAGGTTACAAGTAAAAAGAGAACAGGAGAGAAGACAATAGCAATAAAACTTTGGAAGAGTGGCTTCCAGCAGACTAGCAAAGGCTGCATAAGGCGGTAGTGGAGAAAGCCAAAAAGCAATCTGAGTTTCACTGCAGAACTACTACCTCCCCTCAAAAAAGGTTCAGGATTTGGCAGTAATATCAGACACCATTTCATAGGATGTATTCTTGGTAGTGGAATTGCCAGATCAAGTATATGCATATTTCCAAGTGTAAAGATAATGCCAAAATGATTTCAAAAGTGGTTTTGTAACTTGGTTATTTTGGGCTATATCTTCTCTGATTTTTTTTTTTTTTTTTTTTTTTTTTTAAGATTGGTTCTTTCCTTTTGAACTGCTGTAGCTCCAGGCCTGATTTTTTATGGTTTTATAAAAATGAGTCAGCAAATTTTAGAATCTTACTCTCCTTTTCTAGATTATTCTGAGCCATCCTCCCCAGATTAAATAAAAATTAAGAACTATATATTTGCAAAAAAAAAAAAAAATTTTTTTTGTCCTGTTTCTCCAGGTAAAAGTCTGGAGGCCTATCTGCTTCAGTGTTCTTATAAGTACTCTCTATGAGCAAGGGCATTGAAAGGAGAAGTGAAGAACATATGAGAAATAAAACCTTGTAATTTAGTATTTTCAATATAGGGCAAGGGGGTGCTAGTAGTCTGGTCATGGTCAAGTTTGAATCACTTGAAGTGTGGCCCTTGGACAGGATAGAATTAGTATATCCCATTCTTTCCCACATGTTGAATAGAAGAGATGGCACTGAGAGGAAACTGGAGAACATTTAGTTTATAAGACTTTGTGAATGTTTCTTTGTCCCTGTCAGGTTTGGAACCAAAATTGCCTGATTTCTTCATATATATTATGTCCATCATCAATAAATCTTAGATACTTTTGGCCAAATGGTCTATCCTTCCTCCAATGTTTTTTTATTTTTATTTTTTTTTAAGATTTATTTATTTCTCCCCACCCCCTTGTTTGCACTTGCTGTGACTGTTTGTCTTCCTTATTTCTTTTTTTCTTATTTTTTGAATAAATATATACATTTCTCAATTAAATGTAATGGATACATGTTTCTTTAGGAGGCACTGGGAACTGAACCTGGGACCTCCGATGTGGGAGGAAGTCACCTAATTGCTTGAGCTGCCTCCATTCCCTGCATTTACTGCACCTGCCACCTGTCAGCTCATTGTCTTGCTTGTCTACTTTAGGAGACACTGGGAAACTCTGTTCCCTGCTTTGTTGTGTCTCTCATTATGTTTTTCTCCTTGTGTCTCTTGTTGCATCATCTTGTATCAGTTTGCTGTGCCTGCCTGTTGCTTCAGCTTGCTGTCTTCTTTAGGAGACACTGGGAACTGAACCATGGATCTCCTATGTGGTAGGTGGGAGCTTAATAGCTTGAGCCACATCCACTTTCCCTCCAGCGTTCTTAAATGTTTATTTTTTATTGAGGGGATCATGATTTCTCATAGATATAGCGGTCTTCTAGGTTTATAATTGGTAATTTAGATGTCTGCTTTCTTAAAGTTTAGCCTAAAATATCTGACAGTTTTTAGCCATTTGTCCTCAGTTATTGCAAAATCTAAGCCAATGTGATCTATTACTTTAAAAAAATGCATTCTATTATTAATAGAACTCCTTTTGTTAATATGAATTAGGTCAATGGTAGTTCTATTTGCTTCTCCTATCCATTAAGATACAATATAATGAGTTTGATTCTTTTGCACTTTGTTGTTTCATTTTCCCACCCATCTATCTTTTATCTTTTTGAATTTCTATTTCCATTTTTAATCTCATTCCTATCTGATTATATTCTATTAACTTTGATAACTTTGTTCACTTTAATTGTCCAGCCTCCCAACTCAATTTTTGGTTCTTGTGTATATGATTTAAAAGACTCTATAGAATATGTAAAAAAAATTATTCTCTTCTTTTTGTATTTTTCTATTTTTCTTTCTCAGCTTCAACTCATTTTTATTCCCTGTAAGAACACTCTTTTTTGTTACTGGCAAGTCAGTCGACCTGATTGGTATTCACTGTACTTCTCTTCTATAAATCATCTGGGTTTCGTTTCAGGATGATTTTCAACAACAGAAAAATTCTTGGCTTTTTTTCCACTGAAGAAATAACAACTATAAAACTTAGTAATAGCCCTGTGAACACAGCAATAGACTTTAGCAGTAGAATTATAAATAAGATAATGTACTTACCAGGAATTGGTGAAGTTTTTGCTAAAATAAAAACACAAACAATTATTTTTTATTTAGCTATTAAATGTACAACTTGGGGGAGTCTTATAAAATGACACTCAAGAAGCATAAACATTTCACCATCAGTTAATTTGCTACTGTGACCTCCACCAAAGTGTCCATTATGAGGCATGTAAGGTACAAGTTTCAGGACTGGAAAGAGCCTGTTAGTTCTTAGCTCTTAGACTGACAGGACCCTAGGCTATTCACCCACTTGCTGTTTGTACCCCTCTGTGAAGTCCCTGCCAGGTAAGAAACTTTGATTTGGGACTCTTCATTAAAGAGGAGCTCATTATTTTGTACTTCTCTTATTTTTTTCCCAATATTTGAATAGCCCAGACTTAGTTTTTATGCATATATATTACAAGTGAGTTCATTCTTTTTATTTTTATTTATTTATTTTTTTCATTCTTTTTATAAATGAATTCTTTTCCTCCAGCCTCCCATGTGCTTTGAGAGCTTTCAGAGACTGTCGAAAACTTTACTTCTTGGTGAGGAGATGATGATGGACAACGGCCATTCCAGGGAATGGAGAGAGCCTGCAGCTGCAGGCAGGATAATCCCATCCACCGTATCCATGGGATATAAGCCCCCTCTCACTTGGAGATGGAGTGGACATCACCATCCCAAACTCCTCAGGATTGGGGGAAGAGCTATGGACTAGAGTATACTTAATGGTATTCTGTTGTAGACATAATATGATTCAAGCAATGGAAGAAATTACAACAGTGAGGGTGAGCCAGTGGCCACTGGACACTTTTGGGGCAGGGAAGGGAAAAGCAGTTGTAATACAGGTGCTTTTTCAGGACTTGGGAATTATCCTGAGTGACAGTACAACGACAGATATAGGCCATTTTACATCAGCATATAACATGCAGAACTGTGTGGGAGAGAGTGTGGTCTACAATGTGAACTATGGTCCATGCTTAGTGGCAAAGCCCCAGGATGTGTATATCCATTGCAGATGATGTGCCACACTAATGGAAGATGTTTATGTGAGATGTTATGGGAGGTGGGGAACATGGAAATCCCTGTAATTTTTGTGTAACATTTATGTAATCTAAGCATCTTTTAAAATATAAAACAAACAAACAAAAAAACAAAAAACAAAAAACTTTACTTCTCTCCTTTTACTTCTTTAATTTTTTCATTTCCCACTCTTTCTAGTCTTCTTTTTCAGTTATCCTCCATTTATTTGATTAAGAATTTACAACTAATCCTAGAGTCTTTTGTACTGTTTTATTTTTTTAAAAATTATTTTTGTTCAGTGGATTTTTCTGGTTAAAAATTTCATCAGGAGCTGCTTTTTAATTGGCTTAGGGAGCAATTAAAAATATCAGGTCTAGAGAAACTATTAAAAAACTGAAGAATAAATTTAGACTATTACTTAAGTTAAAAGATCCAATAATTGAGAAAAAATAACCTACCAACTGGTTCAGCAAATCCTAATTTAGAAAAAAAAAAACACAATTGTTAGTTCTAATTATATAATGAAACATATTATTGTTTAGCACTCAATTCTACCACAGTTAGGCATTTGGACTCTTTTCTAGATTTTAGCCATGATATTTACTAGGTTGTAAAGATATCCTCAGAAATTATTTTTGTTTTTCTTTGTTTTATATTTTCAGCAATGCTCAGTTTGTAGGTATGGGTTAAAGCACATAAATCTTAACTATTGTCACCTGAAAATCTAGAAACATACATGGAAATCTGTTTTTTTTTTTTTTTTAACTACAGTATCACTGATTTTATTTATGCTTATGTAATATATATTAAGAAATATATAAATATGTTAATGTGGGAAAGGGTGGGAGGGGGAGGAAGTGGGGCATCTGGGAATTCCTTATATTTTTTATGTAACATTTATGTAATCTAATGCTTCTTTAAAAATAAAAAAGTTAATTATAAAAAAAAATATATAGGTAGTTAAAATTTTAATTTATTTAGTGGTTATTGAGGCTCAATATATCATCAAATAATTGCTGTTTGGGTTTTCTATTGTGTGCATAACTGTACATGTTATTCAACCATTTGTTAAGAAACTTGTTGACCTATAAAACTGATGCAAATATTTTTGGCAGGTCAAATTTGCACTAGCATTTACCATATCATTTCTTCTCTGATGTCTTCTAAGAGAAGATATGGATGGTTGGAGTTAGAGCTACCTGACTGTGATGGAAGAGCAAAGCAAATTGTTTTCCTGGAGCTTTTCTTCTCTCACCCATTGCAGTAGGTTTATTTCATTTTGGGGTCTGCCAAGAAGCCATGCCATTTAATCTTCCTTTTCCTTGTTACACTCATTAACTTTACTCTTTACTTATGCTTATGAATATCAGATTGGAATTTAGCATCAAGTACTGATTTGATAATGATAGTATTTCTTATAATGTATATAATCTGTTAATAATTTCCTAATCTTTCACCATATCATCAATTATCTATATATATCACACAGAGAAAGTGTAGAGAAATGTTGGCACTGACATTTCACAGTGTTGACACTATAATAATAATAGCGAGCTAAATTAGCTTACATCCTATAGAATTTAGCATTTGAAAAGGAACTTACTGATGGACGATGTAGGTCCTTTAAAACAGAGAAAAATAGAGCCATGAGTAATGTGTGATATATGAAAATATATTAGATAAATAAAGAAATTTCTCTAGGTTTGTGAGTTAGAACAAAATTGTTATGCAATTTTCAGAGGGTGCCTCCAAGACGGTTGAGACTGTATTTAATGAAAGATCATTTTAAGAACTAGTCAATCCTGGGAATTTTGGTGTTCTATTTGAAGGAACTCTGTTGAGAGAGACTTATCTTTTATGTACTTTACCCTTATATCCAGGACAAGGAGGAAACTCAAATCTTTTAGGAAGATTTGAATATTTAAACCTTTACCTATCACCCTTTACTTTTCTTGCAAAACTGGACTCTTTGATAGAAATTCCTTCTAGATTTTGGTTTGCAAAAGATTTTTATTTGTTTTGTGGTATTTAGTCTTAAAGTGCATTTAAGCTTTCCTGCAAATTGTTCAATTTCTCTAAAAAGACTCACTAATATGAGGGGAACACAGGAAGTGAAAGAATGACATTGAGATTTTCAAAGTTGATTATGTCCATATCCAGACTTATCTACCAAAAGGTCTTCATTTTCCAGACACTACTCACAGAAAAGTAACTTACTGGATATTTTCCTAATAGTTTCTGAAAAACAAAAAAAATAATTAAGGGAGAGTGGTTTGATCTACTACCTTAGGCCTACCTCGAAATACTTCTTTGTATTGTTTCAATATTTAGTTTTCCCTAGATCACTACTGTGACCTTTTAATATGGAAGTCCTAGTAGAGACGTAGGTGTATGAACCATTCTTGTATTCACAGCCTCCTGTATTTTCTATCCTTTTAATGACACTTAGTGTACTGTGTATAAAGTTTAGATGTTGCTTTTCTTTCCTTCTTCGCTTCCCTCCTTTAATTCTATGACTAATTTCCTTTCCCTGCTTTCAACTCATTTCATTTAAAACATTGGTTATTTTATTCTTTCCTAACATGAGCATTCTAATTTTTTTTTCAATAGACAAATCAGTTCTCCTGATACAACAATATATTTCTCAGTTTATTTTTAGTATAGATCAATGGGGTTCAAGTATAAGATAATCACCAATAACTCCAATATTATTACCTTTTTGATCTTCTGAAAATGAAAAATATCTTAATAAAATCTTATGCAAACTATATTAGCCCAGGAGTGTTCATACTTTCTTACTTTTGTGGAAACAATAAGTAAATGTTCTCTCTGAGCCCCATATAACTTATGTTCCTAAATTTTGTCATGGGTTAAAACCATTTAAGAACTTACCAAAATTCTTATCCTTTAAATGTCTTTCTCCTCATTTCATTTCTTTTACTTTACTTACCTGTTTGTATGATTATCACTTTGATTTCAAGATTATGTTTGATATTAAGAACTTTAAATGATTAGGGCAGCATTTCTCTGAACTCATATCATTTAGTAATCAGAGTGCTTTAATTCAGATGATGAACAGAACTTACGGATAGATGTTCCAGAACCTTTTAAGATACAAAGACAAAGGAAGAAGAGAAATAAATACATCTAGGCCATGGATGATATCAGAGATATTACAGTAGTTTCCTGGATTAAAACAAAATTTTCATTTGTGCACTTTCTGGAGGATGCCTCAGAATAAAGAAATTGAGAGTGAAAGCTCATTTTAAGAAGCTGACCTAATTTCGCAGATTTTAGTGTCCTTTATTGGAGGACATCTGCTGAGACCTCCGCAGAAGCAGGTACAATCCTTTAGCTGCAGAAGGTAGAAAAGCTTTTAGGAAGGTTTTAATTTGATTAAATATTTCAACTTTACTTTTTGCCACCCCCTCTTTTTTTTTCAATCTCTCAAACTGAACTCTCCTTTGTTATATAGATTCCAATCTATAGTGATGCAAGTTTTTATTTTTAGTGTGTGTGTGTTTCCTTTAGTTAGCCACATTGAAACTCTTCTGTAAACTGTCACAATCTAAAAAGTTCTGAGTAATAGGTAAGGAACCTAGATTGGGAAAAAAGAATATTATGATTTACAAAGTGATATTATAATGGTCTCCATGCACTGTATCTCCTAATATATATAAATTGAGATACGGGAAAATAACTTACCAGTAGATTTCTTGGCGATTTCTAAAATGCAAAAACAAATAAGTGAGTGTGGTGAATTGCTAGAAGACTAAGGATCTTCCTATTTTATTATTATTATTTTTTATAGTATTTATTATGTATTTTTAAAAAATTTATTGAAGTATATCACTCATACATGAACATACATAAACAATAAGTGTAGTAATAGTTATTTATTTATTTATTTATTTATTTATTTATTATTATTATTATTTTTTTTATTTTACCAGGAGACCTCAGGGATCGAACCCAGGTCCCTCCATATGGCAGACGGATGCCCAACCATTTAAGCCACATCCGCCCCCGTAGTAATAGTTTTGAACTTACAAAACAAACATACATAACATCACACAGGGCTCTCATACCTCACCCTACCACCAATACCTTGCATTGTTGTGAAACATTTTTAACTAATGATTAAAGAGCATCCTCAAAATATTACTACTAACCAAAGTATTTTCCCCCAACCCACCCTATTATTATTATTATTTTTATATCATTTATACATGAACAGACATAAACAACAAGTGTATAGTAAAAGTTGTGAACTTACAAAGCAAACATTCATAACATCATTCAGGGGTCCCATACATCAACCCTCCACCAACACCTTGCATTATTGTGAGACATTTGTTACAAATTATGAAAGAATATTGTCAAAATCTTACCACTAATTATAGTCCTTATCTTACATTTGGTGTATTTTTTCCCCCAACCCACCCTATTATTTTTAAAATATATTTTTATGATAGAACTTGTAAACTTACAAAACAATCATGAACATGTCCAGAATTCCCAAACAACACCCCTCTATCAACACACCACACCCTAGTAGAATATTTATTACAGATTATGAGATAATATCATCCAGTTATTCCTTGGCCCACAGTGTACATTTGGCACACTTTTTCCATACTTCCCCATTATCGACACATTACATCTTTGGCATAGATACAAGAATATTACATTATTACTGTTAATCACACTCCATAGGTCACTCCAGTTGTATTTTTCCCATGCTTCTCCACATTCCCACCACCCTGCAATACTGATGTACATCTGCTCTAGCTCAAAAAGGACACTCGTGCATCTGTACCATCAACCACTATTCTCATCCACCTCTGGGTTTACTGTGCTATTCAGTCCCTAGATTATCTCTAGCTTTTGTCATTTGGCATTTACATCCCAAGGCTACCATTTTCAACCACATCCCCATTTAAAAACCAGCTGTTATTATAATGTGTTACCATGAACTCTGTACATTTCCACACTTTTACAGTAAAGCTAATTAAAACTTCTACATACATTAAATATCAGTAGTCCATCTCAGTCCTCCTCTTATCTCCTTTAAGAATCCACCACCTACCACCAGGTCTTGAAGATATTTTCCTATATTTTCTTCTAGACGTTTTATGATTCTTGCTTTTATATTTAGGTATTTTATTCATTTTGAGTTAATTTTTTATAGGGTGTGAGATATCCTCTTTCCTTCTTTTGCTATGGATATCCAAGTTTCTCAGCACCATTTGTTGAATGGACTCTTCTGCCTGAGCTGGGTGGGTTTGACAAGCTAGTAAAAAATCACTTGACCGTAGATGTGAGGGCCTGTTTCTGAACTACCAATTTAGTTCCATTGTTCTATGTGTCTGTCTTTATGCCAGTACTATGCTGTTTTTATCACTGTGGCTAGGTGATATGACTTAAAGTCCTCCAGCTTCGTTTTTCCTTTTTAAGATGTTTCTGGCTATTCAAGACCCCTTACCCTTTCAAATAAATTTGATAATCATGTTTTCCATTTATTTAAAGAATGCTGGTGGAATTTTTACCGAGATTGCATTGAATCTGGCTATCAATTTGAGTAGAATTGACATCTTAATGATACTTAGTCTTTCAATCCATGAGCATGGAATATTCTTCCAATTATTTAGGTCTTTTAAAAATTTCTTTTAACAATAAGTTGTAGTTTTCTGAACACAAGTACTTTAAATCATTGGTTAAGTTTATTCCTGAATATTTGGGTTTTATCTGCCATATTTTATTTTCACCACATTTTTGATGCTTTTAGTTACTTTTATTGATATAATCTTCATTTCTAGATTCTCTTCCAGGCCTCTCTCTCCTTTCTTTACTTTTCAGGCTGTAGCACAACCTTTAGCATTTCCTGCAAAGCAGGTCTCTTGGTTACAAACTCTCTCAGTTTCTGTTTATCTGTGAATATTTTAAACTCGCCCTCATTTTTGAAAGACAATCTTGCTGGATATAAGATTCTTGGCTGGAAGTTTTTCTCTTGCAGTATCTTAAATATATCATACCATTGTCTTCTTGCCTCCATGGTTTCTGGTGAGAAATCAGCACTTAATCTTATTGGGTATCTCATACATTATGCATTGCTTTTCTCTTGCTGCTCTCAGAATTCCCTCTTCGTCTTTGGCATTTGACATTATGATTAGTATGTGACTCGGAGTTGGTCTATTAGGATTTTTTTGGATGGGAGTACATTGTGCTTCTTGGACATGAATATCTATGTCCTTCAATAGGGTTGGGAAATTTTCTACCATTATTTCTTCAACCATTCCTTCTGCTCCATTTCCCTTCTCTTCTCCTTCTGGGATATCCATAACACATGTGTTTGCATGTCTCTTGCTGTCCTTTAGTTCCCTGAGACCTTGTTCAAGTTTTTCCAATCTTTTCTTCATCTGTTCTTTTGTATGTTCACTTTCAGAGGTCATTTCTTCCATGACCACCATGGTTATATGATTCCAGTGTATTTTTAATTTCACTTATTGCACCTTTCATTCCTATAAGATCTCCTATTTTTCTATGTATATTTTCAAATTCTTCTTTGTGTTCATCCAATGTCTCCTTAATATCCTTAATTTCTTTAGCCATCTCATTGAATTTATTAAGGAGATTTGTTTGAACATCTATGATTAGTTGTCTCAACTCCTTTATGTCATCTGGATGCTTATCGTGGTCCTTTAACTGGGCCATATCTTCCTGTTTCTTGGTGTGGATTGTAATTTTTTGTTGGTGTCTTGGCATCTGGCTTACTAGGGTATTTATTCTGGGTGTAGTTTTTCTCTTTAGTTTAGGGGCTTTTTGCCCTTCTTCCTTGCTGGTTTTGTAGTAGGAGCCAAGGATGTAGTTGGTGCTGTAAGCTGTGGAGGCTCAAGCTACCCTCATTGCCCCAAGGACCAATGAAGCGTCTCCCAACTTTCTCCTTTGCCAGGGATAGGGACAGAGCCACAACTGTGTGGAATAATCCAAGTTATGCAGGCCTAGACTGTAGTTGCCCAGAGAGACTGATGAAGCTTCACACCCCTTTCTCCCCTGCCTGGGGTAGGAATGGAGCTGCAGGTGTGGGCAGCATTCTATGCAGTTCAGGTCCAAGATGACCACAGTTGCCCCGGTAGGCTTCCGATTTTTCAGTCTTTGCCAGCTAACTGTACCTGCACTTACCTGTATAGGCTGGTGCAGGGCCCGCCCGCTTCCTTCCTGCTAGAGGTGGGGCTGAAGCCTAGGCTAGGGCTGCAAGCCAGTCTGAGTGAAAGAAACCGGTCTCTACCGTCACTGTGATTTTCAGTCAGCCCAGCTTCCCCTCATGCTGGGGGTGGAGTCAAAATGGCAGCTACCAGCCTCCTTCTGACTTGGATAGGCTCAAACTTTAGCTGTTCTTAGGGTTATACTTTAGCCAGCTGAATTTACTAATCAGTAGCTGAAATCGGTGGCCAACCGTCTCTTCCTCCCTTGTTTTTGGGAAATGGAGCTTCCAATTCCTGCCACAGAATAGCTCCTGGGGTGGCTTGCACTGCCAAAGTACAATGATCACCGGCCTCTGCAGCGTGGCCTGTAGTTTCCTGGAGAGGCTGGCGCAGCTCCCCCCAGCTTCCTCCCTCCCTGAGGTGGGCCTGGGGCTTAGGCTAGAGCAGCCATCTGATCTAGATGGAAAGAAGCCGGTCCCTACCAGCACTGTGATTTTCAGTCAGCCCCGCTTCCCCTCATGTCAGGTGCAGGGTTAAGATGGCGGCTTACCAGTGTCTTTCTGACTTGGACAGGTTCAAACTTTAGCTGTTCTTAGGATTGAACTTTAGCCCACCGAATTTACTAATCAGTAGCTGAAGTTGGTGGCCCCGTTTTGGGAAGTGGAGCTTTTAATTCCAGCCATGGAACAACTCCGGAGGCGGCTTGTGCCTCCAGTGGAGGATGGGCACCAGCCTCCGGGCTGTGGAGTGCTCTACTTATGAATCCTCTCTGCAGATGGGCAGTCTCCTCCTTCCATTCATTCAAGGATGTTGCAGGATGCTCTTCTGATCTCCTGGAGCCCCCAAACAAGTGCTCTAGATAGCTCTGGGTGATCACCAACTTCCTTGTAGCAGGAGCTGATTCTCAGAGCTCTTTACTCTGCCGCCATCTTGCTGGTTGTCCTATTATTATTTTAAAAGATTTACTTATTCCCCCTCTCCCCCCGTTGTTTTTGGGCTTCCTGTGCCTATTTGCTCTGTGCTTTTCTGTGTCTGCTTGTCTTCTCCCCAAGCAGCACTGGAAACCGACCCTGGAACCCTCTGGAAAGGGAGAGAGGCACTCAATCTCCTGTGCCACCTCAGCTCCCTGGTCTGCTGCATCTCCTATTGTCTCTCCTCTGTGCCTTCTTTTGTTGTGTCATCTTGCCGTACCAGCTTTCCACTCGGGCCAGCACTCCTGCGCGGCCAGCCTGCCCTCACCAGGAGGCCCTGGGAATACAACCCTGGACCTCCTATATGGTAGATGGGCACTCAATCGCTTAAGCCACATCTGCTTCCCCCTATTTTATTTTTGAAGCTGAGCTTTAATAGCTTTAATATCTAATTCCTTAGTGTTCCATCGCCCTCACTCCTGCTAGAATGGTCAATTTTGGTTGTAACTATTATTTTTATGTTAATCATTGTTAAAATGCCTTACAAATTAACAAAATCTTAGTATGGTAGGGAAAAGGAAAAAGGAAAAATAAGAACTTGGATAGTTGCAAAACTGGACATCTTTGGAGCCACAATTAAGCAAAAGCAACCCATATAATTGACAGTTCATTGTATTCCTGGAATTATTCAAGGAATAATTTGTATTCCTGCTTGTAATCTTTGATTCTTCCCAACACATTCTCATCATTGTTTCCAAGTTATATTTCTGAAATAAAAATCTATCATGATATACCTTACTCATTCTTGAAGACTCATCATAATTCTTTTGAGTATTTTTAGAAGGCCTAAAACTGAGTTCATCTGTCCCTGTTTTGCTCTACCATGACTTGTAGCATTTATTATGCTACTATTGTTTCATTTATTTGTCTCTCTTGCCTATTACATTATAAGCTCTATAAGATATTTTTATTTATTTTTGAATAAGCACCACTTGGTGTAAGCACAGATGTGACATATAGGAAATACTTATTGGATGGATAAATGAGTGAATCAAGACAGTTCCCATTTATACTATTTCTTTGGTTCAACTAAATACAGTTATTCATTGGCAATGAGTTGAGGAGGAAGATCTGTATCTTCTGTTATTTTATCAGGAGCCATCACACTCTGGTGTTTTTTGATAAAGTGGAGCTGCACCTGCAAGGGATTTTGGTAGGTGAAATCCTCCCTATTCTTTCACTTCTTTCCACACTGTTAGGTTCAGGAGAACAACATCAAATATTTGTAATCTTAATTTTGATTTCATCTTATTTATTCATTTATCTAACGTTTTAAGTTTTTACACACCATCAGTGTTGCTCTTCATTTGATATGGACCTCAAAAATGACCGACTAATGTTCCTCTCAAATCCCAATTTAGTTTGTATTTGTCCCAAAATCATTAATAATAGATTCTGTGACATAAAGAGAGGGATTGAATGATATGGATATGGCTAGAAATGAAAAATGCCAGAGAGAGGAACAACATTCCAGTCATTGGGAAATGTAAAGGAAACCAGAAATTGGAACCTGAAAGCAGCTTGCCTTTGTGAGCTAGTTCTTTTCCCATAATATAAAGACAAAGAAACAAATCCATTTTTTGCCCCTTGGAACTTGGAGAATGTTACCATTGATAGCTTTCCAAGGGAGGTGTTTGTATCCTTCCCTTATGGCACCAAACCCTCTTTTAGCTGAGATAAAAGAGCCAGTGTTTCTCCTTTTTCTTGAGAGTCTAGTGGGAGAAGTGATAATGCAGGATCTTGCCAAAGCTCATTTCGTTTCATCTTGCTACTAACTTGCCTCTTATATTTTCCTCTCCATGCATTTTTTAATAGTTTCAAACTATTTTTTATTCTTTATTACATACACATATGAATCCATAATCAGTACATAGTATTAGTCTTTGTTGGTGTTTTATTCAAACTTACATGCATCACTCCATGTCTTGATTTTTTTCACTCAAATGCTTGTGAGAATTTCTTGCTAATATATATATTTGTTTTATCATATGTAACTGTTCTACATTTTTTGTTGTGTAAATATAACACACTTTATTTGCTCATTCCCTCATTACTTTCCTACATGCCTTACTACAAATTGTTATGTAATGACCACATGATATATAGTTCCTTGTACTTGTGTCAGCTATTCTACAGTATATTCTCGGAGTGGAATTTTAAGAAATGCTTCCTTACCCCTTATATAATAAAGGCATTCTCTATATTTCCTTTTAATAGTTTGAGTTTTTTTCCCCCTTGCATTTTAGTCTTTGATCCCCTTGGAATTTATTTTTAAGTATAATGTATGGCAGGGTTCTAATTATATTTCCTCATATGGGGAGCCAATTACCCTCAATTCATTTTTTGAATAGGCCATCACTTCTTTCCTGACTTGTGCTGTCATTTCTACCATATACCAATTTCCCACAAATTCATGGGCATGTTTCTTGACAATATATTCTATTCCACATAACTAATGCATCAATACCAAATAATTTTAATAATTATAGCTTTATGTAGGGTATCATATTACCTAAACATGGTAATTTTATCCTTTCTTTTCTAATTCTTGTACCACTTTTTCTTCATTTTACTGCACTAGTTTGAATTTCCATTCAGAACCATGATTAGTAGCAGAGGTATAGGGCGATCCATCCTTGTTCCTGCCTTTAAATGAGAAGGCTTCTAAAAGTCCAACAATATTGTATCTATGAATTTGTGTAGGACACATGTTTCCATTTTATTAATCTTGTTTCTCCTCATGAAAATTCTTGGATATAAGTTCTGGGCTTCTTAGTCTTTTCCACATTCATGGTATTTTTAGGATGAAATTTTCTAATGTGTTATTATGAATCTGCTGAAGGCCTTCTTTATTCTAGGAATTCATAGCATTTTTTTTTTTTACCGGGAGGTACCGGGGATCGAGCCCCGGTCTCTCCATATGGTAGACGGATGCCGAACCTTTTGAGCCACATCCGTTTCCCATAGCATTTTTAATGCATATGAATTTTCTGATGTCTAATGTGTTGTGACTTCTGGTTAAAAGCTTTTCCACATTCACTACACTGATAAGGCTTCTTGCTTGTATGGATTCTCGCATGTAAGCAAGAGTTGAGAACTGAGTGAAGGCTTTTCCACAATCATAACCATAAGATTTCTCACCTGTGTGACTTCTAACATGCACAGTAAGAGATGAACTTTGAGAAAATTCCTTCCCACATACTTTACATTCATAAAGTTTATCACCTGTGTGAATTCTCACATGTACAATAAATGATGTGATTGGAGAAAAGGCTTTTCCACATTCATTACATCCATAGAGGTTCTCTCCATTATGAATATAGTAATGTTTAATGAGATACTGCCTCTGGCTGAAGGCTGTTTCCCATTCCTTACATAAATAGGGTTTCTCTCCAATATGAATTTTCTCTCGTTCAGTGAGATTTGATTGGCCACTGAAGGCTTTTTCTCATTCCTTACATATATAGGATTATCTCCAGTATGTTTTCTCTGGTGTGTAATGAGGCTTGATTTTTGAATGAAAACTTTCCCACATCCATCACATTCATAAGGTTTCTCTCCAGTATGTGTTCTCTGATGGGTAGGGAGGTTTTCCTTCTGGTTGAAGGCTTTTCCATATTCATTACATATATGGGGTTTTTCTCCAGAATGAATGCTCTGATGTTTAATGAGGTATTGCTTTTGGTTGAAGGCTTTTCCACATTCTTTACATTCATATTGTTTCTGTCCACTATGAGTTTTTTTTTCATGTTCTGTGAAATATGATTTGTGACTAAAGGCTTTTTTTACATTCCTTACATGCATAGGGTTTCTTTCCAGTAGTGAAATCTCTTGTGTCTGAGATTTGACATTTGAATTAAAGCTTTCCCTTATTTATATGATTTCTCTTCAGTATGAATTTTCTGAAGAGGTTTTCTATCAGGTTGAAAACTTTCCCACGTTTATTACATTCACATGCTTGTTCCCCTGTATGGCTTTTAAAATGAGGAGTAAAAGATGACTGTAAAGAGCAGACTACATTCAGGCAACTCATATGATTTCTCTCTAGTATGAATTTTCTCATACTTTCTGACGTTTTGCTTCAGATGGAAGCATTCCCACGTTCATTATAATACTAATTTATGTATGAATATTCTCATGCTGAATGAGATGTAATGCCTGGCTAAAGGACTTCCAATATTCCTTACATACACAGGGTTTTACTTCTGCATGATTTCTTTGATAATGACTATAACTTTTCCAAATTCATGAAATCCCAAATGGTTTCTCTGAAATGTTAATTTTCAGGTGTCTTATGAGGTTGAATTTCCAAGACTTCACACTCACTACACTTAAAGGAGATGACTACCATGTGGGACAAACTATGGCAAAACTCATTGTCTTCATTCTTTTTTCCTTACACAGATTCCCTGGTGCTTAGGTAAGCATGATGCAAATTCCTTCAAAGTGAAGTCACACTCAAAGAAGTGTTATTTTGAGGAAACAATGTCTGAGGTCAGAGAAAATATTTTCCTAACATTCTTACATTCTCTGCCTTCATTTTAAGTATGTACTGTTGTGGACATAGATGTAACTTCACTCACAAGTCTTTTGTTATGATGTTCTTTCTGCTTCTTAACATCCTATGCTGCTTCTTGACAGTATCTCCTTTACATTTGTTCTGTTATTCATGGCTCTTCTTGCTTCAACTGAGGATCACATCAGTTGACTTTACAACTAGGAAGTAGGGAAGTGATGCAGCACCTGGGTTATGCTGGGGACAAAACAACACCCCCACAAAGCAACCCTGGAACCTTTAGGCTTCTGAAGGATAAAAAGGTGCAGCTTCCAAAGATGCACGAGTAAGGTGGCCCTGGAACAAAGGCCAAAAATCCATGCATTCTTTTTTTAAAGCAGAGGGAAAATTTTAGGAAAACACTTCTCAGCAGTTCATCAGTACTAGCACATAAGCTGACCTCTCCTTGGAATTTGAGAGCCATTTTGCATGCTGGCATGCAAGTGTTCAAGCACTTTTTTTTTTTGGGGGGGGGGGTACCAAATTACTTTATTTGAAGGAATGGTACCAATGAAAGAACTTGGTGGACGTTGATACAACTTATAGAAAAGGTAAACCCAACACGCATGCACTGCCCTGTGGCTCTGGGGAAACCGGCATAAGGTTTAGCTCTCATCATCACTGCTTCCCAGAGTGTGCTTGTCAAAGAGATACTCTGCCAAGCCAGAATCCGGGGCCCCCATCTTGCCCAAGTTGGTTACGTAGTCACCCAATTCTTTGATGGACTTCACCTGCTCATTCAGGTAATGGGTTTCAATGAAGTCACACAAGTGGGGGTCATTTTTCTCAGTGGCCAATTTGTGCAGTTCCAGTAGTGACTGATTCACCCTTTTTTCCAAGTGTAATGCACACTCCATTGCATTCAGCCCGCTCTCCCAGTCATCTCGTTCTGGTTTCTTGATATCCTGAAGGAAGATTCGGCCGCCTCGTTGGTTCTGCAGCTTCATTAGTTTCTCAGCATGTTCCCTCTCCTCATGAGATTGGTGAAGAAAATATTTGGCAAAGTTCTTCAAAGCCACATCATCACGGTCAAAATAGTAAGACATAGACAGGTAGACGTAGGAGGCGTAGAGCTCCAGGTTGATCTGGCGGTTGATGGCGGCCTCTGAGTCCTGGTTGTAGTTCTGGCGCACCTGCGACGCGGATGTGGTCGTCATGGCGGGCGGCTGGGGAGAGGCGGCGGCTGGGCGACACTGGGAGGCAGCTGGGAGCGGCTGGCCGCCGGGGGCGAGTGCCGGGTTCCGTTCAAGCACTGTTGAAGCAGGAAACCACGGCGGCTCTCCGCGAAGACGTCTGGCCAAGCACTTTTAAAATAATTTATTTGACAGTTATTGCTTGAGCTCCAATCTGAGTTAAGCCCTGGTCTAGATACTGCAAATAAAGTGGAAGGAAAGATGGATATGGGCCCTGCCTGTCCATGGCTAAATGATCATACTGGGGGGTGTCATGGGGTTAGGTCAAGCTGGACCTACACCTAGCTACCACCCAACATCACTATTACACGTTTTTAAAGCCTATTTGAAAATTTTTGTTTACAAACAATCTATATTCACCAAACATACAATCACCTTTCTTCTTTCCCTTTTCCCCTGGTTACCTTTAATATGTTTTCTGTCTCTGTGAAACTCCCTGCATTCTTATTCTTCTCTAAATGATATCTGAATAATTGGGAAATCCTGAGTGTCATTTTAAAATACCACTACTTCATCTGATATCTAGACTCTATAATACATTAGGCTGCTGCATTAGAAGTTGCTTTCACATTTTATTTTCCATGCTTTCTTTTCCTGATTCTTTTCTTGATTTTTGCCTCTTTATTTCTCTGACTAGCATGCTTTACCTGCTTCCTGTTACATCTCACTAAAAATTCTTGGTATGTACTTTTTACCCGGGGTGAACCTTCTTTTTTGATATTGTAAGGTCAGTTGTGTATTCGATAGAGTTAAACTTCAAAAAGCATTACCATTAATTCAGTAAAATGTTAGGTTTTGTGCTATTGAAAATGAAAACTGTCAGTTTGACAAAAGTCCTATATATCCTGAATTAGTTCTAGTGTATATGAAAATTACAAATGTGTAATAAACTTACTTAGAGCTGAAGCTGCTTTTGCTGAAACACAAACACAAATACATTTTGTTAGTATGTTGTGTGTGTAACACATTTACCCCTTACTAGTTGTTTCCCAAGGGTCTTTTAAAATGGCATCCAATAAACACCATACTTCTGCATCAGATACTTTGATGTTTTAATCTCAGGGAATCTTATATAAAGAATATATTACATTCAGGAATGGGAAGGAATGCTGGTGGTCATGATCTAGCCACTCCCTCTGGAGTGTCTCCACTGAGGGAGGAGCCTATGGTTGTGCCCCTTTTCCAGAGGGAAATTCCTTTTAGTCTCCCATTTCTCCTTGGGCCCAGAAAGTTGTCAAAAACTTCATAAATACAGATTGGAGTTTCATCCTAGCCTCACTAGGGCTTTGAGACCATTCATAATTTGTCAAAATACTGCTTATTTCAACCTGAATAGCTTTACTTTTCTACCCTCTTTAGTGTTCTTGTTTTCTACTCTCCCACTTGCTTCTCTATCTTCTTTTATTCCATTAACCCTCTAATAATTCAAATAATGAAAGTATGAGGAATCTCAGGATTCTTTCTTCCTGAACGTCTTCCTATTCTTTAAAACCAGTGGTTTTCCCCCTATCTTAAAGTTTATTAGTTGGTTTTTGTTATTTGGAATGAAAGACAATTGAAATCAGTTTCTGCACATAAAGAATTTTAAGAAATTCCATTGAAAGAATCAGTTGCACACATATGTGAGTTAACTGACTTAAAGAAGAGAGAAATATATAAGTAAGTTACTGGCTGGTCCCCCAGCTTCTAATTTAGAGAGAGAAAAAAATTGATATTACTCATTATAATATTTTATCTTATTAATAACCCAATTCTTTCTCCACAGTTGGGCAACTGGTTTCTTTTCTATATTTTAAGCTATATTTATAGTTCAGTTCTAAAAGTTACTTTTGTTTCCTCATATTACTTTTTTGGCTAACATTCAATATGTGGTTACTCAGCTAAGATATTTAATTATTATTATTTTGGAGACTTGGTACTTATTTCTGGAAATTTGTGTATTTGTTTTCACAACCTGGCCAACACTGAGTTTTATCTTTGCCCATCGAATTTGTATTTGTTGTTATATCACACAAGTTTTGCTTAGAATTTATTTAATGATTAATGTGGTCTGATATTTTTTCCAAAATTTTACTGTTGGATTTTTAATTTTACAAGTTAACTATACATGTTCTTTGATTATTTGTCTACCATGAACCCAGAAATATGGATAGTACTGACTGCTGTGAACATTTAGGAGTTAAAATGTGCTAAGTAATACTCATGATAGCTTATTATTCTTTACAGTGTGGAATCCTAATCATACAATTTCTTGAGACTCAAAATACTTTCTTTTTTTTTTTTTTTTTTCAGATAATATAGACTTTAATTTAAAAACAGTTACAAGGGATAAAGATGGTCACTCTATACAGATAAAGGGGAAAATTCAATGGGAAGGTAAAACAATTATAAATATATATGCAGCTAACAGTAGAGCTCCAAATATATTAGAAGCAAATGCTGACAGATTTGAAGGGATAAACTGACAGTTCCTCATTTAATAATAGATGTCTTTAATGCACTACTCTCAAAATGTGTTGAGAGAAGGCCCTAAAGAGTCCAACTCAAGGCAGCTTTCTCATCAAAGCCTGCTGTGACATGTTGAAGCAAGATGGTGGGCAATCTCTGCCCTAAATTGATTTAATCAAGTAAACTTAAAACCTTTGAATTTAATACAGTAAAAGGGTATTATACCCAGAGGAACAGACCAGTTCAAAATACTTTCTGTACATAAAAATATTTTGTTTTGATCTAAGAGCAGAGCCAGTTTGGTGGCTCCAGTGCTTCCTTAATAACAAAGTGATTATTCTGTTTGGAATTTATTTAAACCTTTATCTCTTCAAACATTGCAGTGAGTTAAGACATTGCCCCAGGTTGCAGTGGGTTACATTTGGAGGTCTGTCAAGAAGTCTCAAAACATTTAAATTCCAGCTTCCCTATTATAGTCTCATGACTTATGAAAATCATGTTTTTCACTATTCTTGTTTGCTCTTGTGATGGTTAGGCTAATGTGTCAACTCGACCAGGTAATTGTGTCCAGGTGTTTGTTCCAGCAAGCACTGGACTAATTGTAATACAAGAGCATTTATGGACTTAGATCACCAGGGAGTTTACTGCGTGGATGGCTGATTACATCTGCATCAATCACGGAGATTGCATCATCAATGGGTGATGTTTTTATCCAATCAGTTGAATGCCTTAAAAGGGGAAGTGATTTCAACACTCAGAAAGAATTTCCCAGCTCGTCTTTGAACCATCAACTTCTCCCAGAAACTCATCAAGGACCTTTCATTTATCGGAGCCCCTGGTTTGCAGCCTGCCTGCAGAACCTAGACTTGTGCATCCCCACAGTCGCGTGAGAGACTCTTTTAAAATCTTATATTATTGACACATATCTCCTGTTGATTCTGTTTCCTGAGAGAACCCTGACTAATACAACTCTTGACAAGGAATTTCAACTCAATTTAGGACAGTATTTCTGTCAAATTATACAGTCCATTAATTGGTGTGGTGTGTTGGGTTCTTGTCCATTACTTTTATCTAAACTCTCTTCTTCTCTACCAACTTGTCTTTTTTTTTTTTTTTTTTTTTGGGCTGGGGGAGGGGAGTTTAAAGATTAGCAGTGCATTTAGATGTTTCCATAAACTGTCAGTAATATCCAAAAATGCTGATTCATTGGAGGGGAATGTAGAATATTAAAAGAATATTAAGATTTGCAAAGCTGGATTTGTTGACACACTGATTAAGCAAAAAATTTTCATGAACTTGCGTCTCCAAAAACTCCTTTAAGAAATGAGATTCTAGGGGGTGGATGTGGCTCAAATGGTTGGGCTTCCGTCTGCCATATGGAGGGACCGGGGTTCGATCCCCGGGACCTCCCGGTAAAATAAAAAAAATATATGTATAGAAGGCGCATGGGCTGCCAGGCTCTGTGTGCCGGTGAGCTGCCAGGCCCCGGGAGCCATGCAGCAAGATGATGACGTAACAGGAGAGAGATGCAGGGGAGAGACAAGACGAGATGCTCCGAAAGCTCCAAAAACCAGGAACCGAGGTGGCGCAGGTGGCAGAACACCTCTCTCCTACATCGGAGGTCTCCAGGATCGAATCCTGACGAAGACTGGAGGAGGATGAGAAGAGATGGCAGGAAACAGACACAGAGAATTGCCCAGTGAATGTACACAAAAACAGCAAATGGGGAAGGGGGCGTTTAAAATGGATAAAGTAAATAAATAAATATTTAAAAAAAAAAAAAAAAAAAGATTCTAGAGGTTATCGTGGTAGTTCCTAAAATGCAAGCACAAAAAATAAGCTTGTCTTACATGTATCTAAAGATCTCCCTAAGTTGAGTTTCAGTCTTGTTTTCCTTATAATATGGAACCCTCCACATCTTCTACTATGGTGTAATGGGAAAAACTATGTAGGCTTATGGTTTAATTATATTTATTCTTTATTGTTAACTTTGTAGTTAACTTTCGTTTGTTTGTTTGGACTACTTAAAAGATTATTAGTGTTGAAGGAAAAAAGTAGAAAGAAGAATAAGAAATTATATTCCCAGTTGGGCATGGGGGCAATCAGGGTTAACAAAAGCACTTTTTTTCGGCCAAGTATTATAGGATATAGAGGTAAAAAGCAGCAAAATATGCACTTTTTCTCATCTCAGTGCAATTTAAAATAAACCAGAAACAAGTGAGTGTCAGGTTTTCTGGAGAAGACAAAGTATTTTTAATGCATTAATTTGTCTGGACTTTACAGAATGAATAATAATAGTTAATTTCTATTGACTATTTTCTAGACCTCAGACATTGTTCTAAGAGATTTAACTAATTTAATTCACTCAGTAGTCCTACTTGGTATCTACTGATAGCATAACATTTTATCATTAAGTAAAATGTCCAAAATCACATAGTCAGGTCTCTCCAGAATTTGAATCAATTGAGAAAAATTAGGAACTTACTAATGATTTGTATAGACACTTCTAAACAAAAATAAAAACAAAAACATTATAGAAAAATTTGTTTTCTGAAGTAAATTCACCTTTTCTCCCCTTGTGCTATACATCTGTCATCTAATTAATCCTCACCTGGTGCCATTTTGTGGGGAAAATGGGCTATCTGGCACTTTTCGTCTTTTATGTCTCTTACAAGCATAAAGACTTAATTGTTACTTTCAGGTTGACTTGCCCTAATTGACCACCTTGGCCTGGCGCTAGGAATATAATTTCTTATTCTTCTTTCTACTTTTTCCTCTGACACGAAGAATCTTTTAAGTAGTCCAAACAAACAAACTCTATATTCTTATACCTTCATTCTCCTCTGTACAACAAGTGGGTCTGAAAACTTCCTCTTTTCCTTAAGTGATTATAACTAATCTCAGGAGATACCTTGAAATTTTACTTTGTCATAACCCATGGCTTTTAGATTTTTCCATATTAATTAGGAGTCAAGGGAATGATGGGTAATATGAAAGAGCTCATGACACATAGATTCTCAAGATCCTGAATATTCAGCAGTAAAAAAGAACTATTTTAAGATTTTAAGATTCTGTGTTCTATAGGAAATCAAAGGTCAATTACAATTGATGAATGAACAAGATTTCTATATATTACTGGAGATACTGACAAAAATAAAATTATTTACTAGATCAAGAACACCTTAATCATACTCTCATAGTCAATGTAGTCATTGTCTTTTCTGGGTATGAGCCTCGAAATTAAGGGAATTTGCCAAATGATCTTCATTGTTTTTACTTTCCACCTTTAAACATTCCATTGCCCTGTGTCATTTTCTGGGGGAAAGATAGTTGATAGCTTTGGTAGAGTGTTCCCTTCCCTGTGAAGACTGAAGCTCACAGATTTCAGATGCTGATTAGGAACTTACTGATGGGCCTTTTCTGAAACAAATGCACAAATGAAGAAATAAATCTGCAAATTTCACTCTTCTGTGTGGATAATCTCACTGGAGGCTGGTAAATTCCTTTGTGCATTCACTTTCTCATCCAGGGCACAGAGAAGGACACGGAAAATGTAAGCTATTGCAGCATTTATATATTTTTGGGGGATGGGGTGGTATCTTTCTTGTACTTTACCCCCTCCTCTTTTCTTTCAAAGTAGCTTTTCCTCCTCTAGATTTCCTCCAATCTTTTTTTTTTTTTTTAAATAAAGGATTTTATTGTTTTAAGGTATTTATTCTTTTTGTTCTTTAGTGCCACCAACTTTCCTGAAAATTGTCAGTGCCTTCCAAAATTCTGATTAACCAGAGAATAACTCAGACTGAGAAATAAGAATATTGAGATTTGCACATCTGTATATCTTTATGCACTTAGTTTTCCAAAAACCCCTCAAATTGAGAAACAAAAATTGAACTTACTGGTGGGTATTGTGTCACTTCCTAAAACACAGAAATAAACAGGTGAGTGTGATTTGATTGGTAAGAAATTAAGGTTTTCAAACAATAAGTAGTTTCAATATCTAATTTTCTAGGAGCCCCAGAGTTTCCATATCTACTTCTGTGGATAAGATGCAAGGGTTCAGTGTTTGATTATATTTATTCTTTTTTGTTTATTAGTGATTTAAAAAATATCCTGTTAATAGAATATAAATATGGGAGAGAGAAGACATGAGTGAAGTCGTGGGTCAGTGCTTCTGCATAACTCTTGTACTAATTGGCAGCATTTGACACAATTTATCACTCTCTCCTTCCTGGTGTTTCCTACCTTGGCTTCTGAGATACCATTCTCTCTAGAGTTTATGTGTTCTCTTCTTCATTCACTGGCTGCTACTTCTAGTTTCCCTTGCTGTTTCCAATTTCTAAATGTTGGAGGGCTTCAAGGCTCAGTCCTTGAACCCCTTCTGTCTCTATCTACACTAACCTCCTAGATGTTCCCATTTTGATCTCATGGATTTAAATACCCTTTGTATGTCTATAGATTGCAAATTTATAGCTGAAGCCCAGATGTCATCCTTGAATTAAATAATAGAAAAATGAACTTACCCTTAACTTTTGTAACTCTTCCTAAAATAAAATACAAAGACGTGAATGTGGTGGGGTTTCCCTCATGGGAGACTAAAGTTCTTGATAATGTCTTTGTCTCAGCTCTAACACCCTTAGAGCACCCAGATATCTAATACTAAGCCAACATTTGGTATTTATAAGTGATTATATGTCAGACTCTGCTCCAAATGTTTCTTCTGATTTGACTGATTTAATCCTATGAGTTTGGAACTATTATTATCCCAATTTTATAGAGGAAGAAATAGGTCACAGAGAGATTACCTAGCTTAATCTTTAATACAGTCTCTTTTATACCGGTGTCACATTGCTGATAATTAGTGCTGTGATGTGCAGTAGGCAGATGGACACTGAAGTCCATCTTTTAACTTCATGTCTCACAGAACTCTATATTGGCTATTTGGTACTGGTGTTCCATTCATTAGCTTAAATTTCTTTCTTTAAACTTAATTCTCTTGACTGATATTCAGATACTATTTATGGCAGTTCGAGTCTTTTGTGGACCCCAGAAAATCCTGTTCTTAAAGCTAATCCATTCCTATGTGTATAAACCTATTGTAGATGGGGCCTTTTTTTTTTTTTTTTTTTTTTTTTTTTTTAAAACAACAACAACAACAACTTAAAAATCTTCAGAATATAAAATAATGGACAAAAGGCAGCTTAACAAATTATGGAAGCATTGCTTAAAAAAATCCTGTACAGGCACATTTATCTTATTTAATCCTAAAAACAAACTCAATTGTTTCTCCAGTGTTCTGAAAGCTGAATAAATGAGTACAGATTGGTTAAAAGACGTGACCAAGATCTCCTTGTTGAAATTGAAAAATAAAGCTTGATCATATTCATATCTCATAAAACTAAATCCTATATTCTTTTTTGACCTTTAGCATTGATATAGTACGTTCTTTGCCTTTGCTACAAAAATATTAAAAAAATTGTTAACAATAGTCTAAAAATAATAACAAAAAAGGCAAAATAAAAACAATAGTATATTAGTTACATTAGTTGTATTTTTCCCATGTATCTCCATATATTTTTTTTTAAAGATTTTTTTTATTCCCTCCCTCCCCTTGTTTTTTGCCCTCACTATCTGCTCTCTGTCCCCCCCCCCTTTTTTTGGAGGCCCTGGGAACTGAACCTGGGACCTCCCATGTGGGAGGGAGGCATCCAATCACTTGAGCCACCTCTGCTCCCTCTCCATATTCTTAACATCTTGTAATAGAGTGTGGTAGTTTGAGATTATTTTATGAATTCCAAAAAAAGAAAGATTATGCTTGTAGACTAATCTGTTCCTCTGGGTGTGATACCCTTTGATTGTATTAAATTCAGTTGAGGGGCCTTTAATTAGATTCCCTATTAAGATTGTTGTAGGGATTGCTTATTTATTTATTTATTTATTTATTTATTTATTTATTTATTTATTTATATTTTTAAAAAGATACTTAGATTACATAAATGTTACACAAAAAATATAGGGATTCCCATATGCCCCACTCCTCACACCTCCCACACCTTCCCACATAAACAACATCCTTTATTAGTGTGGCACATTCATTGCAATTGATAAATGCATCCTGGGGCATTGCCACTGAGCATGGACCATAGTTCACACTGTAGTCTACAGTCTCTTCCACACAGTTCTGTATGTTATGGGATGATATATAAAATGGCCTGTATCTGTTGTTGCAAGGTCATTCAGGATGATTCCCAAGTCCTGAAAAAGCCCCCGTATTACAACTATTTTTCCCTCTCCCTGACCCCAGAGGCCACTGCCTCCACATCAATGCTGTAATTTCTTCCATTGCTAGAATCACAACATGTCTGTAGTAGAATACCAGTAAGTCCACTCTAGTCCATAGTTCATTCCCCAATCCTGAGGATTCTGGGATGGTGATGTCCACTCCACCTCGAACTGAGAGGGGGCTTCGATCCCATACAGCTGATGTATGGGACTCTCTTGCTTGCAGTTGTAGGCTCTCCTTGGTATGGTGGTTGTCAATCCTCACCTCCTTGTTAGTTGTCTTGGGTGAGTCCAATGAACTGGAGAATAGGTGTTGCAACTCCACTGAGGCTCAGGGCCCAGCTGGCACATGGACAGTCCAAAGATTCCAGTCTCTTGGATGTATACCTACAAACTCCAGCACCAAATATAAGTTTGAATAGAAGGGACAGATGAACCATGTGTAGGGAAGACATAATTGAGTCCAACTCTGTCACTCTCAGGAGCACAAACTTCAAATTAGGGCCCACTGGCAAGGCACCAAACCTCAGAGCTATCTGCCCTGACGATAGGACCTGGGTGTCTCCAGAGCCCTCAGGGGCTCCACTATTTGGGGTAGTATCCACTTTGGCAGTCTATGAGATCCTGCTGAGATGTGCAGAAGCGTTAACTCTGGGATGACCTCCCGACTCACTTTGAAGTCTCTTAGCCATATAAACTCATTTTTCTTTACCTTTTCCCCCTTTTATTCGAGGTCTCTTTCCAGTTGCGTTGCTAGTTGGTGCTTGGTAGTAATCCCTCAGTGCCAGGGAGGCTTATCTCTGGGAGTCATGTCCCACACTGGGGCATGCATTTATATGCTGAGTCTGGCTTAGAATATAAATGCATTTATATGCTGAGTCTGGCTTAGAGAGAGGCCACATTTGAGCAACAAGGAAGCTCTCAGGAGGCAACTCTTAGGCACCCCACAACACTAGGCTAAGTTTCAATTTCGAGAGCAAAGGCTCATAAGCATAGTCATCAATATCAAGGGCCCATCAATGGATCATCCTTCTTCGCCAGTCACTGCCCCTGCACTTGGGGGACTGTTGTGCTCCATTAGAGAATGTGACAGTGCTCTCCAGGATGGGAATTCAATATTCTCTAGGTTATTGTGTGAGTCTCCACCCACTGTGACAATGCCCCGTGAACATTTGAACATATTTATATAATTTATATGCATGCCCAGGTGAATTTCCTGACACCCCACACCAATGATCCTCCTCTGCCCCAGTTGTAACCCTTCTGTGATCCAAAGCTTCTTCAAAAATGAAGCCAATAAAATAATCAAATACAATTAATAGGGAAATGAAATAATAATGATAGGTTTAAATATAAGAAATAAAATACATAAAAATTAAAAAAAAACTAAAAATAAAATAAAATTAAAGATTGGGATATTAAAAAATAATTAAAAAATTTTTTTTGACATTTTGCCTTTTTTTTATTTACTTTTTTATTGTGGGTAAAAATCAAAATTTTCACAATACATACCAATATTTGTAAAATGATATATAAATATATATGCATATATGTGCATTTGCTTACAAAAATGTTATATATATATATATATAATTTTTTTAAGAGGTGGTTAGATTACCTAAAATATTACATGGAACCTACTGGGATTCCCATGTTCCCCACCTCCCACACCTCACACCACATCCCACACAAACATCTCCCACAAGTGTGGCCCATCACCCTCAATGGACTTACACATCCTGGGGTCTTGCCATCAACCATAGACCACAGTTCACATCGTAGACCACACTCTTTCCCACACAGTTCTGAATGGTGTGTGCTGATTTAAAAAATGGCCTACATCCGTTGCCACAACGGCACTCAGGACAACCTCCAAATCCCGAAGAAGCCCCTGTATTTCAACTGCACATCCCCTCCCTGCCCTGAAAGTGTCCAGTGGCCACTGGCTCCACCTCACTGTTATAATTTCTTCCATTGCTAGAATCACCATATGTGTACAACAGAATACCATCAAGTCCACTGTAGTCCATAGTTCTTCCCCCAATCCTGAGGGGACTGAGATGGTGATGTCCACTCCACCTCCAAGTAAGAGAGGGCTTATATCCCATGGATATGGTGGCTGGGGTGATCCTGCCTGCAGATGCCGGCCCTCTCCATTCCCTGGGCTGGCCGTTGCCCATTGTTGTCTCCTCACCTGGTGACTTGGATGAGTCCATTGAGCTGTAGGGAAGGAGTTGCAGCTCCACCGAGATCCCACGCACACCTGGCACATAGGTAGGCCAGAGGCTCCAGTCTCTGGAAGTATACCTAAAAACTCCAGCATCACATATAATTTTGAATAGAAGGGACTGATGAACCATGTGCAGGGAGGACTTATTTGAGTCCAATTCTGTCACTCTCAGGAGCACTGCTTCCAAAATAGAGCCCACTGATAAGGCGTCAGTCTCTGGGGCTATCCCCACTTATATAGGACCTGGGTGTCTCCAGAGCTCTCAGGAGCCCCTCTGTGTGGGGTGATAGGCACTTAGATGTTCTATGAGCTCCTACTGAGGTGTGCGTAAGAGTTACCTCTGGGATGACCTCCCGACTCTCTTTGAAGTCTCTTAGCCACTTGAACTCATTTGTCTTTACCTTTTCCCCCTTTTATTCAAGGTCTTTTTCCAGTTGTGTTGCCAGTTGGCACTTGGTATTAATCCCTAGAATTCATCACTGTAATAGCTGGTGTCCCTTATGTACAGTGACATTTTCTTCCATTTATTTCCCAGTGTCTTACTTTTTTTCATTTTGTTTTCAGAGAAGTTTTAGGTCACAGTAAAGTCACATACAGAATACAGGGGACTCCCATATACCCAACATCCTCCCCCTTTTCCCCATTCCCATATTAATACCTTTTTATATGTGGATGGTACATAATGGTTTACATTATGGTTTACATTTTAGACCGTACACTTTTATAAATTTTGATGATATTTAACATGGCCTGTGTCCATCATTGCAAGATCATGTAGAACACTTCCTTTGCCCACTAAATACCCCCTTTTCCATCTATTCTAGTCCTCCCTCCCCCTCCCCTCTGGGCCCATGGCGATGCCCTGGCTTCACTCCTTAGATGACAAGATTCATAGTTACTTGTAACAGCACTGAGGTCTTGACACATTGGTTTGTCCTCTCCTATTAGGAACCGCCCATGCTCTCAAGAGACTCCCTCCCCTCTGTTTGTGAATATATTGGGCCTCCCCAGGATGGGAGTCCAACTCCTTCCCGCTCATTGTGTGGGTCTCTACCCACTGATACAACACATTATGACAAAATGATCACTCACACATCCCTAGAAGTCTGCTCCAGGTGCACCTTGTCCCGAATACCCCCCTATCCAACATCCTAAACCAGTAACCCTTCCTTGTCATATTGCCATAAGAGCATTCCCAACATTGTACTTTCAACCACATACCCACCAATCCCCAGTGTTCACCTGGTCCTTCTCCCAACCCTCCCCCCAGTTCCCTGGACCTTCCAAACCACCCTCCCAAATCTACCCACCTGCCAAACCTACAACACCCAACCCAATAATATCACTACCCTTCTGTCATATCCCTTCAATGCACAACTACACATATGGGCCTTGGCTAACAATCTTTTTCTTCCTTTCTATTTCCTGTACACCTGTCTTCCAGACAGTAGCTCTCTGAGTCTGCTCAATTTGCTTAATTTATATCAGTGAGGTCATGTAATATTCGTCCTTCAATGCCTGGCTTGCTTTACTCAATATAAGGTCCTCAAGATTCATCCATGTTATACTGTGTGTTAGCACTGATATTTGGAAAATGGGGGAAAGAACAGAGCTTGATGAGAAATGGGAAAGAAAGATGGAAATACACATCAAGATTTGGTACGGGCCCCTCTAGGCAGAAAGAGCCAGTAGGACTTTTTATTGGACTATGTCAGTGAGTCCCTGCCCCCTTGCTGGGTCTGATATAAACCGACTCACTCAGACAGAAGAGGGAAAAGGGAAATTCCATGTGAGAGAAAAGACTCCAGTTTTGCCCACAGTTGAGCTTCAAGGACAGAAGCCCTAAGAGACAAGCCAGGAGAGAGAGGACTACAAGATCACTTAAGTATAAAGCCCCAAGAGGCTGGGCCCACAGAGCAACTCAAGAGGAGATGGTAAACCTGGAGGGGAAGTCTGAAACCTCAGAGATGGATGGCCATCTTGCTTCACCACTTGGCAACATACCAGGATCAACAGTAGCTGACTTTGGTGAGAAAGCATCTCTGCTGATGCCTTGATTTGGACATTTCATGGCCTTGGAACTGTAAGCTTTTACTTCCAAATAAATCCCCATTATAAAAGCCAACAGATGTCTGGTACTTTACATTGGCACTCCTTTAGCAAACTGAAACATAGAGGAACATTGTTGTATTTGTATTAACCACGATCCTCATCTACCACTGAAATCACTATTATACAGTCCCTAGATCATCCTCTAGCAGTCTTTCAATATTAACCTCTCTGGACTACCCCTTTCAGTCACAATTACATTTATAAATCAGCAGTGTTAGTTATACACATTATAATGTTACATCAACTCTATCCATTTCCACATATTTACAATTAACCTTATTAAACAATCTACATACATACAGTATCAGCTCTACCTTCTCAATCCACATTCTGTTTCCTACTAACCTATACTTCAATAAATTGCTCATTGTATTAAGTTTATATCAGTGAGACCATACAATATTTATCCTTTTGTGTCTGGCTTATTTCACTCAACATAATATCCTTAAGGTTCATCCATGTTGTCATATGCATCCCAAGTTCATTTCTTCTTACAGCTGAATAGTATTCCATCATATGTATATACCACATTTTGTTTAAACATTCACTGGGTGGTGGACACTTAAGTTGTTTCCATCCTTTAGCAATTATGAATAATGCTGCTGTGAACATTGGTGTGCAAATAAAAGTTCGCACCCTTGCTTTCAGTTCTGTAATATATTCCTAGAAGCAGGATTGCCTTTTGATAAGATTTGGGTAAGGCAGCTTCGTTTTGATTAGATCACTTCAGTAAGGCATGACCCAGGGTGGGTCTTAATCCTTTTACTGGGGTCTTTTATAAATGGAGGAATAAAAAGCTACAGATGCAGAAAGAAGGCTGCAAAGGCAGAGAGAAGCCTCCAGAAATTGAAATAAAAAAACCTGGGAGAGAGAAAAGCCACAGACAGAGGACCCTAGAAGCTGAAGGCAATGAATACTGGGGGGAAAGGGGAATGGATGCCACCATGTGCCTGATTACCCACAGCTGGAGCTCGGGGAGTATGGCAGTTTGATATTGTTCATAAATTCCAAAAATAGATATTGGATTATGTTTGTAATCTGGTCTGTCCCTCTGGGCATATTAGATTATATTGGATTCAGAGGTTTCACTTTTACTTGATTAAATAATGATTAAGGCTTTGATTGGGCCATGCCAATAGGATGTTGCATGCCTGCCCCTTTGGTGGGTGGGGACTCACAGAGAAAATGACAGGGCACAGGAGTTAGTTGGAGTTTTGAACTGGAGCCCAGGAAGTAAGCACTGAGAGGAGCAGAGCAGCTGAGCCGAGAGAGAATCAAGCCCTGGGAAGAGAGACAGAGCCAGTTGCCTGGTAGTCTACATTCAGCCTTGTGGAAGAGCAGGGCAGCTGAGCCCAGAGAGAAACAAACCCCAGGAAGAGAGGAACCCAGGAAGCCTGAACTCTTTGCAGACATTGGCAGCCATCTTGCTGCAACACATGGCAACAGACTTTGGTGAGGGAAGTTACTTATGCTTTATGGCCAGGTAATTGTAAGCTTCTACCCCAAATTAATAGCCTTTATAAAAGCCAACAGATTTTTGGTATTTTGCATCAGCATCCCTTTGGCTGACTAATACAGCAACTGAAAGAATCAAATATTTAAGAATAAATTTAACCAAGAACATAAAGTACCTATATTCAGAAAAAAAGCTTGAAACATTGCTAAAAGAAACAATGACGATCTAAATAACTGGAAGGAGACTAAATCTCACTAAGATGTCAATTCTACCTAAACTGATCTATAGATTTAATGCAATCTCAATAAAAATTCCAATATCCTTCTTTGTAGAATTGGGAAAGCCAATTATCAAATTTATCTAGAGGGGTAAGTGCTCTCGAATAGCCAAAAATATCTTTAAAAAGAAGAGGTCACCTTCCAGGAAGATGGCAGATAAGTAAGACACGGGAATCTCTTCTCCAGAAAAATAGGAAGAGGACAGGCTGAAACAGCCCCAAAAAAGATCTTCTAGGGTTTAGGACAGCAGGTGAAGGCTGCACACCACCCAGAGGAGAGAGGGACAAAAGAGGGAAATCGTGATGACAGAACCATGAGTTGGAACCAGCAGCACTTGCTGCTGCCAGCACCCTCCCCCACTCCCCCACACTCTTTAGATTCTTGGGCCTCTGGGCCTGCGAATACAGATAAAGGGGGCTCCAGGGATCTACCACTCCAGGAAAGGGGAGAGAGAGGGACACAGCCTAAGGCTGACTCAGGTTCTGACCTGCAGATTTGGGCTGCGGAGCCCCACGGGCCCTTCCACACGGTGGTTTACCCTGGGAGCCTGCGAAGGACACCCTGCAAACTCCCTCTCTTCTAGCCTGGACTAATTGTTGAGGACTCCACAGGAGAGGGGAGAAGGAGAGCCTGGGGCTGACTCGACTTTTGAATAGCAGGTTTGGTCTGCCTAGTCCGAGAGCCCTTCCAGGCCGGGTGGGGCTACGCCATTGTTTGCCTTGGAGCCTGCAAGGGGCTAAAGATATACAAACCTCCCAATCTCCTCCTCTACTAACAGGGACTGATTGTTGAGGACTCGGGGGCGGGGGAGGGGCGGAATATTTCATAGCTGGGAAAAGGGAGGGAGCTGCCAGAGAAGACTGGAGAACTGTCTCAGAAAGTTTGAATTACAAGGCTCTTAGCCCCCAGACAGGAAGCTCTATCACATTGATCTGGTCTGTGTCACAACAAGTACATTCCAAACCAGGCATTGAATTGAGAGCTGCCAAAGAGCGCCATCTCCTGGCAGACCAAGGAAGTGCACATAAGAAAATTAAAAATAACTAGGAGAGGCTTTTCCTGGCCTCTATAGTCTCCTTGCCCAAGGCCCTAGGAAGTGACTCTACAACCAATTACTGGGTCCAGTGCTCAGTTTTGAGCAACCAGCAGGACAATCCTAACAATCCAGGTTGAGCCAAAAATCAAAGAGCGGTGGTAACTCACAGCCTCCTGCAATTAAATCCCTATAAAAGAGAAAGAGATTGAGCATCTGAGTAAACTACATTCTAACCAGATGCCTAAACACCAGCAAAAAATTACGAGCCATACTAAGAAAATAGAAGACAAGGCCCAAGAAAAGGAATACATCAAAGTCCCAGAAGAGATGCAGAATTTGAGAGAACTAATCAGCAAGATGAGCACAAATTTCCAAAATCAAATTAATGAGATGAAAGACAATGTAGTTAAAGAGATAAATGACATCAAGAAGACATTGAGCGAATGGCAAGAAGAATTTGAAATCCTGAACAGAAAAGTAACAGAGTTCATGGAAATGAAAGATACAATAGGTGAGGTCAAAAACACATTTGAGGCATACAACAGCAGACTCGAAATGATAGAAGAAAGAATAATTGATACCAAAGACAGAGCAGCTAAAATTGAAAAGAGAAAAGAACAGAGAGAGGAAAGAATGGAAAAAATTGAACAGGGGCTCAGAGAGTTGAATGACAACACAAATCGCAGCAACATACGTGTCATGGGAGTTCCAGAAGGGGAAGAAAGGGAAAAGGGGCAGAAAGAGTATTTGAGGAAATAATAGCTGAAAATTTCTCAACTCTCACAAAAGAAATGAACTTACATGTCCAAGAAGCACACTGTACCCCAATCAGAATATATCCAAATAGACCCATGCCAAGACACATAGTACTTAGAATGTCAAATATCAAAGATAAAGAGAAAATTCTCAGAGCAGCAAGAGAGAAACAAACGATCATGTACAAGGGATGTCCAGTAAAATGTATGCAGATTTCTCTTCAGAAACCATGGAGGCGAGAAGACAGTGGTATGATACAATAAAGAAACTGAAGAGAAAAACTGCCAGCCGAGAATTCTTTATCCAGCAAAACTGTCCTTCAAATATGAAGGTGAGTATAAAATATTCACAAACAAACAGAAAGTAAGAGAGTTTGCAAAAAAGAATCCACCTTTGCAGGAAATATTAAAGGAAGCCTTAGAACCTGAAAGAAAAAGACAGGAGAGAGAGGCTTGGAGGATAGAAGAAAGAAAAGCAGAAAGGATAACCAAGAGAGTAAAAAGAGAGACAAAAAAAAAGATGACATATGAAAACCAAAGAATAAAATGGAGGAAATAAATAGTGCATTTACAGTAATATCATTGAATGTGAATGGATTAAACACCCCAATCAAAAGATACAGGCTGATAGAATGGATAAAAAAATGAGCCATCCATATGCGGCTTAAAAGAAACTCACCTCAGACCCAGGGATACAAGCTGGCTGAAAGTGAAAGGTTGGAAAAAGATACTCCATGCGAATAGTAACCAGAAAAGAGCAGGGGTAGCTATACTAATATCAGACAAAACAGACTTTAAATGCAAAAAAGTGATAAGAGATAGAGAAGGCCATTATATATTAATAAAAGGGGCTATCCACCAGGAAGATATAACAGTCATAAATATCTATGCACCTAACCAGGGTCCCCAAAATGTATGAGACAAACTCTGGCAAAACTGAAGGGAGAAATAGACATTTCTACAATAATCGTTGGAGACTTCAACACCCCACTCACATCATTAGATAGAACAACTAGACAGAAGATCAACAAGGAAACAGAGAACTTGAACAATATGATAAACAAGTTAGACCTAACAGACATATACAGAACACTGTATCCAAACTCAGCGGGTTATACATTCTTCTCAAGTGCCCATGGATCTTTCTCCAGGATAGACCACATGTTAGGTCACAATGAAGCTCTCAATAAATATAAAAAGATTAAAATTGTACAAAGCACCTTCTCAGATCATAATGGAATGAAACAAGAAATCAATAATAGGAAAAAAGTAAATTTGCAAATGTATGGAGATGAACAGCATACTCCTAAATAATGGGTGTGTCAAAGAAGAAATTGCAAGTGAAATCAGTAAATATAATGAGACAAATGAAAACGAGAAAACAACGTATCAAAACTTATGGGATACAACGAAGGCAGTCTTGAGAGGGAAATTTATAGTGCTAAATGCCTATATTAAAAAACAAGAAAGAGCTAAACTAAAAAATTTAACAGAACAACTAGATAAACTAGAAAAAGAACAGCAAACCAATCTCAAAGCAAGCAAAAGGAAAGAATTAGAAAAGATTAGAGCAGAAAAAAATGAAAATGAGAGCAGAAAACAATAGAGAAAATTAACAAAAGCAAAAGCTGGTTTTTGGAGATCAATAAAATCGACAAATCCCTAGCTAGACTAACAACAACAACAAAAAGAGAGAAGATGCAAATAAATACAATCAGAAATGAAAGGGGGGAAGTTACAAATGACCTCACAGAGATAAAAAGAATCATAAGAGGATATTATGAGAAACTATATGCCAACACACTAGACAACCTAGATGAAATGGACAAATTTCTAGAAACGTACAACCAACCTACACCGATGCTACAAGAAATACTAGAACTTAACAAACCAATCACATTTAAGGAGATTGAATTCATTATCAAAAATCTCCTAGCAAAGAAAAGTCCAGGATCAGATGGCTTCACAGTTGAATTCTACCAAGCATTTCTAAAAGAATTAACACCAACCCTGTTGAAACTCTTCCAAAAAATTGAAGAGGAGGGAAAATTACCCAACATATTTTATGAAGCCAACATCATCCTAATACCAAAGCCAGATAAAGATTCTACAAGAAAAGAAAACTACAGACCAATCTCTCTAATGAACACAGATGCAAAAATTCTCAACGAAATACTTGCAAATCGTATCCAACAGCATATCAAAAGACTTAGACATCACGAACAAGTGGGATTTATTCCTGGTATGCAATGCTGGTTCAACATAAGAAAATCAATCAATGTAATACACCACATTAACAAATTGAAGGGAAAAAACCACATGATCATCTCAATAGATGCAGAAAAGGCATTCGACAAAATCCAGCATCCTTTTTTGATAAAAGCACTTCAAAAGATAGGAAGAAAAGGAAAATTCCTCAATATGATAAAAGGCATATATGGAAAACCCACAGCCAACATAATACTCAATGGGGAAAGGTTGAAAGCTTTCCCTCAAAGATCCGGAACAAGACAAGGATGCCCACTGTCACCATTGTTATTCAACATTGTACTAGAAGTTCTAGCTAGGGCAATTAGACAACAAAAAATAATTAAAGGCATCCAAATAGGAAAAGAGGGAGTAAAACTCTCACTGTTTGCAGATGACATGATCCTGTACATAGAAAATCCTGAAGTATCCTTGACAAAGCTACTTGAACTAATTAATGAGTTCCGCAAAGTGGCAGGATACAAGATCAATATGCAAAAATCAGTAATGTTTTTGTACACTAGTACTGAACAACCTGAGAAGGAAATCAGGGGAAAAATTCCATTTTCAATAGCAACAAAAAGACTCAAATACCTAGGAGTTAATTTAACCAAAGAAATACAGGACCTATATGCAGAAAACTACAAAACAATGCTAAAAGAAATAAAAAAGGACCTAAACAAATGGAAAGACATTCCTTGTTCACAGACTGGAAGAATAAATATCGTGAAGATGTCAATCTTGCCCAAACTGATTTAGAGATTGGGACATTCCGTGTTCACAGACTGGAAGAATAAATATTGTGAAGATGTCAATCTTGCCCAAACTGATTTATAGATTCAATGCAATACCAATCAAAATTCCAACAGCTTACTTTGCAGAATTAGAGAAGACAATTACCAAATTCATCTGGAAGAGTAAGTGCACCCGAATAGCCAAAAGCATTCTAAAACAGAATAGTGACGAGGGAGGAATTTCACTGCCTGACCTTGAAACATATTACAAAACTACAGTGGTCAAAACAGCATGGTATGTGTAAGTCCATTGAGGGTGGTGGGCCACACTTGTGGGAGATGTTTGTGTGGGATGTGGTGGGAGGTGTGGGAGGTGGGCAATATGGGAATCCCAGGGGGTTCTGTGTAATATTTTCAGTAATCTAAGCACCTCTTAAAATATATTTATATATATATAAATAAAAAAAAATAAAAATAAAAAAGTAAATTAAAAAAAAATTGACTGAGGTGATAAAGATGAGAGCCACTGAATGTACATGATGAATGGATTGTAGAAAGCATAGGACTGTATAACACAGTCAACCCAGTAGTGGAAGATGGGCTGTGGTTAACATGACAAATATGAGAACATTCTCTCATGAATGTTAACAAATATAAAATACTAATACAGGGTGTTAATAATCAGGTGAGTTGGGGAAAAATACACCAAACATAAGATATGGACTATAGTTTGTAGTAATATTTTGACAATACTCTTTCATAGTTTGTAACAAATGTTTCACAGCAATGCAAGGTTTTGGTGGTGGGGAGATGTATGGGGGCCATGTAATGATGATAAACATGTTTGTTTTTTAAGTTCACAACTTTTACTATACATTTATTGTTTATTTTCATGTATGAATGCTAAACTTCAATAAAACTTTATTTTAAAAGGAAAAAAACAAAACAAAACAAAACAAAAAACAGCATGGTACTAGTATAAAGACAGACACATCAATCAGTGGAATAGAATTGAGAACCCAGAAATCAACCCTTACCTATACAGTCAACTGCTTTTTGACAAACCTACCAAGCCCATGCTAACAGGAAAAAACAGTTTCTTCAACAAATGGTGTTGGGATAACTGGATATGTATAAGCAAAAGAATGAAAGAGGACCCCTATCTCACCTCCTGTACAAGAATGAACTCAAAATGGATCAAAGATATAAATATAAAAGCCAGGACCATAAAACTACTAGAAGAAATTGTAGGGAAACATCTTCAAGAATTTGTAGTAGGTGGTGTTTTCTTGGACGTTACACCCAAAGCACGTGTAACAAAAGAAAAAATAGATAAATGGGACCCCCTCACAATTAAACACTTTTGCACCTCACAGGACCCTGTCAAAAGGTTGAAAGGCAGCCAACTCAATGGGAAAAAATATTTGGAAATCACGTATCTGATAAAGGTTTAATATCCAGGATATATAAAGAGATGTTACAAGTCAACAATAAAAAGACAAATGACCCAATTAAAAAATGGGCAAAAGACTTGAATAGACATTTCTCCAAAGAAGAAATACAAATGGCAAAAAAACACATGAAGAAATGCTCAACATCACTCATGATTAGGGAAATGCAAATCAAAACTACAATAAGATATCATTTCACACCGATCAGAATGGCCACTATTAAAAAGACAGAACAAAAGTGTTGGAGAGGATGTGGAGAGATAGGAACACTTATTCACTGTTGGTGGGAATGCAGAGTGGTGCAGCCACTGTGGAGGACTGTTTGGCAGTTCCTAAAGAAGTTGAATATAGACTTGCCATGGAACCCGGCAATACCACTACTGGGTATATACCCAGAAGAACTGAGAGCAGTGACACGAACAGACATCTGCACACGGATGTTCATAGCAATATTATTCACCATTGCCAAAAGTTGGAAACAACCCAGGTGTCCATCAACAGACGAATGGATAAACAAACTGTGTTCTATTCACACGATGGAATATTATGCAGCTGTAAGAAGAAATGAAGTCATAAAGCATATGACAACATGGATGAATCTGGAGGACATTATGTTGAGCAAAGCATGCCAGACACAAAAGGACAAATACTGTATGAATGCGTTACTATGAACCAAAGATATTGTGTAACATATTGTTTGATTAAAAAAAAAATTATATGTATCCAGTACATTTAATTGAGAAATGTATATATTTGTTCATCTATGTTTACTTTTTAGTTTTTAATTGTTTATATTTTCAATTATTAAATGTACAAAATAAAGTAAAAAAACAATAACAACAATGAAGTTGGAGGGCTCTCACTTCCAGACTTTAAACATATTATTTAGTACAGTGGTAAAAACAGCTTGGTACTGGCATAAGGTAGACAGAATGACCAATGGAATTGAATCAAGAGTTCATAAATTGACCCTCACATCTATGGTCAGGTGATTCTTGACAAGTATGTCAAGCCCACTCAGCTGGGTCAGAATAGCTTATTCAACAAATGGTGCAGGGAAAAATGGATATCCATATCTAAAGCAAGAAAGAGAACCCTTATCTCACACCTTATACAAAAAGTAATTCAAAATGGATCAAGGACCTAAATATAAAAACCAGAACCATAAAACTCTTAGAAGAAAATGTAGGGAAACGTCTTCAAGATCTTGTGGTTGGTGGTGGTTTCTTAGACCTAAAGCATGAGCAACAAAAGAAGAGATAGATATATCTGACTGCCTCAAAATTAAACACTTTTCTTCCTCAAAAACCTTTGTCAAGAAAGTAAAAAGGCAGGCTACTCAATTGGAAAAAGTCTTCAGAAACCATCCGTATTGTAAGGGATTGATCTCCATGTTATATAAAATGATCACATAACTTAATGATAAAATGACAAGCAGCCACATTAAAAAAAGGGCAAAAGAATTGAACATTTTTCCCAAGTGGAAATACAATTGGCCAAAAGACACATGAAAAAATGTTCAACATTACTTGCTATTAGGGAAATGCAGATCAAAACTACACAAGATATCATCTCCAACCATACAGAATGGCCATTATTAAAAGAACAGAAAACTTCAAGTGCTGGAGAAGATGTGGAGAAATAGGAACAATCCTCTGTTGGTGGGATTGTAAAATGGTGCAAACTCTGTGGAAGACAATCTGGCGGTTCCTCAGGAAACTAAATATAGAACTGCCATATGATCCAGCAATCCCACTACTAGGAATATATTCAGAAGAACTGAAAGCAATGACATGAACAGATATTTGCACACTGATGCTCACAGTGGCATTAGTCATGATTGCTAAGAGATGGAAATAACCAACATGTCTGTCAATTGATGAATGGATAAACAAGATGTGGTATATTCATACGATGGAGTATTACTCAGCTCTAAGAAGAAATCAACTGGGGAAGCACATGACAACATGGAGGAACCTTGAGGATATTTTGTTGAGTGAAATAAACCAGACACAAAAGGACAAATATTGTATGGTCTTGCTGAAATAAACTAAATACAATGAATAGATTTATGGAGTTGGGCTATGAAGTGTCAGTGAAGATGGAATGTGGGATGAGAAGTTGGAGTAGATGCTAGATGTATGTAGATTGTTTAATAAGGTCAAATGTAAATATGTGGTAATGGTTGGACTTGATGGTAACACAATAATGAATGTCACAAACACTGTTGATTTATGGATGTGATTGTGACTGAAACAGGTAGTCTCAGAAGATTAATGTTAGTTGGAGGACAGCTGGAGGATAATACAGGGAATGTATAACAATGATTTTGGAAGTATATAAGGATTTTGGTTAACAATATAAATACAGGAATTTTCTTCTACTGCAGGGTGTTAAGAATGTGGTGGCACATGGTAAAAATATATCTAACATGATTTAAGGACTATAGTTAACAACAACAATGTGATGTTTTTGTAGCAAAACCAAAGTTGGTACTATATTAATTCTAAATGTAAAAAAATGAATATGGGGTTTGGTTTTATGAGATATGAATATGATTAAGCATTTTTTTCTCTTCATTTTTTTTTCTATTAATAAGGAGACATTGACTATGTCATTTAACTAATCTGTGTTCATTTATCTATCTTTCTGAATACCAGAGGAACAACTGAGTTAGCAGTTGGAATTAGATGAGATAAAAGTGCCTAAAAAAAAAGAACTTTTTAGTAGTAATGCTTCCATAACTTGATGAGTTGCCTTTTTCTGTTCTTTTATATTTGTGCATTTGAAATAAGGTTGTTAGTAAAAACAAAACAAAACAGAGACACACAGAGAGAGACAGATAGGAAAAGGAAGCCACCATATTTGACCCTGTCATGTGAGAGAGGGCCAGAGGATTGCTGAAGCACAAAGCCCCAAGAGGCTGGCCCCAGGGAGCAACTCAAAAGGAGACGAGGAAAGCGAATGTGGCTCAAGCAGTTGGGCACCTGCCTACCACATGGAAGGTCCCGGTTTCAGTTCCTGGTGCCTCCTAAAGAAGATGAGCAAGACAGCGAGCTGATGTGATGGGGTGGCACAGCAAGCTGACGCAACAAGATGATGCAACAAGATGATGCCATGAGATGACACAACAAGGAAGCACAATGAGAGACACAACAATCAGGGAGCAGAGGTGTCTGAAGTGATTAGGTGCCTCCCTCCCACATGGGAGGTCCCGGTTCAGTTCCTGGTGCTTCCTAAAAAGAAGACGAACAGACACAGAGAGCATACAATGAGTAGACAGCAAGCACAAACAATCGGGGGGAGGAGAGAAATTTATTAATTTATTATTTTAAAAAATAAATAAAAAAGAAGAGCCCTGCCATATGCCTGATAGCTTACAGCTGAATTTGGGAAGAAGGCAGATCAGCTGAGAATGATAGAGGAGGCCCAGAAAGAGATAAGTCCTATGCCTGGTTGCCCTCAGCTGAGCTCAAACCAGGACAGAGATTGGCGGTTATCTTGCTTCAACATGTGGCAGCTGACTTTGGTGAGAAAGCAGCTCTTATGGTTCTCGATTTGGACTCTTCATAGCCTTGGAACTGTAAACATTTACCCCAAATAAATCCCCTTAATAAAAGCCAACCCATTTCTGGTACTTTGCATACTAAAAACACTGTTGATAATCTTTTTCCTTCTTAGAACATCAGGGCCCTAGAGCTATCAAATCCTCCTTAACAGATCCCATGGCATTGCAGCCATTGGCAAAGCAGACTTTTGGAAGTCTAAGAAAGATGTCACTCCAACCCTTTTCCTTTCATTTTACTTAAGGGAGTTGCCGTACCTATTAATATTAACCTCTGGAGACATATCTTGTTGCTTTTTTTCTGTTAAATCATTGGAAATTTTACTTTCTGAAATTCATTAATGAACTGAGAGAATTCTATGTAATATGAAATATGAGGTTCTGTCACATAGAGCCATAGCCCCAGACTTTATGAGAGACTGAAATATATCAGAAATAAGACATAGAAAAAGAACTTACTGTCATATTCTGAAACTCTTCCTGAAAATGGAAACACACATGCACATGTGCATGCATGTACACATACAGCACAAACACACACACACACACAAACCCAAAATTGATTAGTATTTGGTGATCTGGATTAAGAACAATGTCTTCTAATATTGTTCTAGGGGGAACATACTAAGGAACATTCACAATGCACCAGTTTCTTCTAATCAGCTATAGTGACGTTTGTGATTCTCAACAAACTCATTCTGATGACTCCTCAACTTGATGAACTTTTAGGAGGGGTAAATAGCTTATACTGTCCTTTGATTTGTTTGCCATCTGCTAATAGAGAAAACCTTCCTAGGACAAGTAGGATTCTTGATGTATAAAGTTACCTTCCCTTATCATTGTTCCTTTTGTTTCCTTGAACTTTTTTCTTCCCTTTGATATTCTGTTAGAATATTCTATCTGTTAAAAATTATCATTGGAATAGGAGAATTCTAAGTAATGATGGGAAAAAGAAAGATGAGTATCAAGCTTTTCAAAGGCTGGAAATGACAGACTTCAGGTATTAGGAAGACTGAGGAATATCATAGTTTTGAAGTAGCCACGAAACCAGTGAATTATAATACCATTCCTTCTAAAATAGAAACACAAGCATTTTGGTGTGATTTGTTTATAAAATGCTAAATAGTTTGTATTGACAATCTTCCTATTCATTCATTTGTTTTTTAGTTTATTTGTATAGTGAATATTTATTCAGGGTCTCCTAGGCACTGTAATAAAAACTGGGGGTACAGCAATGAAAAAGAGCGACTGCCTGGTTACTCACAGAGTTTACAGATTGGGGACAAGAGTGCCAGAAACAGATTCCTTTGGAAAGTACAGCAGTGTTTCCTTCCTTTTGTGTAGATTTGAAAGAATGATAGAAAGACACAATTTTCCCTCACTTCCTTTCACTCTCAGCTACTATAGCAAGTTGAGCACCTTTTTTTTTTTTTTTCTCATGAGGGCAGTTCAGAGGAAAGTAGTTTTTCCTTTAAAATTTTAAATTGGAAAATAAAATACACATCTTGTAAAGATCACAGAATATATATATGGGCAGGTTAACAAATAAATACAAAACGAACATTCATATGATACCATCCAAGCTAAGAAAATATGTTTTGCCAGCATTCCTTCGCTATCACATACTTTCTTGATTACAACTCCCTTCCTCTAGCCAGAAGTAACTTTTTCTGTTTTCTACTTTCTTTACTTTATAGTGTTTTTTACCTAAGTAAAGTCCCTAAGCAATATATAGTTTAGCTTTTTTTTTTTTTTTTTTTTTTTTTTTTTAAGTAGAGAAGTTGTAGATTTACCCAACAATCATGTAAAAAGTACAGAGTTCCTATTTCTACCCCTAACTCAGTATTCCCTGTTATTAACCTTTGAGTTAGTGTGGTACTTTTGTTAAAATAGATGAAACAATATTATTTTAATTATTCTAGTAACTATAGTCCCTACTATGGTTTTTAAAATTTTTTATTCCGATAACTATATACAACTTAAAATTTCCCATTTTAACCACTTTCAAATATACAATTTAGGGGTGTTAATTATATTAATAATGTTGTCGTACCATTACCACCATCTAATATGAAAACTTTTCCATCATCCCAAATAACAATTTTGAACCAATTAAACATTAACTCCTCATTCCCTATCCCAACCATGCCCCCTGATAAACTGTATTCTAGTTTCTGACTCTATGGATTTGCATATTCTAATTATTTCATATGTGAAAATATATATGAAAAATTATATATAAATTATATATCATAATTTATAAGTGAGATCATATAATATTTGTCCTTTTGTATCTGGCTTATTTCATTCAACATGATGTCTTCAAGGTTTGCCCATGTCACGTGTATCGGAACTTCATTCTTTTTTATGACTGAATAATATTCCATTTTGTATATATACCACATTTTGTTTATCTATTCATTAGTTGATGGACACTTGAGTTGCTTACAACTTTTTGAAATTGTGAATAATGCCATTATTAACACCGTTGTGCAAATATCTTTTTGAGTCCCTGCTTTCAATTCTTGTGGTTATATGCCTAGAAGTGGGCTTGCCAGGTCATATAGTAGTTCTATACTTCAATTTCTGAGGAACAGCCAGAGTAGCTGCACCATTTTATATTCCCACCAACAGTGAATGAGTGTTCCTATTTCTTTATATCCTCGCTAACAAATTCCCATTTTTAAAATAGTAGCCATTCTAATTGGTATGAAATGGTGTCTAATTGTGGTTTTGATTTGCATTTCTCTTATGACTAATGATGTTGAACATCTTTTCATGTGCTTATTGTCCATTTGCATATCTTTTTTGGATTAGTCTTTTGCCCATTTAAAAATTGGATTGTCTTTTTGTTGCGGTGGTGTAAGATTTCTTTATATATTCTGTATAGTAAACCCTTATTGGATATGCTGTTAGCAAATATATTTTCCTATTCTGTAGGTTGTCTTCATGCTTTCATGATAAAGTCCTTGATACACAAAAGTTTTTACTTTTGGTTAGCTTCCTTTATCTGTTTTTCCTTTTGTTGCTTGTGCTTATGGTACAAAGTCTAAGACGCTATTGCCCAACACAAGGTCCTGAAAATGTTTGCCTGTGTTTTTTCCTAGGAGTTTTATAGTTTTGTTTCTTATATTTAGTCTTTGATCCATTTTGAGTTAATTTTTGTGTATTGTGTGAAGTAGGTGTCCACCTCTATTCTTTTGCAAATGGATATCCTCCCCATTGAGTGGACCTGGCACCCTTGTCAAAAACAATTGGCCATAGATGTGAAGGTTTATTTCTGAACTCTCAGTTTGATTCCATTGGACTATATGTCTTTCCTTGTGCTAGTACCACAGTGTTTGATGACTGTAGTTTTGTATAATTTCTTTTTTTTTCTTTTTATTATTAAAAAAATTTTTTTTGTTTGTTGTTTTCTCTTTTTTGTTTTATTTTGCTTTTGTATAAGTTTTAAAATCAGGAACTGTGAGTCCTTCAACTTCATTTTTTTCAAGATGTTTTTCGCTATTCAGGGCCACTCACCATTCTGTATAAATCTGATGGTTGGTTTTTCCATTTATGTAAAGAAGGCTGTTGGAATTTTGATTGGGATTGCATTGAATATGTACATTCCTTCAGGTAGAATTGACATCTTAATAATATTTGGTCTTCTGATTCATGAACATGGAATGTCCTTCCACTTATTTAACTCTTCTTTGATTTCCATCAGCAATGTTTTGTAGTTTTCTATGTACAAGTCCTTTATATCCTTACTTAAATTTATTTCTAAAAATTTGATTTTTTAAGTTGCTATGTAAATAGATTTTCCATTCTTGATTTCATCTTCAAATTTTTCATTACTAGTTTATAGAAACACTACTGGTTTTTGCATGTTCATCTTGTACCCTACCACTTTCCTGAATTTATTAACTCTAGTAGCTTTACTTTGGATTCTTTTGGTATTTTCCATATATAGGAGCGTGTTGTCTGTAAATAGAAGTAGTTTTACTTTTTTCCTTCACAGTTCTGATGATTTTTCTCTTTCTTGTCTAATTTCTTTGGCTAGAACAGTGTTGAATAACAGTGGTGACAGTGGGCATCCTTCTCTTCTTTCTTATCCTAGGGGGAATGCTTTCAGTCTTCACCATTGAGTATGTATTAGTCAGCCAAAGAAGTGCCAATGAAAAGTAACAGAAATCTGTTGGCTTTTATAAAGGGTATTTATTTGAGGTAAAAGCTTACAGTTACAAGGCCCTAAAGAGTCCAACTCCAAGTTGCTTTCTCACCAAAGTCAGTTGCCACGTGTTGAAGTGGGATGGTTGCTGATTTCTGTGAGGGTTCAGCCTTCTCTTGGCTTCCTCTCTCTCAGCTGAATCTGGCATAGGGCTTGTCTCTTAGGGCTTCCTTTCTCTCCTGGCATAGGGATCATTTCTTTCCAGGCCTTCTAGATCAGTCTCAGCTGTTCTGGTCTCTTCCCAAGGTCAGCTGCAAGCTATCAGGTGAATGGCTCATCTTGCCCCAGGACCCCAGGATAAAAAATGGCAGAACTGTCTTTCTTCCAGTGTGTCTTCTTGAGTGAGGGTCTGTTTATATTGGCCCACCAAGGGGGTGGGGACTCAGCCTGAGTTATGCCTTACTGATGTAGCCCAATCAGAAGGCCTAAATTGATTTTATCAAGTCAACTTAATCAGAGGCTTCTCACTGAATTTAATACAATCAAAGGGTATCACACCCAGAGGAATAGATTAGTTTACAAACATAATCTTTCTCTTTTTGGAGTTAATGTGGTATATTACATTAATTTGTTTTCTTATGTTGAACCACCCTTGCACATCTGGGATAAAACCCACTTGATCATGGTATATAATTCTTTAATGTGCTGTTGGATTCGGTTTGCAAGTATTTTGCTGAGGATTTTTGCATCTATGTTCATAAGAGAAATTGGTCTATAATTTTTTCTTATAGTATATTTATCTGGCTTTGGTATTAGGGTGATGTTGGCTTCATAGAATGAATTAGGTAGTATTCCCTCCTCTTCAATTTTTTTGGAATAGTTTGAGCAGGATTGGTATTAATTCTTCTTGTAATGATTGGTAGAAGTGACCTGCGAAGCCCATCTGGTCCTGAGTTTTTCTTTGTTGGCAGGTTTCTGATGATTGATTCAATCTCTTTACTTTTGATTGGTTTGTTGAGGTCTTCTATTTCTTCTAGAGTCAGTGTAGGTTGTCCATTTCATCTAGGTTGTCTAATTTGTTGGTATACAGTTGTTCATAGTAATGTCTTGTCATCCTTTTTATTTCTGTGGGGTCGTTAGTAATGTCCCCCCTCTCATTTCTGATTGTATTTATTTGCGTCTTCTCTTTTTTCTTTGTCTAGCTAATAAGGGTTTGTCAATTTTATTGATCTTTTCAAAGAACCAACATTTGGTTTTGTTAATTCTGTCTATTGGTTTTTGTTGTTGTTGTTCTCAATTTCATTCATTTCTGCCCTAATCTTCGTTATTTCTTTCCTTCTGTTTGCTTTGAGATTAGTTTGCTGTTCTTTTTCTAGTTCCTCCAGGTATGCCATTAGGTCTTTGATTTTAACTCTTTCTTCTTTTTCAATGTAAGCATTTAGGGCTTTAAATTTCTCTCTCAGCATTGCCTTTGCTGCATCCCATATGTTTTGATATGTTGTATTCTCATTTTCATTTATCTCAAGATATTTACTGATTTCTCCTGCAATTTCTTCTTTTACCCACTGATTGTTTAAGAACGTGTTGTTTAGCTTCCATGTTTTTGTGAATTTTCGAAATCTCTGCCTGTTATTGATTTCCAGCTTCACTACATTATGGACAGTTAAAGTGCTTTGTATAATTTCAATCTTTTTAAATTTATTGAGACTTGTTTTGTGACCCAGCATGTGATCTATCCTGGAGAAGGTTCCATGAGCACTTGAGAAGAATGTATATCCTGCTCTTTTGGGGTGCAATGTTCTATATATGTCTGTTAGTTCTAGTTCATTTATTATACTATTCAAATTCTTTTTTTTTTATTGATCCTCTGTCTAAATTTTCTATCCATTGATGAGAGAGGTGTATTGAATTCTGCAAGAATTATTGTAGAGTCATCTCTTTCCCCCTTCAGTTTTGCAAGTGTTTGCCTCACGTATTTTGGGGCACCATGGTTAGGTGCATAAATATTTGTGATTGTTATTTCTTATTGGTGGATTGCCCATTTATTAATATATGGTGTCCTTCTTAGTCTTTTGTAACAGTTTTGCATTTAAAGCCTATTTTGTCTGATATTAGTATAACTACCCCAACTCTGTTCTGGTTACTGTTTGCATGGAATATTTTTTTCCAGCCTTTCACTTTCAGCCTATTTGTGTCTTTGGGTACAAGCGTAAGGTGACTCTCTTATAAAAAACATATAGGTAGATTGTGCTTTTTTTCCTGCCAATCTGTGTCTTTTGACTGGACAGTTTTTTTTTTTTTTTTTTTTTTTGGGACCGCTGGTGAGGAATTGAACCTGGGACCTTGTATGTGGGAAGGTGGTGCTCAACCACTGAGCCACATTGGTTTGGTTTCCCTGAGTTGGTTTTTCCATTTGTTTTGCTTGTTATTTATTGTTTTTTTTTTTTTTTTTTTTTTTTTAGGAGGCACCAGGAACTGAACCTGGGACCTCCCATGCAGGAAGCAGGTGCTCAACTGCTTGAGCTATATCTGCTCCCTTGATCTGGAGTTAATCCATTAACATTCAGTGTTTTTACTGTAAAGGCAGTACTTACTTCAGCCATTTTTCCATTCATTTTTATATGCTGTATCTTTTTGTCTTTTTTTTCCTTTACTGCAACGTGTTTTCTGTATAGTTGCACTTTTGTGATGTATCTGATCCTTTTCTCATTTCTGTTTTTGTATATATATATATATATAAATACATATCTATACATACAATGTACATATATATACATATACACACATACAATATTACACAGAATATATATATATATATATACATTTTTTAGTAGGTACTGGGGATTGAACTCAGGACCTCGTACAAGGGAAGTCGATGCTGAACCACTAAGCCACATCTGTTCCCCAATGAGAATTGGTTTCTTCATTTGTTTGTTTGTTTTTGTTTTTAGGAGGTACTGGGCATTGAACCCGGGACCTCGTACATGGGAAGCAGGCACTTAACCACTTGAGCTACATCTGCTTCCCTCTGTATATATTTTAAAAATACCTTCTTTAAGTTTACCTTGGGGTTTATATTACAAAATCTACATCTACTTCCTACTAATTTGAAAAGATACCAACTTAGCTTCAATAGCGTACACGTTCTCTGCTCCCTTATCCCTCTGTTTTCCCTCTATATTGTTTTTTTTTTTTTGTCCCATATTAGCACTTTAAAATTTGCATGTCCATTATCAGGAAATGTGCCTTTTTCTTGTTCAATTGTATTCTGACTCTGATAGATTTTAAAGAGTAGAGTTGTATATTGAGGATACAGTACTATTGGGTTTTGCATTTACCCTTTTAGTTACCCTTACTGATAAGCTTCCTTTCTTCCCACTTCTCCATGCCACTGTCTCCTGTCTTTTCCTTCAACCTGCCATAACTCCCTTTATTAATTCTTGTAGGGCAGGTCTCTTGTTAACGAACTCTCTCAGTTTTTCTTTATCTGTGAGTATTTTAAACTCTACTTCATTTTTGAAGGACAGTTTTGCCAGCAGCTCACTTTTACCCCTCCCCCCCCCTTTTTTCTCTGTCCTGGGTTTCTTTCTGATAGGGTATCTCACCTGGAGGAGCCAAATGGAGTTAATCCAGAAAGCTCGTCACTCCAGAAAAGTCCATTTTGCCTTTAGGTGGTTAAGGCAACAGTAACTGGATTAAGTGAGCACACCTCTTGCCAGCTGCAGTTCTAGCATGGTCTAGCTCTTCCCCCTTCATATCCTATGGGCCCTTTTGGAATACTCCTCAGAGGCTTGTGTTCCAACCTGGGTTTCTGTGGACTTGGGTCCCATGTCTGGTCATGTGTGGGACTCTCACTCACTGTGTCAGTGCCACTATAGTCTGCATCTCCAGTGGGAGGTGGGAGGGATCTGGGCCACTGCCTCTGAGCAGCTACCAAGTTGGTCAGGACTGAGGGAGAGGGAGGAAAGATGACCAGTGGTCTGGGATGGAAGTTTCCTACTTGGTATTTTTCTTTTTCTTTGACTCATTGTGGAGTCTTCCAGTGTCCACTATCCTCCAGAGTTAAGTGTGATTTGTCCTTTTTTCACTGAATGTCTGGGGAGGTTTTTTCAGTGGATGTCTTACTTCGCCATGTTGATGACATCAGTCCTCCATCCTTTAGTTCTTTCTCTTTTTTTTCCCTGTATCTCCTTGAGCATATTGAGGATCATTTTTTAAAAAGTCTTTGTCTAGTACATCCAAAGTCTGGTCTTCTTAGTTGATGGTTTATTATGATTTTTACATGGCATTTCCTTGATTATTAATGAGGCTGAGCACATTGTCACATATTTAATAGCCTTTTAAAAACAATATTGTGTAAAATTGCATATTTTATTATTATTTGTAAAATGTGTGCTATACATCCTTTATATTAATACAATTTATTAAAAACACATATACACACATAACACTGCCTTTTTTCTGGAGGGCATTTGTTAACCATTTACTAGCACACCATTGGTCTATACCAGTTAAGATTCCTAATACTGCACAAGTATATATCAATTTTCCATAACCTTTTCAACACTTGGCTTTATCCAGTCTTTTAATTTTGTCAATAGCTCTAAAGTGATATCTCAATGTTTTTTTCCTTGTTGGGTGATTTTTTTTCCTTGAACTTATTATTTTGAAATAATTTTTTTATATACATAGGAGATGCAAAGAAAGTACGAAGAATTTCTGTACACACTTTACCCAGCTTTCTCTAACGTTAAATCTTAAATAAATTGGCCTTCCTTCTGAGTGCCTGTTAAGCATTTTGTACATTTTTTCTATTGGTCCGTATATCTTTCTCAAATTGATTTCTAAGCATTCTTCATATATTCTTATGTCAGTTTTTTTTTTTTTTTTTGGTTATGTGTGTTCTAAGTATATTTTTCTCCTGGGTGCTTGCCTTTTCAATCTCTTAATGGTGACTTTTGATGAATAAACTTTCTTAATTATGAACTTTTTCACATTTATCCCACCATTTCCTTATAGTAAATGGGTTTTAGGTCTTTTAAAAGAAACTTTTCTATACTCCAAATTCATAATGATATATATTTATATTATTTTCTCAAAATTCTATTCCTTTGGCTTTCATATCTAGGTGTAAAATTGACTGGAATTGAAATTTGAGTCCAGTGTGAAGTAGCCATATACTCTTTCATTTTTTTTTTCTGTATGGATATCCACTTTCTCATGACCATTTCTGGAAAAGATGATTCTTTCTCTGCTGCTCTTCAGTGCCAGTTTTGTCATAAATCTACAGTGAACATTTATCTATTTCTGAGATTTCCCAAATTTCCTTACTCAATCTGTCCTTCTTGGGTTTTGTTACCAAGGTGATGGTAGCTTCATAAAATGAGTAGGGGTATGTACCCCTTTTTCTATTTTCTAGAAAGGTTTGTATAGAGCTGGAATTATTTCATCTTAGAAAATTTGGTAGTGCTCACCAGGGAAACCATCTGGGCATAGAGAAAGATTTTTGGTTACTGACTAAATTTATTTTAAAGGTTAGATTTTTCTTTATTAGTTTTACTATGTTTTATTTTCCTGGGATTGCAGGAATCACGGTTACAGAAGAATTGTTTTATGGTAGTAATAACATAGTGCTTTATTGTCTAAACTTTTTGAAGTCTGCCTTTCTAAGTGGTAGATATGTCTGATGATATTTAGTCTTTCTCTTTCCTCTTATTTAAAAAAATCTGAGGTCATGTGATCTCTTTCTCGGATACTCATCATTTTTTCTTACTAGTACATGTAATGAATGAAGTCCACAGAAGCAGTGCTTTAACTTCTCCCACCAGGAAATTATACTGTCATTTTGGATTCTTTATTTTTTTAAAAAGATTTATTTTACTTATTTGTTTCTCTCCACCCACTCGTTGTTTGCACATGCTGTGTCTGTTTGTCTTCCATATTTCTTTAGGAGGTACCAGGAACCGATCTGGAACCTCCGATGTGGGAGGGGGGTGCCTAATTGCTTAAAACACCTCCGTTCCCTGCTTTGTTGTGTCTCTCATCGTTTTTCTTCTTGTGTCTCTTGTTGCATCATCTTGTGTCAGCTTGCCGTGCCTGCCTGTCACAGCTTGTTGTTTTCTTTAGGAGGCACTGGGAACAGAACCAGGGACTTCCCATGTCGTAGGCGGGAGCCTAATTGCTTGAGCCACATCTGCTTCCCTCATTTTATATTCTTAAAACTTTGCTTTTTCAATTTTATTCCCCCTCCCACTTCTTCTTCTTCTTCTTTTTTCAACAATTTATTGAAGTATATCATTCATACATGAACATACATCAACTATAAGTGTTCAGTAAACATCATGAACTTACAAAACAAACATGCATAACATCATACAGGGCTCCCATACATCACCCCACCCCCACAAACACCCTGCATTGTTGTGAAACATTTGCTAACAAATCATGAAAGAGCATCATCAAAGTATTACTACTAACTATAATCTGTATCTTCCTCCCCCATACATTTTTTTAAAGGATTTATTTACTTATTTATTTATTTACTTTTATCCATTTTTACACCCCACCCACCCCGTTTTTGCTGTTTCTGTGTCCATTCGCTGGGCAACTCTGTCCGTTTCCTGCCCTCTCTTCTCATCCTTCTCCTCCTGTCTTCACTGGGATTCCATCCTCGGAGTCTCCAATGTGGGAGAGAGGCGTCCTACCGCCTACATCATCTCAGTTCCTGTTTTTTTTGGTGTGTCTCGTCTTGGCTGTCCCTTGTGTTACATCATCATCTTGCTGCGTGGCTCGTGGGGACTGGCAGCGCACCTGCGCACTGGCCCATGCACCTTCTATATTTTTCTTTTTTAAATTTTTACCGGGAGGTCCTGGGGATTGAACCCAGGTCCCTCCATATGGGAGATGGACGCCCAACCACCCAAGCCACACCTCTCCCCCTGCTATATCTCTTAAGGTTGACCAAAGATACCCAAAGTTAAAATCTTTTCCCATACAGGACGGTCATATAATAAATAAGGCTTAGTTTGTCACCAGCATTCTAAAAGCCAGACCTAGAGAGAAAAACTAGGTCTGGGGACACATGCATGGTTTCTAATTTAGTGAATGTTGAGCCTACCCTGATTATCACAAAATCAGGACAGCGAGAATATTCGCATCCACTTCTTTTACTGCTGCCACTACTGCTACTATTGCTGCTGCTGCTGCCACTATTACTACTCCCACCACCTTATTATTTATCCTGATTTCCTTCTCTCTTTTCTGTTTTTGTAATTATTACCTGTTAACATGGAGGATCTTATGCACAGCCATCCTTTTATTCCCTTCTTTATTTGTTGTTCAATCTTTCAGCAACATATAGGATACTGTGCATTAGATGTATTTGTTGCTCTCATAATTTCCTTTTGTTTTTTGAAAAAGTTATTTTCCTTAATTGCAGTCTGGATCCTGATTCCACTTTATTTACTTAAATACATTGGTGCATGTTTCTTTTTGGTACAAACATTCTAATTTATTATTGCCAAGGCAGTTGACATTGTTATTCTGAATGTATTCTTCCTGTGAACTAGTGGAGTTAAATTTCAAAGACATTTTCAAAAAGTCATTAAAATGTTGAGTTTTTGTACAGTTGTAAATGAAAATTACTACACATGTAATACATCAATATACCTTATAGATACTAAACAGCATAGTAACTTACCAGTAGGTAGTACATCATCTGAAATACAAATACACAGAAAGATCAACTGAAAGTATGTTTTTGTACATTATAATTTTTGTTTTTTCTTTCTTTTTTCTTTTTGTTTTTTTTTTAATTTTTTTTCTTTGTTTCATTTATTTTATAATCTCTTTTAATAATCTTTTCTGTGATGACCCAGGAAAATGATACTAACAAACCACCAGAATATTTGAATCATTTTCTTAGAAAATATTAGTCTATGTTAAGATGTACCTGATGTGCAGTTCAAGGATTGGAAGGGATCTGCCAATATATGCCCTCTGTAACATTTGTAGCAAGTGAGAAGTCTATGTTTGTGACCTAAGTGAAAGCTTATTATATGCCTCTAGTTATAACTCCTATTCTTAAATAGAGCTGAGAGGTACATAATTCATTTATATATGTTTAAAAGTTTTTTTTTCAGTTTTATTAGACTTTAACATATTACAGAGACAAAATTTATTTAAGCTTGGCTGCTTTTATTTTTTTCCTCTTACTTTATGCTTTCCTATTCTTTTCTCTGCCTTCTTTTATTCCAGCTACTCTTTGTTTGTTTGGAAATCCTTCTCTTTTTTGTTAATAGGATATTTTTTTGCCATGCTTATAATTCTTTTTGTTGATCAGTGTTTTTTTTTTAACCTATCTAAAATCCATCGTTACTTAGAAGAATGATTATTATTTAGAATGGAAATCATGGAATGGAATATGAAAAACATATTATTCAACACATATTGAATTGAAAACAATCAATGAGGGACTTAGTTTTAGACTTTTTTGGACCCAATACTTGAGAAATAGATTATTTTTTAATAGAGACTGCAAATCTTAATTCTGAAAAGTCAATCAAATATCAGATTAATATCAGTATATCAATCAAAAACAAGATTATCACTTTTAAAAATAGATATTCTAGAACATGGAAATCCAAGGAGAAGCAATTCTAATTAGTCAAATAATTACTGTAGAAAATTGGTCTACCTTACTGTAATTCCATTAAATTTTCAAATTGTATATTTAATTGATTGAATAATAAAAGATTAGAGGAAGGGCTTAAATATCAGTTGACAGTCAATAATTTTAAAATGCCTTGCTTTGAATTAACAATTTACAAAACACTGTAAGCTTTTCAGAGTTTATGAAGATTTGATTTATTCCTAACTTGGTCATGGTGTACATATAAGTTTGAATTTTTTCACTTTTCATTACATTGTGGAGTCTAGACTTAACTATCCTTGCAGTTGTCTTTCCTAATTATAATATTATAATATATTGTATTAATCAACTACACTATACCTAGCTATTCTTTCAGAGTTACGTGTTTGGGCTCTTTGCTAGATTTTGTTAGAGTGTGTAGCATTTCCCCCTAGAAATGTGAATTATCTACTTCTTTACAATCATATGAATACTGAGTTTTACATTTTTTATGAAAGATGTTGTCATTGTACTTAAAATTTTTATTTAATAATAGTTGAGGCTTAATATTTTTATTTGTGTGTATTTTCTGTTGTATGAATTTATTGTACATATTTTTTGACAGGTTTTCTGTAGGAAGCTAGGTATGGACTTATGTCAATTACACAAACATTTTATGGCTCAAATATGCTACATTGTACCAATCACATTTAAAAAATTAGATTCGTCTTAAAGAAATCTGTCTCATGTCATTATTTGCTACAGAAATATTTGATGTTTTTATCTCTATTGGTTTAAAGACACATACCTGATTTGGTGGCTTCAGGGCTACCTTACCTTTGAATACATTTGAAGCCTGCTTAAACTTTTATATACTTAATTCATTGCAGAGGATTAAAACTATTTAGGGAGCTAGAAGACAGTCACTGCGTTTGGTTTCTTTTGTTTGTTACACTTTCATTAACTGACCCTCCTTTTTTTTAAAAAAGCAATTTTACTGAGATATATTCACATACCATACAATCCATCTAGAGTATACATTCAGCAGCTGTTGCTATCATCACAGAGTTGTGCATTCATCACTGCAATCAATTTTAGAGCATTTTCATTACTCCAAAAAGAAAAAATCCCTACCCCTAAACAGTCACCTTTTAGTCCCACTATGCTTCCCCTGCCATACATAACCACATCCGTAACAGAGTTCATTATGCCTCTAGCTTTCCTTCTAGTGACATACACAATCCTAAACTTTCCCCTTCAACCACAATCATACCCACATAGCAGTGCTGTTAATTCCATTCACTATAATGTGCTACCATCACCTCTTTCCATTTCCAAACATTTTCAACCAATCTTATTAGAAATTCTGCACAAATTAAGCTTCAGCTACCCATTTTTAAAAAAACTTCATTCTTTCTTCTGGTGACCTATATTCTAGCTATTAACTCCTATAGTTTGCTCATTATATTTAGCTCATATTAGTGAGATCATACAATATTTGGCCTTTTGTGTCTGACATATTTCATTCAACACAATGTCCTCAAGATTCATCCATGTGATCACATGCATCAAGACTTCATTACTTCTTACAGCTAAATAATATGCTATCGTATGTATATACCACATTTTGCTTATCCATTCATCTGTTGATAGACACTTTGGTTGTTTACATCTTTTGGCAATTGTGAATAATGCTGCTATGAACATTGGTGTGCAAATGTCTGTTTGCATCCTTGCTTTCAGTTCTTTTGAGTATATGCCTAGAAAAGGGATTGTGGGATTAAATGGCAGTTCTATAATTAGCTTCCTGAGGAACTGCTAAACAGTCTTCCACAGCATCTGTACCATTCTACATTCCCACCAACAGTGAATAAGCAAGAGTTCTTATTTCTCCACATCCTCTCCAACACTTGTAGTTTTCTGTTTATTTAATAGTGACCAATTTAGTAGTTGTGAAATGCTATCTCATTGTAGTTTTGATTTGCATTTCCCTAATAGCTAGTGATGTTGAACATCTTTTCATTTGCTTTTTAGGCATTCGTGTTTCCTCTTTGGAAAAATGTCTATTGAAGTCTTTTGCCCATTTTTTTTTCCATTGGGTTGTTTGTCTTATTATCATTGAGTTGTAGGATCTCTTTATATATCATAGATATTAAACCCTTATCAGATATGTGGTTTCCAAATATTTTCTCCCATTGAGTAGGCTGCCTTTATCTTCTTGACAAAGTCCTTTGAAGCACCAAGTATTCAATTTTAAGGAGGTCCCATTTATCTAATTTTTCTTTTGTTGCTTGTGCTTGGGGTGTAAGGTCTAAAAAGCCACCTCCTATCACAAGACATGAAGATGCTTTCCTACATTTTCTTTAGGAATTTTATGATTCTGGCTTTTATATTTAGGTCTTTGCTCCATTTTGAGTTAATTTTTGTATAAGTTGTGAGATAGAAGTCTTCTTCCCTCCTTTTGGATATGGATGTCCAGTTCTCCTAGCACCATCTGCTAGGAGATTGAATGGTCTTGGAAGCCTTGCCAAAAATCAGTTAACCATAGATCTGAGGGTCTATTTCTGAACTCCCAATTTGATTCCATTATAAGTATGTCTATCTTTATGCCAATACCATGCTATTTTGACAACTGTAACTTTTTAATATGCTTTAAAGTCAGGAAGTATGAATCCTCCAACTTCCTTCTTGTTTTTCAGGATGTTTTTGGTTATTTGGGGCCCCTTACTCCTCCAAATAAATTTGATAATTGTCATTTCCATTTCTGCAAAGTAGTCAGTTAGAAGTTTGATTGGGATTGAATTGAATCTGTAAATCAATTTGGGTAGAATTGACATCTTAATGATATTTAGTCTTCCAATCCATGAACATGGAATGTCTTCCATTTGTTTAGGTCTTCTTTGATTTCTTTTAGCAATATTTTGTAGTTTTCTGTGTACGGGTCCTTGGTTAAATTTATTTTAGATATTTGATTCTTTTAGTTGCTGTTGTAGATGGTATTTTTTCTTTAATCACATTGCTCATTACTAGTTCATAGAAATACTGCTTTTTGCATGTTGATCATGTATGCTGCCACTTTACTCAACTCGTTTATTAGTTCTAGTAGCTTTATTGTAGATTTTTTGGGGTTTTCTAAATATAAGGCCATGTCATTTTCAGATAGTGAAAGTTTTACTCTTCATTTCCAATTTGGATGCCCTTTTTTCCCCCCTTGCCTAATTGTTCCAGCTAGAACTTTTAGCACAATGTTGAATAACAGTGGTGACAATGGGCATCCTTGTCTTGTCCCTAGTCTTAAAGAGAAAGCTTTCAGCCTTTCACCACTGAGTATGATTTTGGCTGTGGGTTTTTCATATATGCCCTTTATCAGTTGAGGAAGTTTCATTCTCTTCCTATATTTTGAAGTATTTTTATCAAGAAAGGGTGCTGGATTTTGTCAAATGCCTTTTGTGCACTGATAGAGATGATCGTGTGATTTTTCTCCTATGATTTGTAAATATGGTGTAGTACATTATTTGTTATTCTTGTGTTGAACTACCCTTGCATACCTGGGATAAAACCCATCGATCATGGTGTATAATTCATTTAATATGCTGTTGGATTCAATTTGCAAGTATTTTGTTGAAGATTTTTGCATCTATATTCATTAGAGAGATTGGCTTGCAATTTTCTTGTAGTATCTTTGGTATTAGACTGATGTTGGCTTCATAAAAAGAGTTAGGTAGAGTTCCCTCCTATTCTTTTTTTTTTTTTTTTTGAGGTACTGGGACCAGGTATTAAACCTGGGACCTCATATGTGGGAAGCCATGCTCAACCTCTGAGGCACATTGGCTCCCCTGAGTTGTTTTTTTTTTTTTTTTTTTTTTTTTCACTTGTTTGTTTTTGTTTTTGTTTTTAGGTGGCATCGAGGACCATACCCGGGACCTCCCATACGGGAAGCAGGTGCTCAACTGCTTGAGCTACATCCACTCCCCTCCTCTTTTATTTTTTCAAATAGTTTGAGCAAGATTGACATTAATTCTTCCTGAAATGATTCATCTGTGAAGCCGTCTGGTTCTTGGCTTTTCTTTGCTGGGAAATTTTTGATGATTGGTTCATTTTCTTTACTTGTGATTGGTTTGTTGTGGTCTTATATTTCTTCTAGAGCCAGTGTAGATTGCTTGTGTGTTTTTAGGAAATTGTCCATTTCATCTAAGTTTTCTAATTTGTTGGCATATGGTTGTTCACCGTCATAACTTATGATCCTTTTTATTTCTGTGAGGTCAGTAGTAATGTTTCCCCTGTCATTTCTGGTTATATTTATTTGCTTCTTCTCTCTTTTTTTCTTTGTCAGTCTAGCTAAGGGTTTGCCAATTTTACTGCTCTTTCTCAAAGAATCAGCTTTTATTGATTCTCTCTTTTGGGTTTTCTTTTTTTTTTTTTTGTTCTCAATTTATTTCTGCTCTAATCTTTATTATTTCTTTCCTTCTGCTTGTTTTGGGATTAGTTTGCTGTTCTTTTTCTAGTTCCTCCAGGTGTGCAGTTAGGTCTTTGATTTTAACTCTTTCTTTCTTTTTAATGTAGGCCTTTAGGGCCATAAATTTAATTTTCCTCTGAGCACTGCCATTGTTTCCTCCCATAATTTATTTTTATTTTTATTAATTAATTTATTTTTAGGAGGTACCAGAGATTGAACCCAGGACCTTGTATATGGGAAGCAGGCACTCAACCACTGAGCCATACCTGGTCCTCTTCCCATAGGTTTTGATATGTTGTGTTCTCCTTTCCATTTGTCTCAAGATATTTACTGATTTATCTTGCAATTTCTTCTTTTACCCATGGATTACTTAAGAGTGTGTTGTTTAATTACCATATATTTGTGAATTTTCCCATTCTCCACCTCTTATTCATTTCCAAGTCATTCCATTATGATTAGAGAAAGTGCTTTGTATAATTTCAATCTTTTTAAAAATTTTGAGACCTGTTTTGTGACCTAATATGTGGACTACCATGGAGGAAGATCACCAAGCACTTGAAAAGAATGTATATCCTGCTATTCTGGGGTGCACTGTTCTGTATAAGGCTGTTAGATCTAGTTCATTTATCATATATTCAAGTTCTCTTTTTCCTTATTGAATCTCTGTCTAGATGTTTTATCTTTTGAGGTTGGCATGTTCAAGTCTCCAACTATTATTGTAGAGATGACTATTTCTCCCTTCACTGTTGACAGTGTTTGCCTCATATATTTTGGGGTACTCTGTTTGGGTGCATAAATATTTGTGATTGTTATTTCTTCTTGTTAAATTGCCCCTTTTATTAATATATAATATCATTTTTTGTTCCTTGTAACAGTTTTGCATGTAAAGTCTATCTTGCCGATATTAGTATAGCTAACCCAGATCTTTTTTTTTTATTACTGTTTGCATGGAATATCTTTTTCCAACCTTTCTCTTTCAGCCTAATGGTATCCTTGGGTCTAAGTTGAGTCTCTAGTAGACAGCATATAGATGGCTCATATTTTATTTATTTATTTATTTATTACTTTTAAAGAAGCTTTAAATTACAAAAATATTACATAAAAAATAAAGGGAATTCCCATATACCCCACACTTTCCCCCATTAACATCTTTCATTAGTTGGTACATTTGTTACAATTGATGAACACATATTGAAGCATTGCTTCTGACCGTGGACTATAACTTACATTATAGTTTACACTTTGTACTGCACATTTTTATAGGTTTTGTAAAAAATGCATAATGGTCTGTATCAGTCATTTATTGCAGTGTCATGCAGGACAATTCCAATGTCCCCAAAATGCCCCATGTTACACCTATTCTTCCCTATCCCTCCCCTCAGAACCTCTGGTGGCCATTGCCTTTATATCAATGATAGAAGTTCTTCCATTGCTAGAATAATAAGAAGTCTACTTTAGTCCATAGTTGCAATCCCCCCTTATGTTTGTTCATTCCCCAGTCTTGAGGATTTTGGAATGGTGATCCCCACTCTGTTTCTGATTGAGAGGAGGCTTAGATCCCATAGTGCAGATGGATGTAACTGTTTTGCTTGCAGTTGTAGATACTCTGTTTTTGGGATGTGTGTTTTCCATCATCATCCTTTTGTTAGTTGTCCTGGGTGAGTCCAATGAACTGTAGAGTAGGTGTTGCAAGTCTGCTGAGATTTAGGGCTCAACCAACATATGAACAGACTGAAGATTTAAGTCTCTGGGACATATATTTAATGAGTACAGTGCTAATTATAGGTTCAAATAAAAGGGGTGGAAGAGCTGTGTGTAGGGAAATTATAAATGAGCCTAACTCTGTTACATTGGGGAGCAAGGTAAGGCCCACTGACAGGGTGCCGAATTCCTGAGATTGTCTGCCCTGCCTATAGATGTCTAGATGTCTCTAGAGCCCTCAGGAGCTGTGCTGTTTGAGGCATTGTTTATTGTGACAGTCAACGAGATCCTGCTGAAATGTGCATAAGTGTAACCTCTGGAATGACCTCCTGATTCACTTTGAAATCTCTTAGCCATAAAAACTTATTTGTATTTAATATTTCCCCCTTTTGGTCAAGGTCTTTTTCCAGATGCATCACTAGTCAGTTTTTGGTTATAATTCCTCGGTGCCAGGGAGGCTTATCCCCAGGAGTCATGTCTAACACCAAGGGGAAGGTAGTATGTTTATATGCTGAGTTTGGCTTAAAGAAAGGCCACATTTAAGCAACAAGGAGGTTTTCATTGCTCATATATATATTTTTTTGTATCTATTCTGCCAGCATGTGTCTTTTAATTGGGGAGTTTAATCCATTAACCTTCAATGTTTTTAGTGTAAGGTCAGTATTTACTTCAACCACTGTACTTTGGCTTACATATGTCATATCTTAATTTTGTCTCTTTTTATCCTTTTAGTTATCTTTAGTGATACTCTTCATTTCTATACTTTCCTCCAAACCTTTCTCTCCTGTCTTTTCCTTTTAGGCTACAGAACTCCTTTTAGTATTTCCTTAGGGCTAACCTTCTGTTAATGAACTCTCTCAATTTCTGTTTATCTGTGAATATTTTAAATTCACCCTCATTTTTGAAGGACTTTTTCTGGGTAAAGAGTTCTTGACAATTTTTTTTCTTTCAGTATTAAATGTACCATACCACTGCCTTCTTGCCTCCATGGTTTCTGATGAAAAAATTATCACTAAGTCTTATTAAATGTCCCTTGTATGTGATGGATTGCTTTTATCTTGCTGCTTTTAGAATTCTCTCTTCATCTTTTTCATTTGACACTCTGATTAGTATATGTCTTGGGGTTGGTGTATTCAGATTTATTCTGTTTGGGATATGTTGCACCTCTTGAATGTGGATATTTATGTTTTTCATAAGAGTTGGGGAATTTCTGGTCATTATTTCCTCAAATATTCTTTCTGCCCCTTTTTCTTTCTTTTCTTCTTCTGGGATATCCATGGTGTGTATGTTTTTGCACTTAGTTCTTTCATTCAATTCCCCGAGATCCTGCTCAATTTTTCCATTCTTTTCTCTGTCTGTTTTTCTGTCTTTTCAATTGCAGATGTCCTATAAGTTGCTGATCTTTTCTTCTGCCAGTTCAAATCTAGCTGTTAAAGCCTGTAATGTATTTTTAAAAAAGATTTATTTATTAATTTATTATTTACTTTACCCATTTTAACACCTCCCCCCCATTTGCTGTTTTGTGTCCATTTGCTGGGCAATTCCCTGCCCTCTCTTCTCATTCTTCTCCTCCTGTCTTCACTGGGATTCGATCCTGGGAACCTCCGATGTGGGAGAGAGGCGTTCTGCCACCTGCACCACCTCAGTTCCTGTTTTTTTGGCGCATCTCGTCTTGGCTCTCCCTTGTGTCTCTCTCCTGTTACATCATCATCTTGCTGCGTGGCTTGGCGGGGCCTGGCACGCCTGTGCGCAGGGCCTGGGGGTGCACCCGTGCGCAAGGCCTGGCGGTGCACCTGGCAACCCATGCGCCTTCTATATTTTTCTTTATTTTACTGGGAGGTCCCGGGGATTGAACTCAGGTCCCTCCATATGGGAGACGGATGCCCAACCACTTGAGCCACATCCGCCCCCTGTAATGTATTTTTAATCTCATCAGTTGTGTCTTTCATTCCCATAAGTTCTGTTATTTTTCTTTTCATACTTTCAAATTGCTTTTTATGCTCACACAGTATCTTTTTAAAAAAATTAATTTTATTGATACATATTAATAAAGCATAAATCCATCCAAACTGTACAATCAGTGGTATTCGGTGTAATCACATATATGTGCATTCATCACTTCAGTCATTCTTAGAGAATAATTTCATTATTCCAATAATAATAATAATAATAATAATAAGCAAAACTCATCACCTCTCAATCTCTCTATGCTTCCCCTGCTGTACATAGCTGCTATTCTTTTTCCTTCTCTCTAGTATATTTTTGTTTATATTTTGTAAAAACATTTTTATATATGAAACATCATCTATATTCTTATTTTACATGAGGGTTTTACTATCTTTCCAGTCCCATGTTACTGTTTTTAGCTTTCCTTCTAGTAATATACATGACCGTAGACTTTCACTTTCAACCACTGTCATACCCATATAATAGCTCGGCTAGTTACAAACACCATGATGTGCTTTCACAATTTCTATTCATTTCCAAAGTTTTACAAACAACCTATTTACTAATTCTTCACAGATTAGCCCTCAGCTTTCCATTCTTTACCCTCATTGTATTTTCTGGGGACCTGTATTCTAATTATTAACTCCATGAATTTACACAATATATTTAGTTCATAGTAACACAGTCATACTGTATTTTCCCTTTTGTGTCTGGTTTGCTTTACTCAATATAATGTTCTCCAGGTTCATCCATGTGGTCATATGCTTCATGACTTCATTTCTTCTTTCCACTGCATAATATTCCATTGTGTGTATACACCACAATTTGTTTATCCATTCATCAGTTGATGGACACCTGGGTTGCTTCCATCTTTTGCAATTATGAATAACTACACTATGAACATTGGTGTGCAGATGTCTGTTCATGTCTCTGCTCTCCATTCTTCTCGGTATATACCTAGTAATGGTATTGCCAGATCACATGGCAAGTCTATATTTAACTTCTTTAGGAACTGCCAAATGGTCCTGTACAGTGGCTGTACCATTCTACATTCCCACCAATGTGAATAATCATTCCTATCTCTTCACATCCTCTCCAACATTTACAGTTTCCAACTTTTTAATAGCAGCCAGTCTAATAAGTGTGAAGTGATATCCCATTGTAGTTTTGATTTGCATTTCCCTAATTGCTAGTGATGGTGAGCATTTTTTCATGTGTTTTTCGCCATTTGCATTTCTTCCTTGGACAACCATTGGATAGTTTTCTTTTTATTATTGAGTTGTATGATCTCTTTATATATCATGGATATTAAACCCTTATCAGATATGTGATTTCCAAATATTTTCTCCCATTGAGTTGGCTGCCTTTTTACCCTTTTGAGAAAGTCCTTGAAGTGCAAAAGTGTTCAAATTTGAGGAGGTCCCATTTATCTATATTTTCTCTGGTTGCTCATGCTTTGGGTGTAAGGTTTAGGAAACTACAGCTTGATGTCCACTCCACCTCCAAGTGAGAGAGGGCTTATATCCCATGGATATGGTGGGTGGGATGATCCTGCCTGCAGATGCAGGCCCTCTCCATTCCCTGGGATGGCCATTGCCCATCATTGTCTCCTCACCAGGTGACTTGGATGAGTCCATTGAACTGTAGGGTAGGAGTTGCAGCTCCACCGAGATTCCATGCACACCTGGCACATAGGTAGGCCAGAGGCTCTGTCTCTGGAAGTATACCTAAAAACTTCAGCATCACATATATGTTTGAATAGAAGGGACTCATGAACCATGTGCAGGGAGGACTTATTTGAGTCCAATTCTGTCACTCTCAGGAGCACAGATTCCAAAATAGAGCCCACTGATAAGGCATCAGTCTCTGGTTCTGTCCCCACTTATATAGGACCTGGGTGTCTCCAGAGCTCTCAGGAGCCCCTCTGTGTGGGGTGATAGGCACTTAGATGTTCTATGAGCTCCTACTGAGGTATGCGTAAGAGTTACCTCTGGGATGACCTCCTGACTCTCTTTGAAGTCTCTTAGCCACTTGAACTCATTTGTCTTTACCTTTTCCCCCTTTAATTCAAGGTCTTTTTCCAGTTGTGTTGCCAGTTGGCACTTGGTATTAATCCCTCGTTGCCAGGGAGGCTCATCCCCGGGAGTCATGTCCCACATTGGGGAGAAGGTAATGCAATCATATGCTGAGTTTGGCTTAGAGAGAGGCCACATTTGAGCAACAAGGAGGCTCCCAGGTGGCAAGAACTATGGACTAGAGTGGAATTGATGATATTCTGTTGTTCACATATGGTGATTCTAGCAATGGAAGAAATTATAACAATGAGGTGGAGCCAGTGGCCACTTGACACTTTTGGGGCAGGGAGGGGACGAGCAGTTGAAATACAGGGGCTTCTTTGGGATTTGGAGGTTGTCCTGAGTACCGTTGTGGCAACGGATGTAGGCCATTTTAAATCAGCACACGCCACTCAGAACTGTGTGAGAGAGAGTATGGTCTACGGTGTGAACTATGGTCTATGGTTGGTGGCAAGGCCCCAGGATGTGTAAGTCCATTGAGGGTGGTGGGCCACACTTGTGGGAGATGTTTGTGTGGGATGTGGTGGGAGGTGTGGGAGGTGGGCAACATGGGAATCCCAGTGGGTTCCGTGTAATATTTTGGGTATCTAAGCATCTCTTAAAATATATTTATATATATACATAAATAACATTTTTGTAAAAAAATGTACATATATGCATATATATTTATATATCATTTGGCAAATGTTGGTATGTATTGTGAAAATTTTGATTTTTACCCACAAAAAAAAAAAAAAAAAAAAAAGGAAAAAACAGCTTATGACAAGATCTTGAAGATGTTTTCCTACGTTTTCTTCTAGTTGTTGTTTTTATATTTAGGTCCTTGATCCATTTTGAGTTAATTTTTGTATAAGGTGTGAGGTAGGGGTCCTCTTTCTTTCTTTTGGATACGGCTATCCATTTCACCCGGCACCATTTGTTGAATAGACTATTCTGGTCCAACTGAGTGGGTTTAACAGACTTGTAAAAATAACTTGACTGTAGATATTAGGGTCTATTTCTGAGTTCTCGATTTGGTTCCATAGGTCAATGTGTCTTTATGCCAGCACCATGATGTTTTTACCACTGTAGCTAGGTAACACGCTTTAAAGTTAGGAAGTGAGAGTCCTCGAACTTCGTTCTTTTTAAAGACATTTTTTTTTTCACTATTCAGGGCCCCTTACCTTTCCAAATAAATTTGATTATTGGCTTTTCAATTTCTGCTAAAAAGACTGTTGGGGTTTTTAATGGGATTGCATTGAATCTGTAAATCAGTTTAGGTAGAACTGACATCTTAACTATAGTCTTACAATCCATGGACACAGAATGTCTTTCCATTTATTTAAGTCTTCTTCAGGTTCTTTTAGCAATGTTTTGTAGTTTTCAGAATATAGGTCCTTTATGTCCTTGGTTAAGCTTATTCCTAAATATTTGATTGTTTAAGTCGCTATTATAAATGAAAATTTTTTTCTGATTTCCTCCTCAGATTGCACATCAGTAGTGTATAGAAATGCTAATGACTTTTGCATATAATCTTATACCCCGCTGCTTTGCTGAACTCATCTATTAATTCTGGTAGTTTTGTTGTGGATTTTTCAGGATTTTCTAGATATCAGAGCATATCAATAGTGAATAGCAAAAGTTTTACTTCTTCCTTTTCTATTTGGGTGCTTTTTATTTCATCTTGCCTAATTGCTCTAGCTAGAACCTCTAGCACAATATTGAATAATAGTGGTGGCAGTGGGCATCATTGTCTTGTTCCTGATTTTAGTGGGAAAGCTTTCAGTCTTTCATCATTGAGTAGAATGCTAGCTGTAGGTTTTTCATATATGCACTTTGCCATATTGAGAAAGATAATCCTATCTTTTGGAGTGTTTTTATCAAGAGAGGGTGCTGTATTTTGTCAAGTACCTTTTCTGTATCAATTGAGAGAATTATGTAATTCTTCAATTTTTCAATTTGGTTTATTATACTAATTGATTTTCTTATGTTGAACCACCCTTGTATGCCTGGGACAAAACACATTTTTAAAATGTGTTTTGGATTTGGTTTTCAAGTATTTTGTTGAGGATTTTTGCATCTATATTCATTAGCCATAATGGTCTGTAATTTTCTTTTTTTTTGTAGTATTTTTTTAATCAGTTTTTGGAATTAGGGTGATGTCTTCAAAGAATGAGTTTCATAGTGTTCTTTTCTGTTCAGTTTTTTAGAAAAGCTTGAGCCAGTTTGGTATTAGATAATCTTTGAGTGGTTGGTAGAATTCATCTGTGAAGCCATCTGTCCTAGGCTTTTCAGCTTTGGGAGATTTTTGATGACTGTTTCAGTCTCTTCACTCGTGATTGGCTTGTTGAGGTCATCTATTTCTTCTAGGGTCAGTGTATGTGGTTTGTGTGTTTCTAGGAATTTGTTCATCTTGTCTGCATTGTCTAGTTTTTTGGCATACTGTTGTTCATAGTATCATCTTATGATGTCTCTTTATTTCTGTGGGGCCAGTGGTAATGTCTCCCCTCTCGTTTCTGATTTTAGTTATTTGTGGCTTCTCTCTCTTTTCTTTGTCAGTCTAGCTAAGCATTTATCAATTTTGTTGATCTTCTCAAAGAACCAACTTTTGGTTTTGTTGATTTTCTCTACTGTTTTTTTTTTTTTCTCTCAAAATCATTTATTTCTGCTCTTATCTTTACTGTTTCTTTCCTTCAGCTTGGTTTAGAATTAGTTTGCTATTCTTTTTCTAGTACCTCCAGGTGTGCAATTAGATCTTCAACTTTAGCTATTTCTTTCTTTCTTTTTTTTTTTTTTTTCATGTAAGCATTGAGGGCTATGAATTTTCCTCTCAGTACTGCCTTTGTGATGTTCCATAGGTTTTGATATGTTGTGTTCTCATTTTCATTCATCTCATGATATTTGCTGAATTCTTTTACAATTTCTCTTTTGACGCACAGATTATTTAAAAGTGTGTTGTTTAATCTCCATATATTTATCAGTTTTCCTTTTCTGACCATTATTGATATCCAGTTTCATTCCATTATGATCAGAGAAAGTGTTTTGTATAATTTCGATCTTTTTAAATTTATTGAGACGTGTCTTGTGACCTAACATATGATCTATCTTGGAGAAGGACCCATGAGTACTTGAAGGAATGTATATCCTACTGTTTTGGGTTGCAATGCTCTACAGATGTCTGCTTGCTCTAGTTCATTTATCAAATTATTCAAGCTCTCAGTTTTTTAAATTTATCCTCTGTCCAGATATTCTATCCAATACTGAGAGTGGTGTATTAAAGTCTCAACTATTCTTGTAGACACATCTATTTCTCCCTTCAGCTTTGCCAATGTGCGCCCCACATATCTTGGGGCACTCAGGTTAGGTGCTTCTTCTTCTTGTTAGGTTATTTCTTCTTGTTGAATTGCTCCTTTTAATATATAATGACCATCATCCCTTTTAACAGTTTTGCACTTAAAGTCTATTTTGTCTGATATTAGTATTGCCACTCCAGCTCTTTTTTTGGTTACTGTTTGCATGTAATATCTTTATCCAATCTTTCACTTTTAACCTGGTTGTGTCCTTACATCTGAGGTGAGTCTCTTGTAGACAACATATAGATGGCTCATATTTTCTTTATCCATTCAATCAGTCTGTTTCATCGATTGGGGAGTTCAAGCCATTAACATTCAATGTTATTATTGTAAAGGCATTACTTAGTTCATACATTTTGTGCTTTGTTCTGTTGTCATATTGTACTGTTTTCTGTCTTTTTACTCTTTAATTTACTGTTCCTAATCATCTTCATTTCTACACTCTTCTCTAAGTCTCTTACCTTTGTTTTTTCCTTTCAGACTGCAGCACTCCCTTTAGTATCTCTTGTAATTCTGGTCTTTGGTAAAATATTCTATCAATTTTTTTTTTTTCTGTCTGTGCAGACTTTGAACTCACCGTTATTTTTTAAGGACAACTTTGCCAGATACAGAATTCTTGGCTGATAGTTTATTTCTTTCAGTACCTTAAATACATCATACCACTTTCTTCTCTCCCCCATGCTTTCTGATGCAAGATTGGCATTTAATCTTATTGAGGTTCCCTTGTATGTGGATGCTTTGCTTTTTTCTTGCTGCTTTCAGAATCCTCTCTTTATCTCTGATATTTGTTATTCTGAATAGTAGGTGTCTTGGGGTAGGTCTGTTCAGGTTTATTCTGTTTGGTGTGTGTTGTCCTTCTTGAATATTGATATTTATGTCTTTCATAAGGGTTGGGAAGTTTTCAGTCTTTATTTCCTCTTTCTGCCCCTTTTCCATTCTCTTCTCCTTCTGGAATACCAAAAAATGCATATGTTTGTGCATTTCTCATTGTCATTCAATTCCCTGAGACTCCCTTCCATATTTTACATTCTCTTTCTGTTCTCTTGTCTTTTCCAGCTCAGATGTTCTGTCTTTGAAATCACTAATTCTGTCTTTGAGCATTTCATATCTGTTCTTATGTGCCTTTAATGTATTTTTAATCTCATCCATTGTGTCTTTCATTCCCATATGGTTTGTTACTTTTCTTTACAGGCTTTCAAATTGTTCTTTAAGCTCACCCAGTGTTGTCTTAATATCCTTTACCTCTTCAATCATATTTTCTTTCAATTCTTTTAATTGATTTAGGAGAGTTGTGTGATTATCATTGATTAATAGTCTTAAATCCTGTATCTCTTCAGGATATTTGGTTAGTTCTTTTGTTTGGGCCATCTCTTCCCATTTCCTAGTATGGCTTTTACTTTTTTGCTGATGTTTAGGCATCTGAATATGTTTGTGAATTTACTCTAATGGCCAATTTCTTTCTCTTTGCTTGATGTTCCCCCCCCCCCAACTCTTCTTTGATATTTGGTTCGACTCTCTAGGTCTTTAAAATTGTTCAGCTTAAGTTATCAAAATGGTACCAGGGACTCACCAATGGGGTGCAGATTTTCTCCAGGGGTTGAGAGTACAGAGAGTACCAACAACAGTTTTTGTCCATGCAATTTCCAGACTGGCCAGTGATGACTCTTGTTGGTGCATCTTTCCACGGAGGTGTACCTCTCTCCATTTTCCTGTGTTTTGGCCTGACCAGAGCTGAGATTCAAAGCAGGCTCTGCTGGCTGAATTCCCTGAAGAAAAGCCCCTGACTCCCCCTCTCTTTTCCCTTGTAACAGCTGACAGGGAGGAAGAAGTCTGTTCTGCTTTCAGTCAGCTTCAGTGGGCCAGGTGATTTACCCCTGCTTAATATCTTGGGATGAGGGAAAGGAGACCTTCCCAGCCACTGTGGGGGTTTGGTAACTCATGTTTCTTGTTTTGGGTTCTTCACGTCTCTGTCCCTCACCCTCCTGGGAGTTGTCAAGCACTGTCCTGGTCTGCTGACCCCAAAGCAAGTCCCTCAGCCAGCTTTTGGCTCTTTCTCCATTGTTTTTGTTAGAGAGGCAAGCCCTTCCTGTCTAATCAACCACCATCTTCCCACAATCCTCCCACTATCTTCTTAATAGTCTTTATCTCTTTAGCCATATTTTTTTTCATCTCCTTTAATTTATTTAGGACCCATTTGACATTCATTGATTAGTTGTTTCAAATCCTTTGCCTCATTTGCCATTTTAATTTGCTCCTTTGTCTGGGCCATATCTTTCTGTTTCTTAGTATGGCTTGTAATTTTTTTGCTGATGTCTAGATGTCTGGTGATTATTATGATGGTGAGTTTACTCTGATGGTCAGTTTATCTCTCTTGCCTAAGGTTTTATTGTGTTTGGCTTTGTGTTATGGCTCTTTGATTCTTGGTTCAACTTATTTTAGATCTTTAAAATTGCCCATGTTTAACTGATCAAACAGGGCTAGGGATCTACTAGTGGGGTGTAGAGAAGTTCCAAACGGCCCCGAGGGGAAGGATAGGAAAGACGCCATAAAACCTCTTTCTTTCCCCCTTCTGGTTCCCCAGAGTGCACTTTCAAAGCCTGCCCAGCAGATGGTGGTCTTTGGCAAACCTTTCCCTGTAGCCCTAGGAGGGACTGTATTTCCAGCCTCCACCAGAAGGTTTTGAAGGAATGTCTGGGGAAATACCCACTCTGGCCTGGCTAGAGGATTCAGATCCAGGCCTAGCAGTCTAAGCTGCCAGGAAGCCATGCTCCGTCCTTGGGTGTGTCCTCCTATTTCCAAGGGAGAAAGACCTCTGCTCCCCTCTGTCAGCAGCTGTCCACCTAGAGCAGTAGCAAGACTGCTTGCCTTGGGGTGGAGGATGGGTGCTGTTTCCTGCTTTGGGGGCAGTTCACTCACAGTTTTTGGCTTCTCTGTCTCCCCATCACTCTCCTGCTATGCAGACCCCCCAACACTATTCTTTCAGACAATTTCTGCCTTTCTTCTTGCTGTTTTTGGAAGCAGGGTGAGCCCTGCCAGTCCCTATGCTGCCATCTTGGAATTGCCGTCTGTCTTGCTCACTGACCTTCCTTTTTGTTTGATCTTATGACTCACTCAGAAATACCTGTCTATATGTGTTTTTGATTCAGTATCATATTTTTTTCACGAGATATTAGACTCATACTAGGATAGGATTTCTCTCAATTTACAACAGCTATTAATTTTGTGCACCTTAATTCTTCCTCACGATCCTCTAATGTCTAGGTATGTGTAGGACATTGGAAGATATCAAATAAAAGTATTATTGTAGGTTTCCTGGATTATACAAAATTGTCAGCCATGCACTTAGGGGTACCTTACAAAAGAGAAATTTAAGAATTTAAAAAGGTGGCAGATCATTATGGTTGGGAAAGATAATTTAAAAAGGATAGAAACCTTCCATCATTTCAAGAGTTGACTTACTCTGGCCTTCATTGTGTTTTTGTTTGGAAGATACAGGCTTTAGCATATTTTCCCTTTCCTGTTCCTTGCATGAAGAAGGTTAAAATTATTTAGGGAGAGTGGTAGGTGTGCTATTTTATAATGCCCTTCCTCTCTTTTCTTCAAACTGAACTCTCCTCTTATATAGCAACTCCATTCTGTTTTTATTTATTTATTTATTTATTAGTCTATGTTTTTAAAAATGGTTTTTGTGTTTTCTGTTATTTGTTCTCATTTAGTTAATCGAATCAGTTAAGTTTTTCTGTTGACTCTAAGTAATTTACAAAAATGCTGATTAGTGTAGGAAATAAAGCAGAATGAGAAGTAGGAATATTAAGGTTTGCAAAGCTTTATAAATTAATAGCCAGATTTAAACACACAAAGTTCTAAGTGTGTTTTGATGTTCAGAAACCATTTAAATTGAGAAGTAGAAATGGAACATACCACATATGCTCACAATAGTTCCTAAAATAAAAACAAAAATTAATAAGTTAGTGTGGTTTGCCTGTTAGAAGTTTAAGGGTTTTCCTAGCATGCTTCTCCTCATTGAAGTTAGCACTCCAAGCCTTCCATAGCTGCTACTATGACCAAGGGGAAACTCTTTATCTTTATAGTTAGATTATATTTATTTTTCATTCATTAGTATAATTAAAATTTTCTATTAAATAACAAGGTTCTGAGAAAACGAGGACCAAAGAAGAAATAAGAGCTCTTATATTTGCAAAGCTGGACTTATTTAAGATAGAGTTTTTGAAAGTCCTGCATACTTTTAAAACAAGAAGAGTATTAGTTAAAGAAGGCAAAATTTACCTCTGCTTGATGATTGTCTTCCTAAAATAAAACATAAGCAAATGAGTGTGTTGTGGTTTGGTAAAATGCTTGATAAAAACTTTGTCTAGGTTTAATTTATCTTGGAGTACAAAATATTAGATCATTACACTGATAACTTACTAGGTGCCAAGCACCTGTCTAAGAGCTTTATGTGATGGATATTATTTAATTCTTAGCAACCCTGTGATTAAGATTTTGGTCACAGAGGTTATCCACAGTCACATAGCTAATGATTAGTAGAGTCAGGATATTTTCCCAAGCAGCCAGGCTCCAGAGTCTTGCTTTGAAAAACTACTTTGGCTGGTTGGGCACTATCATTTTAGTATTGGTTTGAATCTCTAACTTTCTTTTTTGTATATCATACTCTCATTTCCTTTGTTTTCATTAAAAACAGACCTGGAATTGGAATCCAGCTCTGTTATACTCTAGAGTCAACCTTTTCCCACATTTTTTAGATGTGTTTCAGCATCTACATGTTTCTGACATTGTACTTGGTGCTGACAGAATTTAAATGGAACACTGCACTGACTACAAAAGGAATCAGCCACATTAATAAACTATTGTAATTGTGTGGTAAGTACACTAATAGAAGTATGGACAAGATGCTATAGGAATCTTTCTAAGGGCTTTCCCCGTATGGAAGTCAGCCTCGTTGTAACTAAAGATGTTTCTTTAACTGGGAGGTGGGGGGGGGCAGAGCATAGTACAATGAAAAGGGCATTGATAGATGCATTAAGAATTAAAAGTGAAAAGTAAAACTCTAAAAGTAATGGAAGAAGTTTTAGAAGAATATATTTATAATGTTGGGGTTTAGTAAGAACTTAAGCATCCATAGGCCAAATCATAATATGAAGAAGTGATATATTTGACCACATCAAATTTTATGATTTGTATTTAACAAAGGACATAACAGACAAAGTTCAGAAATACATGACAGACCGGAGGAAGATATTTGCCCTGTCCAAACCTGGAAAATAATAATTGGGATGTATGAGTGGCATCTGAAAATGAATAAGAAAAAGACAGAAAACCCAATAGACAGAAAATTGGCAACCAATATAAATAAAAATTCACAAAAAGGAAACCTAAATGGTTAACAAGTATGTGATGAGGTGTTCAAACTCACTGGGGTCAGAGAAATGCAAATTAAAAGCAGCATTAATACACTAATTCGTCATCTGAATGACATTTACAAGTGGCCTGATTCAAGATGTTGATAAGAATGTGGGTTGAATGGAATGTTCATGGATTGCAGGTGGAAATATAAATTGCACAGTAATTGTGGAAATAATCTGGCGTATGTCATATAAGATTGAAATCCACTTGAAAATATATCTCAAGAAATTCTAACTCATGTTCATAAGGGAATATCTATCAATACCTATGAGGATGTACATTACTGTTTTTTTTTTTTTTTTTTTGGAGGCCACTTTTATGTCCACCACCAGGAGAATGCAAATATGGATTTTTAAAGGTGTTAAATACAAAAAAGGAGAATAAGATAGTTGAAAATTACACACACACAAAATAATGCCTCAAGCTTTTTAAAGGTAGAAGAATATTTAAGGGCAGACATTAATCATAGAATGGTGCATATACTTGTGAAGGGAGGGGGTCTGAGGGCTGTGATAAAGGTGAAAATTTAGAAAGCAGAGGCTCGTGAATTTTAAATTCACTTAGATCTGATTTCAACCCTGGGTTTTGCTAGTAATTGAATGAATTTTAATGCATTATTTAACCTCAATATGCAGGTTTCCTTGCCTCTAAAATTTTGATAGAATTGTAGTGAGTTTTAGGCAAATAATATCTGCTAAGTTCCCCTTTTTTTAGGTCTCAATTCATTTTCTTTTTTTCTATCCTTCCATCCCTCTTTCTGGGGACACCACACTTCCTTTATCTGCTTTTATACAAACATCACAAAAATGAACCTTTATTGACTTTCACTTCCTTTATTTTCTGTTCTTCCTTCTCTTGTTCTCCACCTCCCTTTTCTATTTTTCTCCCCACCTCCACTGACCCTCTTATACATATACATTTATTATTTTTGCTGAAAGCCACTATAACCATTCTAATGAAATTGCTGATTTAACCTGTTCCTTCATTTCTTGAATTAAGAAAAATATTTCATTTTAAAATATGTCATACATATATAAGTGCTTAAATATGTTTGTCTATAGCTTAAAGAATAATAATATCCATGCACCCAACATTTGGGGGCCATTAGCTGTGCGTAATCCCTGATTGCATCTTTTTTGCCTCCACTGTACCTTTCTGTTTTTTGCTTGAGTTAACCATGATCCTGATTTTTGTTTTAATCCTTCCAATTTATTCTTTATTCCATTTATTAATGGATTTTTTCACTTGCTAATCACTCATAAATAAGCTAAAGAGATTCTGATTATGTAAGAGTAAGAGAGATGAAAATAACTGAGTCTAAATTTGAATCTATCCAGAAGTGAAAATAGTAAGCCTTCAGGAGGCACTAAGAACACCAGATATGAGAAGAGAAAACTTACCAAAAAATATTGTAGTTATGCCTAAAAGTGAGCCAAAGAAATTAATGAGGTTAGGTTTTCTGAATGAGTTACGTGGGTCTTATCCAATCTTTGCATGGAAAACATGCACTCCTCAGGGTGTATCTCATCTTCTAAGGTAATAAAAACCTGTACAGTGAGTGTAGCAACTCTTGCCTTAATTATAAGAATAACTCCAGTTCTTTGGGTTCTTTGAACATTCAGTTTGGTAGACCATTAGAGGGGCTGAGATGAGTGTAGATCTTCTAATTTTTTACTTCTCTCAGCCAGAGTTAAAACCTTAGAGTGAACTAAATGTAAAACATTTAACATGTTCCAAGCTTTTTGAGAGAGCTTTATGAACAAAATCACTGCCAGCCTGGACTAAAAGGGACATGGAGGGGAGAGATGGAAGGGAAAATGGCTTTAAGAGGAAAACCATGGAAGCTGAGATCTGAAATTAAGATATCTCCTTGGGCCAAGAGAGGAAACCCACCCAAGTGTACAGAGAGGGTGAGTTTGCCCCGGCAGTTGAAGAGGGTGGATGTCCCAGCCTGCTGTTCAGGGAGAGTTTTGCCACCCCAGGCTACTGAGAGGGTGAAGCACATTCCCCAAGGTTTGGGTAAAGTAAAGTTGACACCCCATGGGAATGAGAGGGTTGGGCCTGCCCTCCATAGATTAGGGAAGGCCAGGTCGCCAACTCATTGCTCTGAGAGGGTTGGGCCTGTAGACCAGAGATTAGGGAGAATGTTATCTCCCCCTCATTGTACTCTGGGGGTTGAGACTCTATCCCAAAGATTGGGTAAATTGTGGCCATCACCCCAACTTTCTTAGAGGGTGAGGTCTGGAACTTGGTCGCCACCCAGATGCTTCATGAGCGTGGAACCAAGAAAATGGCCACTGGGTAAGCCCTGTGGAAAGAATGGGTCCCCATGAGGCCCCAGGGAGAAGAAACCATCATCTTGAGAATGATTCCCAGACTTTGAAATCTAATGAAGTATATCCTGCCAGTTTACAGAACTGTAGGGGACCAGTGACGCATGTTTCCCTCCAAAATTCTCTTTATGGTAATGCAAATGTTTACCCTTTGTCTGTCTCTTTGTATATTGGAAGCAGATAAATTGTTTTGTAAATTTCAGAGGTCTACAGCCAGATGGGACTTTGCCCCAAGACAAATTGTATTTCTTAAAACTGATTGTGATATGATTTTATAGTTAGCATTGTTACTGATTTAAGTTTTTTTTTGTTTTTGTTTTTAATATTGTAATGTCTTTTTGGAATTCAGAGGGTAGAGTGTGGCAGTTTGATATTATTTATGAATTCCAAAAAGAGATATAAATTATATTTGTAAACTGGTCTGTTCCTTTGGGCATGATAATCTTTGATTGTATTAGATTCAGCCGTGACATCTGATTAAATTACGTTAAGATTAGGGCTCTGATTCAACCACATCATTAAAGTGCGACTCAGTGTTGAGTCCCAACTCCCGTGGTGGGCTGATAAAACAGAAGTAGATACACAGAGAAGAACACAGAAGAAGAGAGACAGCTCGATAGACATGGCAGAGGCCCGGGGAAGAGAGATGAGCCTTATAGTCTACAGCTGACCTTGTGAAGAGAACAGAGTAGCTGAGCCCAGAAAGAAACTAGCCCCAGGAAGAGAGCTGAGCCTTATGCCAGCCTGCAAGCTTCGATTGGAAGAAGCTGGACCCATGGAGCCTTAAGAGGGAAGAGAAAGGCTGAACCCCAGCAGTTGTCGTCCACCATCTTACTTCAACACATGGCAATGAGTTTGGGTGAGAAAGTACCTCTTATGGTACCTTGAGTTGGACTTTTTAGGGCCTTGTGACTGTAAGCTTTGACCCCAAATAAATACCCTTTATAAAAGCCAACATATTTCTGGTACTTTCTATCAGCACCCCTTTGACTGACTAATACATGGGATAATCTAACAAGGTTCAACATCTGTTCCAACAGTCTTTTTCAGCAAACATTTAGAAATTTGAGTTTTCCCAGTGTCATAAACCATCTCCACCATCGTTACCAACCTTTTGGCAGGCAGTTATCCACTGCACTCAGAACACGCTACATCAAAATAAACATCATACTAAGTTTGCACTATACTGTGTATTATTTAATAAATATATTTCACACCCACACCAACACATCCCCACAAGAATAATGATTTTATGAATTTTCAGTTCAAGCTCATAGACCCCCTGAAACCCTTCCATGGACCCCTGGTTAAGAACTCCTGGAGTAGAGGAAAATGTGTATGGTTAGACTGCCAAGTTAAGCCCGAAAACCACTTTAATACTTTTTCATAGGTGGTTTTATAACTGAAGTTGGTAACAATCAGACTATTCCAAATCCATGTACACAAATCTATTGAATATCAGAGAAAAGGAAGCAGAAAAGGAATATGTGGGTGGGTTCTGAACTAAAACATAAACACAAATTAATACTGAATTGTTCATTGCCCAAGAATAGAAGAATACAGTTTTCTCTAATAATCATTTTTTGGTAGGAATTATGAAAGTACATTACAAAATTTACCGGGATTTCCAAATAATTTCGGGTTATTTTATTTTTTTGGGGGGGGGGGCGCCGGGACCAACGATCACCAGCTGCCCTAGTAGCAAAAATTATGCTTCCGAAATCTCTTGATGTCAATTCCGCACGAAGAGCAAACTAGGCGCCCTACGTGTGCAACTAAGGACAGAAGCCCTTTTTCGGGTTATTTTTGTGATCGTAACAAATGTAAAACATTAGAGTCAATTTTACAGACTTACAACAACAAGCACAAAACAATTCTACTTTCCTATCCCTTTACAAAGCCAATTTTGTCTCTGCTAAGAGAAGCACTTTAAAATTTTAAAATGTGTTTTTGCAGCATATATCTGCATCTTTTATTGAAGTATAAATCCAGGCAGCAAAATATTTTTTATAAATGGTCTTTATTATGCTGAGCAAGTTCCCTTTTATTCCTAGTTTTCAGAGTGTTTTAATCATGAAAGGGTATTGAATATAGTCAAATGCCTTTTCTGTGTCTATTGAGATGATCATGTGTTTTTTTCCTTTGTTCTATTTATGTGGTGTATTACATGGATTAATTTTCATTTGTTGAACCACATGTGCATTCCTGGGATGAATACCATTTTTTCATGGTTTATAATTTTTTTAATATGCTGTTTAATTTGGTTTGCTAACATTTTATTAAGGATTTTGGTTCTATATTCATAGGGAAATTGTCCTATTATTTTCTTTTCTTGTCATGTCTTTATCTGTCTTTTCTATTAGGGTAATGCTGGCCTCATACAATGAATTAGTGTACCTGCTTCTTGACGTCTTTGTAGGAGTTTGAGAACGATTTAATTTTACTTTAAATATTTGGTGTAAGTCACCAGCGAAGCCATCTGGGCTGCACTTTTCTTTGGTGGATCACTATGTTATGCATACCCTAGATTGTTTTCTAGTTTCCTTTTAATTGACATTTATCTCCACATACTAACCTTTTCCACCACAATCACATTTATAAATCAGCAGTGTTAGTTATACTTATTATGTTACTCTCAACTCTATTCATGTCCACACTTTTACAATTAACCTTATTAATATTGCTACCTACATTAAGCATCATCTCCTAATCTCAACCCACCTTCTATTTCCCAGTAACCTACACTCTAGAGTTTACCTCCGTGAATTTACTCATCTTATTTAGTTCATATTAGTGAGACCATACAATATTCGTTCTTTTGTGTCTATCTTATTTCCCTCAAGGTGATATCCTCTGGGTTCATGCATGTTATAAAATGCATGCTGATTTCATTTTTTCTTACAGGTAAATAGTATTCCATTGTGTGTATATACTACATTTAAAAAATCCATTTATTGATTGATGGACACTTGAACTGGTTCCATATTTTAGCAATTGTGAATAATCCTGCTATGAACATTGGTGTGCAAATGTCATTTCACGTCCTTGCTTTCAGTTCTTCTGAATGTATTCCTTGTAATGATAGTGTTTGATCATATGGCAGTTCTATATTCAGCTTTCTGAGGTACCGTCAAACTGTTTTCCACAGAAGGTGCACCATTCTACATTCCCACCAGTAGTGAAGGAGTGTTCCTGTTTCTCCACATCCTTTCCAGCACTTGTAGTTTTCTGTTTTTTTTTTTTTTTTTTTTTTTTTAATAATGGTCATTCTATAAGGTGTGAAATGATATCTCATTGTAGTTTTGATTTGCATTTCCCTAACACTTAGTGATGTTGAACATTTCTTCATGTGCTTTTTGGCCATTTGTCTTTCTTCTTTGGAGAAATGTCTATTCAAGTATTTTGCCCATTTTAAAATTGGGTTGCCTGTCTTTTTATCATTGAGTTGTATGATCTCTTTATATAACATGGATATCAAACCTTTATCGGATATGTGGCTTCTGAACATTTTTTCCCATTGTGTAGACTGCCTTTCTACTTTCTTGATAAAGTCTTTTAAAGATCAAAAGTGTTTGATTTTGAGGAGGTCCCATTTATTTATAACTTATTTTTTTAAAACAAATCAATTTTATTGATACATATTAATATAATAAAGCATAAATCCATCCAAAGTGTATAATCAATGGTATTTGGTATAATCACATAGTTGTGCATTCATCATCAAACATTATTAGAGCATTTTCATTACTTCAATAATAATAATAATAATAAAAAAAGCCAGACAAAAAAAAATCCTCACCACCTCTCAATCTCTCTATGCTTCCCCTGCATTCATGGTTGCTATTCTATTTCTATGGCTCTAGTTTATTTGTATTTATATTTTGTGAAAACAGTCTTATATATGCAATATTATCCATATTCATATTTCACATGAGTTTTCACTATGCTATTCAGTCCCATGTTACATTTTTAGCTTTCCTTGTAGTAATATATATGTCCTTAGACTTTCCCTTTCAACCACTGTCATACCTATATAATAGCACTGCTAGTTACAAACACTGTGATGTGTTTTCACCATTTCTATTCATTTCCAAAGATTTACAAACAACCTTTTTACCAATTCTGCACAAATTAACCCTCAGCTTTCCATTCTCTACCCTCATTCTATTTTCTGTTGACCATTATTCTAATTATTAGCTCCATGAGTTTACACAATATATTTAGTTCATAATAGCACAGTCATACAGTATTTGTCCTTTTGTGTCTGGCTTGCTTCACTCAACATAATGTCCTCCACGTTCATCCATGTTGTCATATGCTTCATGACTTCATTTCTTCTTATAGCTGCATGATATTCCATCATGTGTATACACCACAATTTATCATTCATCAGTTGATGGACACCTGGGTTGTTTCCATCTTTTGCAATTATGAATAACTTCAGTATGAACATTGGTGTGCAGATGTCTGTTTGTGTCACTGTTCACAGTTCTTCTGGGTATATATCTAGTAGTGGTATTATGAGGTCACATGGCAAGTCTGTATTTAACTTCCTTAAGAACTGCCAAGCAGTCCTCCCCAGTGGCTGTACCATTCTACATCCCTACCAAAAGTAAATAAGCCTTCCTGTCTCTCCACATCCTCTCCAACTTTTGTAGTTTTCTGACTTTTTAATAGTGGCCATTCTAATAGGTGTGAAATGATATCTCATTTTAGTTTTGATTTGCATTTCCCTAATCACTAGTGATGTTGAATATTTTCTCACGTGTTTTTTTACAATTTAAATTTTTTCTTTGGACAGTTATCTATTAATGTCTTTTGCCCATTTTTTAATTGGGTCTTTTTATTGTTGAATTGTGGCATTTCTTTTTATATCATAGATAGTAAACCCTTATCAGATATGTGATTTCCAAATATTTTCTCCCATTGAGTTGACTGCCTTTTCACCCCTTTGACAAAGCCTTTTGAGGTGAAAAAAGAGTTTGATTTTGAGGATCTCCCATTTATCTATTTTTTTTGTTGCTTGTGCTCTGGGTGGAAGGTTTAAAAAACTACCACAAGGTCTTGAAGATGTTTTTCTACATTTTTTTCTAGGAGTTTTATGGTTGTTGCTTTTATATTTAGGTATTTGATCCATTTTGAGTTAATTTTTCTATAAGGTGTGTGTGGCAGTTTGATATTATTTATGAGTTCTAAAAAAGATACTTGATTATGTTTGTAAACTTGTCTGTGCCTCTGGGTGTGGTACCCATTGATTGTATTAGATTCAGCTAAGATGCCTTTGATTAAATTAAGTTAAGATTAGGGCTTTGATTTGACCAGGTCATTAGGGTGACTCAGTTTGAGTCCCCACCCCCTTTGTGGGCTATATAAATGGACACTTAATCAAGGAGACACACAGAAGTAGATACACAGAGAAGATACACAGAGAAAGAGAGGCAGCTCCATAGACATGGCAAAGAGCCTGGAGAAGAGAGATGAGCCATTTGCCTGATAGTTTAAACAGCTGACCTTGTGATGATAACAAAGCAGCTGAGCCCAGAAAGAAACATGCCCCAGGAAGAAAGACAAGCCCAATGCCAGCCTACAGCTTAGATTGGAAGAAGCTAGACTCACATAAGAGGGAAGAGGAAGGCTGAACCCTCGCAGACGTTGCCCACCATCTTGTTTCAACATGTGGCATCAGAGTTTGGTAAGGAAGTGACCTTGAGTTAGACTCTTTAGGGCCTTGTAACTGTAAGTTTTTTCCCCAAATAAATACCCTTTATAAAAGCTCTCATACTGGTTAATTTCAGTGGTGTTATCTTCAAATTCACTGGTCCTTTCTTCTACCCACTCCAATCTGCTCTTGAACCCCTCTATTGACTTTTTCATTTCACTTACTGTACTTTTCTGTTCCAGAATTTTTAATTTCTTCTTCTTCTTTTTTTTTAAGCACAAAATAATATTGAAAATTTTATTAACATAATAACAACAAATCACTCAACTTTTTTCAGTTTTTATGAAGTTTTTGTTGTAAAGATTAAACATTTCAAAAGTATTCATGCAAACCAATCATATATGAATAAAGCTTTTATAATGAGCTTCTCATGTAAATCTTTTAAATATCTACCTTCTTTCTTGGGATGACAGTAGTCTTACTATAATAATATTAAGTGTTCTTATTAAAATTTGTTGTTTTCGGGATTAATAGTTATTAGCAAATCTTAATTTTTATTATCTGCTAAGATTGATAGAAACATGATATTTAAAATTATTTTTCAGTTTCCTGTGAACTATTTTATAGTAAAAAAACTATTTGGGGGGAGTGGGTGTAGCTCAGTAGTTGAGCACCTGCTTCTCATGTATGAGGTCCCAGGCTCAATCCTCAGTACCTCCTAAAAAAAAAAAAAAAAAGTAATCTTCAGTCTCCAACTGAACTTTGTACTGTAAGGTTTTTTAATTTTAATGATATTTACAAAATAAATATTAATTTTAACCACTAAGTTCTTCTTCATCACTGAAATACATGCTTTTCTTTATCCTTGGGCGTCTTGAATCATCTGAAGTTGATGGGTCCCCTGAACTGGGTTTCCATCTTTTCTGTTCTTCTTCAATTTTGGCTTGCTGGAAAGCTATTGCCTGACCGAGACTATCAAGAGCAGGATCTTCCCCTTCATCTTCACTTTCTTCTACCTCCTCAATTTCTTCTTCTGGTTCAGGAATTTTCTTTTTTTTCTTTTTCTCTTTCTTTTTTGGAGGTTCACGTTCTCCCAGCATATTTTTAGGACAGGCGTAACTTAAGTGCCCACTTTCTCCACATTCATAACACTTAGATTTATCAAAGTAGTTTCGCCTTCGGATGAACTCAGCTGCTCTTCCATTGTCAATAGCAATGCTTGCTTTTATCACTCTACCAAATAATTGTTTGTTGTTTATTGCCCTGGTACAGTTTTGAGCAGATTCTTTATCCAAAAATAAAATAAATGCAACCCCTTTACTCTTCCTGGTATCTTTATCTTTCATTATAGTAACCTTTACAACTTTGCCATACTTGGAAAATATCCGGTATAAGTCAAAGTTTGTTAGGGAAAAGGACAAGTTGGATACATACACTGTACTTTTACTTGGAGCCAATCCACCACTCATTTCTTAAGGTGAGGCATGTCAGAGAGACCAGAAGAGAGCGAGCCCTCAGCCCGGCTGGGGCCCAACCCCGACTATTTCTTGCCCCACGCAGCAGCTTTGGCATCACGTGTCCCGGAGGGTGCAGGTGCTAGAAACGAGAAGATGACAACGGCTCCGTCTCTTCCCGACTGCAGTCAGATGCACCTCGGATGTGGTCTAATTTCTTCTTCTTTATAATTTGTATCTCATTATTGAAATTCTCATTTTGTTCATAAATCATTTTATTGATTTCCTTTAGTTATTTGTTCATGTTTTCTTTTATTTCACTAATCCTATTTAAGAGATTTGATCTCAGGTCTTTTATTAGTAATTCCTGTGACTGGGCTTCCTCTGGGATAGTTTTCATTAAATTTTTTTTAGTGCCTGAGCCATACTTTGCTCTCTTCTTGCATATTTTCTAATTCTTTGTTGATTACTGGACATTCTGAGCATCACATTGTGGTCACTGTGGAAATCTATTTCTCCTACTCTGTTCTGTTCATCAGATCCTCCCACGCCAACAAAAAAAGAAGAAAGGAAGAAAGAGAGAAAAGAAGAAAGAAAGAAGGGTAAAAAGGAAAAAAAAAAGAGAGAGAGAAAATAGCAACAGAGACTTCCTCTCCAAGCCTCCCAATAGATGCTGTTGGAAGCCAGAAGCTCTTCCAAGGTTGTAAGCAGGTTGTAAAGAAGGCTAGTTTCTCTGCTTTTCCTCAGGGATCTACCAGACTGACCTTAACTTGCAACCCCAGCTTCTTCAAGGACAAGGTTTCCTCTGCCTACCTTGGTCTTTGCTGGCCACCCCCAGAATCTGGGCCACCATTTCCACAGTCATGGGCTGAGACTAAGAATGGGTGCTGGTTACTGGCTAGAATCTGCCATCACTTACAAAAGATTTAAAATTTGGTAGCCTCTCCCTTCATCTGGCACTCTGGTTCTAAGTGTCCAATCTGGTTTCAGGGTTAACATACCTAGTTAATTCTAATCTCTTTTTCTAACTCTTTCATTTTTCTAGTGGAGGGGAGTGCTCTGTAGAACTTCCTATTCTGCCATTCTGCCTGAAAGGTATAATATTTTGATTTGTTTCAAAGACATCTGACACCTAGCCTAATCCTTGTCTTTTGGATATATCTTCTATAAGCCCTCACTCTTTCAGTTGGAATTGTTGATCACTTTTGGAATAGCAGTCAACTTGGGATGTTTATCAGTGCCAGTTTGATCTTCTTTTTGTATTGAATTGTATGTTTCTGGAATTTCAAGAGTTCCTTTTCCTTGGTTTACTTCTTTCTTTTAATGGAACACATTTCCCAATTTCTTCTCGAGAAAGTGCATGGTAGATGAATATTTTTTGAGACTTTGAATTTATGAAAATAATATTCACTCTTCACATTTGCATGACAGAATTTTGGGGGTTGCAGAATTCTCCATAGGAAAAAAAATTTTTTTTAAGTATATAAAAGCATTTTTCCATTGTTCTCTAATTTCTACTGTTACTTTTGAGGAATCTCATGCTATAGTGGTTTCCAGTCCTCTGTGTCAACTTTGTTTTTTACTTCTAGTGTTCTGAAAATGTGTAAATGTGTGATACTGTGACTTGGTATATGTCTTTTTCCTTTTATTGTGCAAGGTCTTTTTTGGACTCTTTCAAATTTAAATTTATATATATATATATTTTATTAGAGAATTTGTGAGCTTATAAAACAGTCATGCATAATGTGCAGAATCCCCACACATCACCCCTCTACCAACACTTTACATTGCTGTGGAACATTTGTTACAGGTTATGAAAGAATATCATCAGAGTATTACCACTAACTATGGTCTGTAGTGTAAATTTGATATATTTTTCCATACACCCCTGTCATTGGACATTTGTTATAGTTCATGAGAGAACACTCATATTTGTACTGTTAACCACAGTCCATTTTCCAACCATGGTTCACTATGTTTCACATTTAATTTTCAATCTGAGTGACTGTCTCCTCCCTCTTCTCTGTCTCTTTCTCTGTCTTTGTCTGTCTCTCTCTCTTTCTCTCTTTCCCTCAACAAATTTTCTTTTATCATCTTATATTTTGTACTCCTTTTAAAGCAAAGTAGATCCTCTGGAACTCTACTTTTCATTTTATTTTCATTTTTTGCCTTTATTTGATTTAATTAATTTTCTGGGGGTTTGTTTACCATCATTCCCCAATCATTTTATAGAATATTAATATGTTGCCTCTTCATATTTTCAATATCCTATGGTTTTTTTTTCCACCTCAGTGTTACTTTTCATATCACTTTGTTCTTGATTCAAATGCAATATATTGTCTCTTAGTCCCATTTTTTGACATTTTAAAGTTATCCAATTTTTCTTGACTTCCTCAAACTTTCTATTTTCTGCAATGATTATTTGGCTCTTGGTCTTTTGCTTTATAGTCTTTCCTGTAATGTCTTGTGATTTCTGGAAGTCCATTTATATTGGAAAATGAAATTCTGAATAGCTAATCTTCTGTGAATCAGTATTGATTGTCACCTGAGCCAGCTGACTTTCTCTGAGTGATCCTCAATATCAGAATGTTTAATTTTTTTTCCCTAGGGTAGTTCATTTTCTCCAAAGAAGTGTCACATGCTCTTCTTATGAGTGGGGGTATAAATCTGACTGTATCTCAGAATTCTTTGAGTATATTGGGGAAAAATGTCAAATGTGGACTCTTATTTTTCCCTTTTATTATCAGGATGTCACACCTGCTTTCATCTGTACATGGAGTAACCATCTCCAAGTTTCCTTTGTTTCAACCTCTTCTAAGCATATACCCATTTTTCCCTCTTCTAATACAGAATGGAAGACTGATGGAGAGGAGTGGGGAATTGATTTATATAGCACTATTTTATGGGCTTATGTCTACTCAGCATGTCCTCAGTCCCACCTTCACCCCTTTGACTTAAAAGTTACCTCATCCTGATAATCCTCAGCCATTCTCATTTCTGATGTTGAGGATTATCTGTTTAGGATAGCTCTCTTTAATTTACTTAGGATTCATGTTCAGTGGATCAGCTAAGTTAGTTATTATTCATCTATTTACTTTTCAGCTTTAATAGCTTTTTTTTTTTTTTCCAGATTTTCATCTGCTTATAGTTGTTTCCTCTTAGAAATTTTAGTTTTGCTATTTTAAATATACCCTACACCAGTAATACTCTTTTAATCATGAGATTTATAAAACTGTTACTGGTATTTACTCTAGAGAAAAACAATCTTTTCCTATTCCTAAGAACCAAAGCATATTCAAGATAAGGCACAGAAAAGGAACTCACTGGCTTGTCCTGAAGTAGTGCCTACAAAAACAAACATAAATAAATATTTGAGCTAATTTAAAGGTGTTATAACTTTAAAAAAATTCTCTAAAGGAAGAATTTACAAGTGTAGAAATAATGACAATGAAAGAATGCAAAAGTCCCCCATAAGCTGATAATGAAAGCACACAAGATTTGAAATTCAAAAAAGGAATATATTGACAGGCAATGAAAACACAACTGAAATAAAAGAAACAAAAATATAGTTGTTGGTTGCCCATTTGGAGGAGATCAGGTTTCCTTAATATCTTTCTAAAATCATACAATAGAGTGCAAAATTTGTATGAAGTATTTAAGTTTATCTTCATATCAAAGTACATTTTTTTTTAAAGTCAAATAGTTCTATATAAATAAAAACTATTTGTTTTAAAAGTCAAATAGTTCTATGTAAATAAAAACATTGGTTCTCTGACTCATTCCTTCTTACCTCCAATTTCCTTTTCACTTATGCTTTTTTTGGAGTGAGGTTATTTAACTAATATTTGGTCATAAATTGTCTCTATGATATTTCATGATATCTAAAATTTGGATAATATAAATTGGTCTCCCATAAGGCTTTATCTCTTTTTCTACTTTTTCCCAATTTTCTTTCCCTCTTCTGCTCTTTCCAATGAACCCATTTCTTTCTTTCTTTTTTTTGTAAATCCTTTTATCATTATAACAATATAATAACCATATAAATAATGTTCATAGATGAGTCATGTATTATACCACCTCTCCTGTGCAAACTTTTTTTCTCAATTTTTGACTTTAGGGGGCTATCTTAGAAAAAAAATTTCAGGTTAATGCCTTTTGTTATTCATTATTGGTGATTTTTGAAAGTTTCTGAAAGAAAGAAAAGAAAGGGCCTATTTTCAGTTAGCCTAATACGATCTTTGGTAATCTTTTTAAGGGCTGTTTTGTAAGGGTGGTCTTATAAAAAATTGCAGTATCTGGAGTATCCTTACAATTGGCAGACAATATCACCCCCAGATAAGAAAAAGACAGGGAATGCAACAATGGGTCCTACAATTTTTTTCTTTAATACAAATAAAAACATTCAGTATGATTATAGATTAATAATGATTAAAATGTTAAAGTTATAACAGACTGAGAACTCAAAAGGCTTCTTTGTAACTAGGAGATCCAAGCATATTTTAAAAATTGAAAAGAACTTACAGATAGATTGTGGAGTCGCAACTAAAACACAAACAAAAGAAACATAAAATTGTTATTTGCTGTGAAAAGAAGACTAATTGTCTTTAGTAGTCTCTCTGATTTAAAATACAATGCAAAACTGGCATTTTCAGATGTATTGATAAAATTTAATAGTTTTCATCAAAATATTAGATTTTCCAATTTAAAAAACTCAACTAATATTTTTTAGTATAACAAAAAACATTAGTCCTTTAACTTTCCCATTCAGTCAGATTTGTTCTCCCAAATTATAGTCATTCAATAATTAAATATAGGCTCTTTCTTTTGGAATTTCTGTAAATATTTAAACATGATTTAAAAAATGTGATTTTTTTATACTTTGTTTTATTTAGCATCCACTTCCTACTATGGAAGATGAGGTCTTCTTGTTCCTTTTCTTAACATCTTACCTCCTTTACCTTCCTGTGGCATGCAAAAATCTTCTGTGACCCTTAGTGAGTCTCATCCTTGTATAATGACCTCCCCAGAGTGAGGGCAAGACTTATAACTTGTTTTTAGCCAATACAACATAGCTGAGATTTTAAGATCAGCATTCATGTATAATGTTACATAATTTAAGACTATGTTAGTATACTAGAGTGAGGGATTCTCTTGTTGGCTTCTAAAGTAAGCTGCCAAAAACAAAACCAAGAAAAAAAATAAAGTAAGCTGCCAGGTTGTGAGAGCACCTGTGAGATGCCAATGGGAAGAAACTTCAGAGGTTGCTAGAATCTGAGCGCAGAACCAAGTGACAACCAGTAAGAAAGTGGTGAGCTCAGAAAAGTGCAAAAAGTGTAAGGATTATGGCAAAAAGTTCTAATGTACAGAAAATTATAGTAGTAGATGCATGGGAGAGAGAGAAAATGGGGGCAGCAACATTAAAGGGAAGGCTAAAGGTAATAAAAGGAAAAATTTGAAGTAAACATGTAAATGTGGGAAGGAATGAAGACAGAAGTAAATGTTTGAGTAAATATATACAAATGTTGACTAGAAAACAATAATAATGTATTGTTGGATTAAAATAAATACAGATTTAAAATAAGTGATAACAACTCAAAACCAGATATAAATAGAGTTAATAGGTTAAATCTCTTAAATTGTCTAGCAAAAGCTAAAATATTGATTTATATACAAATTTAATAAAACAAATATGCATGTTGTAATCTCTAATGCAACCACTAAAAGAATAATAAGATAATGTATAGTTAACATATTTATAGAGAAGGAAATAGAATGATTTTTAAAAAGTATTCAAAATTAGGCCAAAAGGAGAAGTAAAAAGGACATAGAATAGGAGATAAGATGAATAGGAGAGTAAGATGGTATTTTAAAATAAAAAAATATAAATAAAGCACTGAATGTAAATAGACTAAATATTCCAATTGGAAGACATTGTCAGACTGGATTAAAAAGAACTCAAGTGTGTATTTCTTGGAAGATATGTCTTAAATATAAAGATGTTGAAAAGTTGAATGTCAGTTATAATGCTAAATGTGCATCAGCTAGAATTCTAAACTAAATAATAATAGTCTTGCTAATATCGACTATTATTATTCAGTTTAGAATTCTAGCTGATGGTGGGAGGTGTGGGAGGTGGGCAACATGGGAATCCCAGTGGGTTCCGTATAATATTTTAGGTAATCTAAGCACCTCTTAAAATATATGTATATATATATATAAAAATAACATTTTTGTAAGCAAATATACATATATGCATATAAAATAAAAAAAAATAAAAAAAATTAAAAAAAAATAATAATAGTCTTTGAGTAAAGACATATTTCAAAAGCTAAAGAGGGACAGAACTTTTGGGAAGCTGGTGTTGAAGTAGGTATGTAAGGTCAACTCTCTTACAAAAACAATGGTTGAAGGGCAAAAAGCTGACCAAAGGAGCTGCTTTGGAGATCTGCAGACCATGAGAGTGGTGCTTATTATCCAGGAGGGTGAAGGACAGAGAGACAAAGAAGCCAAAATGAAAACCATGAGTTACTAGCCCCAGTGGCCAGGAACAGCACCCATCCACCTCTCTCAGCCTGGATAAAACTTGTGGCTCATTCAGCCAACCGAGAGGGGAAAACACCAGTTCCTCCCTCGGAAGAGGGAGGGTGCAGTGAAGGGCAGAGAGTGGTTTCTTTTCAGTGAGTTTGGCCAGCAGAGCCTGCTTTGAATCTTGGCTCTGGCCAGACCAGACTCATGGGTATTTGGAAGTTGAAAGATACACCTCTGTGGAAAGATTCACCAAAGAGTGCCATTTTCTGGCAGACTGGGAAACTGCAGGATGAAAAAAAAGATGCTTTTTTGGAGCCTTTCATGTCCCAGATCCCTTGGATCTGATCTGTGCCCCATTGGTGGTCCCTGGCCCTATGTTGATACCTTAAGCTGGACAATTTTAAAGACAGAATAAGTAGAAGCAAAAATCAAAGAAGAGCTGTGAAACAAAACCACTATGCAAGATAGAGAACTTGACTGTCAGAGTAAATTCACCAACATAATCAGATGCCTAGACATCAGCAAAAAATTACAATCCATACTAAGAAACAGGAAGAGATGGCACAGTCAAAGGATCAAACCAAGAAATCCTGATAAGACACAGGATTTAAGACAACTAATTAATGATAATTACACAGATCTCCTAAATCAATTCAAAGAATTGAAGGAAAATATGACTGACAAGATAAGCATATTAAGAAGACACTGGGTGAGCATAAAGAACAATTTGAAAGCCCGTAAAGAAAAGTAACAGAGCTTATGAGAATGAAAGGCACAATGGATGAGATTACAAATTCATTAGAGGCATATAACAGCAGATTTGGAATGGCAAAAGAACAAATAAGTGAAATCGATGGCAGAACTTCTGAACTTCTTTAGGAGGCACCAGGAACCGAACCCGGGATCTCCCATGTGGTAGGTGGGAGCTCAATTGCTTGAGCCACATCCACTTCCCTGTTATTTTAAAAATTTCCTTCCACTCCTATTTGGGGTAGAATTGAAAATAATGACCAGGAGGGACCCTGACCTGGCTGGAATCAAAACTCAGCTGGGACCCAAAGATCCAAACTTTCCCATCAGTAGCCTCCTTCAGCCCACGGCTGTAAGCAACACATTCTTGGGAAGGAAGGCTTCTACGCCCTTCTCTACCTGTGGCTGCCAGCAGCCCTAGTCCCTGCAGATGCTGTTTATTTGAGGGTGGGTGGGGGGTGGATGTCAGGCATGGCTGAGAGCAGTTGACTCACAGTTCTGCTCCAGCAGCCTCTCAGTGTCCCCGTCCTGCTCCTTCCTGGATGTTGTACTGCGTGTCTTGGTTTCTGGAGTACAAGCATCACCTTCTTACTCCTCCCTGTGCCTGCCTCCATCTGCTAGCACTCAGTGAGGCCTCCCTCCAGAGCCACCAGTGCTGCGTACCCCTGCACCCAGCAAGCCCCCAATTTATTTTATTTTAAAAATATATATTTTTATTGAAGTATATCATTCATACATGAACATGAATAAACAATAAGTGTATAGTAAAGATTGTGAACTTATAAAATAATCATATAGGGATCTCGTACATCATCCCTCCACCAACCCTTTGCATTGTTGTGGAACATTTGTTACAAACTATGCAAGGGCATTGTCAAAATATTACTACTAACTATAGTCCCTATCTTATATTAGGTGTATTTTTCTCCGAACCTACCCTATTTTTTAAAATATATATTTTTATTACAGGGGTTGTGAACTTGCAAAACAGTTGTACACATGTGTAGAATTCCCATACAACACCCTTTCACTTATATACCACACTGTGGTGGAACATTTATTACAGATTATGAGATAATATCATCAGACTATTCACCAACCATGGTCCATAGCGTACACTTGGCACACTTTTTCCATACACCTCCATTATCAACACAGTACATCTTTGGCATTGATTCAAGAATATTATAGCATTGTTGTTAACCACAGTCTATAGGTCACACCAGTTTTCCATGCTTCTCCACATTCCCACCACCCTGCAATAGTGATGTACATTTGCTCTAGCTCACAGAAGGACACTCTTGCATTTGTATCCTCAACCACAATTCTTATCCATCTCTGGGTTCACTGTGTTGTTCAGTCCCCAGATTATTCTTTAGCTTTCTTTCAATTGACACTTACTGCTCCAGACTACCCTCTTCAGCCACAATTCCATTTATAAACCAGCTGCTACTCACTATAATGTGTTACCATCAACTCTGTCCATTTCCACACTTTTACAGTCAGGTTAATTAAAACTTTTATGTACATTAAGCATCAGTAATTCTTCTCAACCCTCTTCTTATCTCCTAATAACCTATACTCTAGGTTTTAACTCCCTGTGTTTATTCTTCGTATTTAGTTCATATTAATGAGACCATGTAATATTTGTCCTTTTGTGTCTGGCTTACTTCGCTTACTATAATGTCTTCAAGATTCATCCATATTATCATATGTGTCCCAATTTCATTTCTTCTTACTGCAGCATAGTATTCCATCATATGTATATACCATATTTTGTTTATCCATTCACTGGTTGCTGGACACTTGGGTTGTTTCCATCTTTTGGCAATTGTGAATAACACCACTATGAACATCGGTGTGCAGATATCTGTTCGTGTCATAGTTTTTAGTTCTTTTGGATATATTCCTAGTAGAGGAATTACTGGATCATATGGCAGTTCTATATTTAACTTCCTGAGGAACTGCCAAACTGTCTACCCACAGAGGCTACACCATTTTATAATCCCACCAACAGTGAAAGAGTGTTCCTATTTCTCCACATCCTCTCTAGCACTTATTGTTGTCTATTTTTTTAAATAATGGCCATTCTTTATGATGTTAGATGATATCTCATTGTTGTTTTGATTTGCACTTCCCTAATAGCTAGTGATGTGGAACATTTTTTAATATGCTTTTGGGCCATTTGTATTTCCTCTTTGTGGAAATGTCTATTTAAATCTTTTGCCCATTTTTTAATTGGATTGCTTGCTCTTTTATTGAGTTGTATGATCTCTTTATATAGAATGGAAATTAAACCCTTATTGGATATGTGGTTTCCAAATATTTTCTCCCATTGAGTGGGCTGCCTTTTCATCTTCTTGATGAAGTCCTTTGAATCACAGAAGTGTTTAAGTTTGAAGAGGTCCCATTTATCCATGTTTTCTTTCATTGTTTGTGCTTTTGGTGTAAGGTTTAAGAATCCACCACCTTCCACCAGGTCTTGAGGATGTTTCCCTACATTTTCTTCTAGGAGCTTTAATGGCACTTGCTTTTATATTTGGGTCTTTGATCCATTTTGAGTTAATTTTTGTCTAAGGTGTGAGATAAGGGTCTTCTTTCTTTCTTTTGGCAATGAATATCCAGTTCTCCCAGCACCATTTGTTGAACAGACTGTTCTGTCCCAGCTGGGTGGGTTTGACAGGCTTGTCAATAATCACTTAGCCATAGATGTGAGGGTCTGTTTCTGAACCATCAGTTCGGATCCATTGGTCTATGTATCTGTCTTTATGCCAATACCATGGTGTTTTTTTTTTTTAACCATTGTAGCTAGGTAATATGATTTAAAGTCTGGAAGTGAGAGTCCTCCAAATTCACTTTTCCTTTTTAAGATGTTTCTGGCTAGTTGGGGCCTCTTACCCTTCCAGATAAGTTTGATAATTGTGTTTTCCATTTGTTTAAAAAATGCTGGTAGAATTTTTATTGGGATTACATTGAATCTGTATATCAATTTGGGTAGAATTGACATCTTGGTGATATTTAGTTTTCCAATTCATGAGCATGGAATGTTCTTCCAATTATTTAGGTCTTTTTTGATTTCTTTTAGCAATGCATTATAATTTTCTGAATACAAGTGCTTTCCATCCTTGGTTAAGTTTATTCCTATATATTTGATTCTTTTAGTTGCTATTGTAAATGGAATTTTTTCCCTGATTTCCTTCTCAGGTTGTACATTACTAGTGATTAGAAACACCTCTGATTTTTGCCTCTTGATCTTGTATCCTGACACTTTACTGAAATCGTTTATTAGCTCTAGCAGCTTTGTTGCAGATTTTTCTGGACTTTCTAGATATACAATCATATCATCTGCAAATAGTGAAAGTTTTACTTCTTCCTTTCCTATTTGGATGCCTTTTATTTCTTTTTCTTGCCTGATTGCTCTAGCTAGAACCTCTATCACTATATTGAACAATGGTGGTGGCAGTGGGCATCCTTGTCTTTTTCCTGATCTTACTGAGAAAGCTTTCAGTCTTTCACTATTGAGAACAATATTAGCTGTGGGTTTTTCTTATATAGCCTTTATCATGTTGAGAAGGTTTCCTTCAATTCCTATCTTTTGTAGTGTTCTTATAAAGAAAGGATGCTGTATTTTGTCAGATGCCTTTTCTGTGTCAATTAATAAGATCATGTGATTTTTCTTCTTTGAATTATTAGTGCGGTGTATTATGCTGATTGATTTTCTTGTGTTGAACCAGCCTTGCATGCCTGGTATAAAACCCACTTGATCATGATGAACAATTCTTTTAATGTGTTGTTGGATTCGATTAGCAAGTATTTTATTGAGGATTTTTGTATCTGTATTCATTAGAGAAATGGGTCCATAATTTTCTTTGTAATATCTTTATCTGGCTTTGGTATTAGGGTGATATTGGCCTTATAGAATGGGTTTGGTAGTGTTCCTTCTTGTTCAAGTTTTTGGAAGAGCTTGAGAAGGTTGATATTAAATCTTATTTGAATGCTTGGTAGAACTCACCTGTGAAACCATCAGATCCTGGGCTTTTCATTTTGGGGAGCTGTTTGATGACTGTTTCAATCTCTTCACTAGTGATTGGTTTGTTGAGGTCTTCTGTTTCTTCTATGGCCAGTGTAAGTTGTATGTTCCTAGGAATTTTTCCATTTTGTCTACATTGTCTAGTTTTTTTGGCATAAAGTTGTTCATAGTATCCTTTTATGCTCTCTTTCATTTCTGTGGGGTCAGTAGTATTGTTTCCATTTTCATTTTTTATTTCATTTATTTGCATCTTCTCTCTTTTTTTCTTAGTCTAGCTAAGAGTTTGTCGATTTTGTTAATCTTCTCTAAGAACCAAGTTTTGGTTTTGTTAATTCTCTCTATTGTTTTCCTGTTCTCAATTTCATTTAATTCTGCTCTAATCTTTGTTATTTCATTCCTTCTGCTTGCTTTGGGATTACTTTGCTGTTCTTTTTCTTGTTCTTTCAGCTGTGTAGTTAGATTATTGATTTTAGCTCTTTCTTCTTTTTTAATGTAAGCATTGAGGGCCATATATTTTCCTCTTAACACTGCCTTTGCTGCATCCCATAGGCTCTGATATGTTGTATTCTCATTGTCATTTGTCTTGAGATATTTTTTTATTTCTCTTGAAATTTCTTCTTTGACACACTAATTATTTAAGAGTGTGTTGTTTAATCTCCATATATATGTGAATTTTCCCCTTTTCTGCTGCTTGTTGATTTCTAACTTTATTCCATTATGATCAGAGAAAGTGCTTTGTATAATTTCGATTTTGTTGACTGTATTGAGATCTGCTTTGTGACCCAACCTATGTTCTATACTGGAGAAAGATCCATGAGCACTTGAAAAGAATGTATATTCTGCTGTTTTGGGGTGCAATATTCTGTATATGTCTATTAGGTTTAGTCCATGTATCATATTATTCAAGCTCTCTGTTTCTTTATTGATCCTCTGCCCAGATGTTCTATCCAATGATGAGAGTGGTGTATTGAAGTCTCCAACTATTATTGTAGAGATGTCTATTTCTCCCTTCAGTTTTGCCAGTGTTTGCCTCATGTATCTTGGGACATCCTGGTTAGGTGCATATACATTTATGATTGTTATTTCTTCCTGGTGAATCATCCCTTTTATTAATATTTAATGTCTTTCCTTGTCTCTAGTAAGAGTTTTGCTTTTAAAGTCTATATCATCTGATATAAGTATAGCTACCTCAGCTTTTTTTTGATTACTGCATGTGTGGAATATCTTTTTCCAACCTTTCACTTTCAATCTATTGGTAGCCTTGGGTCTAAAGTGAGTCTCTTGCAGATAGCATATAGATGGCTCATATTTTCTTATCCATTCCACCAGTTTGTGTCTTTTCATTGGGAAGTTTAATCCATTAATATTCAATGTTATTACTGTAAAGGCTGTTCTTATTGCATCCATTTTGATCTTTGCATTTTATTGGTCATTTTATTTTTGACACTTTTATTTACTGTTACTGATACAGTCATCATTTCTAGACTTTCTTCCAAGCCTCTCTCTCCTTCCTTTTCTTTTCAGGCTGTAACACTCCCTTTAGTATTTCCTGCTAAGCTGGAAATACTTTTTGTTCTAAACTCTCTCAGGTTCTGTTTATCTGTGAATATTCTAATCTTGCCCTGATTTTTGAAAGATAATCTTGCTGGATATAAAATTCTTGGCTGGCAGTTTTTTTCTTGCAGTGTCTTAAATATATTATAACATTGCCTTCTTGCCTCCATGGTTTCTGATGAGAAATCAACACTTAATCTTATTGGGTATCCCTTATATGTTGTGCATTACTTTTATCTTGCTGCTCTCAAAATTGTCTCTTTGTCTTTGGCATTTGACATTCTGATTAGTATATGTCTCAGAGTTGTTCTATTCAGATTTATTCAGATGGGAGTACATTGTGCTTCGTGGACACAGATATCTATGTCCTTCAATAGGGTTGGGAAATTTTCTACCATTATTTCTTCAAATATTCCTTCTGCCCCTTTTCCCTTTTCTTCTCCTTCTGGGACACCCATGACACATATGTTTGCACATCTCTTGCTGTCATTTAGTTCCCTGAGACCCTGTTCAAAATTTTCCATTCTTTTCTTCTTCTGTTCTTTTTTTTTTTTTTTAAAGATTTTATTTATTTATTCATTTATCCCCCCCTTGCTGCTTGTGCTCGCTGGGTCAGCTAACCACGCCGTGCGGGCGGGCTTGCCTTCACCAGGAGGCCACGGGAACCCTACTGATTGAGCCACAGCCACTTCCCCATCTGTTCTTTTTTATGTTTACTTTCAGAGACCATGTCTTCAAGTTCCCCAATCCTTTCTTCTGCTTCCTCAAATCTGCTGTTATATGCCTCCAGTGTATTTTTAATTTCATTTATTGCACCTTTCATTCCCATAAGGCCTGCTATTTTTCTATATATGCTTTCAAATTCTTCTTTGTGCTCCCCCAGTGTCTTCTTAATGTCCTTAATCTCTTTAGCCATCCCACTGAATTTATTAAGGAGATTTGTTTGAACATCTATGATTAGTTGTCTCAACTCTTTTATGTCATCTGCAGGCTTATCATGTTCCTTTAACTGGGCCATACCTTCCTTTTTCTTGGTATGGATTATAATTTTTTTGTTGGTGTTTTTGCATCTGGCTTGCCAGATATATTTATTCTGAGTGTAGTTTCTCCCTTTTGTTTAGGGCTTTCTTGTCTTTTCTCCCTTGCTCATTGTGTAGTAGGAGTCAAAGATGTAGTTGGTGGTGTAAGCTATGGAGGCTGAAGCTGCCCACGTTGCCCCAGGAATTGATGAAGCTTCTCCCACCTTTCTTCTCTGTCAGGGGTAGGGACTGAGCTGCAGCCATGTATAATAATCCAAGTTGGGTGGAACAAGACTGTCTGTAGTTGCCTGGAGAGACTGATGAAGTTTCACACCCCTTCCTCCCCTACCTTGGGTGGGTATGGAGGTATATACAGGAAAAGTGATGTAGCACCAGAACCCCTCCCTGCCGGGGGTGGGAATGGACCCTCTGGAGTGCCCAACAGTCTATTCCGTGTGGGCCGAATATGCCTGCATTTTCCCTGAGAGGCTGAGGGAGTACTGTCCCTTCTGCCCTTTAGGGGGTAGGAATGGAACCACTAATGCCCAACAGTTCAGTCCCTGTCGGCTGAAAGTACCAAAGTACCTGCCATTGCCTGGAGAGGCTTAGGAAGCACCAGCCCCCTCCTATCCTATTATGGCATGGGGTTGGATCCACAGGCACCCAACAGTTCAGTTCCTGTAGGCCAAAAGTATCCGCCATTGTCTGGAGAGCCTGTGGTGATACCAGGCTATTGGGGGTGAGGGTGGATCCACAAGTACCCACCAGTCCAGGCTGTATGGGCTAAAAGCAGCTGCAGTTTCCCAGAGATGATGGGCAAACATAGTCCGTCTCTTGACCTATTGGGGATGGGGGTGGAGCCACAGGTGCCTAGCAGTAGGGTTTGTGCAGGCCAAAAGCTCCTGCAGTTGCCCTGAGAGGCTGAGGGAATACCATCCCCCTCCTATCCTATGGGGGGACAAGTGAAGATGGACTCGAAGGCACTCAACAAACCAGTTCATGTGGGCTGAAAACTACTGCTGTTGTCCTGAGAAGCCAAGGATACCCAGCACCTCTCTTATCTTATTGAGGTGCAGGGATGCAGCCCCATGTGTCTGACTATTTAGTCTGTGACGGTGGAAAACACCTGCAGTTTCTTGGAGAGCCTGTTGCAGGTCCTGCCAGCTTCCTCTCTGCTGGAGGTGGGGCTGGAGCCTAGACTAGGGCTGCAGCCTGATCTTGGTGGAAAGAAGCCAGTCCTTAACTTCACTGGATTTTCAGTTAGCCAGCCTTCCCCTCATGCTGGGGGCAGAGTAAAAATGGCAGCTTACTGGGCTCTTTCCAACGTGGACACTCTCAAACCCTAGCTGTTTCTAGGATTATCCTTTAGCCAGCCGAGTCTACTAATTAGTAGCTGAGGTCGGTGGACAATTGTCTCTTCCTTCACCATTTATGGGAAATGGAGCTTCTAACTCCAGCCACTGGAATAGCTCCTAAGGCAGCTTGGACACCAGCCTCTGTGGCGTTGCTTGCAGTTTCCCAGAAAAGGGGTGCAGGTCCCCCCAGCTTCCTCCCTGCCATAGGTGGGGCTGAGGTTTAGGCTAGACCTTCAATCTGATCTGGGTGGAAAGAAACTGGTCCCTACCAGCACTGTGATTTTCAATCAACCCCGCTTCCCCTCATGCTGAGGGCAGAGTCAAAATGGTGGCTACTGGTTTCCTTCTGACCTGGACAGGCTCAAAGTTTATCTGTTCCCAGGGTTATACTTTAGCCTGCAGAAGCTAATCAGTAGCTGAAGTTGGTGCCACACCTAGTCTTCCTCCCTCATTTTTGGGAAATGGAGGTTCCAACTCCAGCCACAGAATAGCTCTCGAGGCGGCTTGTGCCAAGGGCACCGACCTCCGCAGTGTAGAGGGCTCTACTCACGAATCTTCTCTGCAGATGGGCAGTCTCCTTCTTCCATACTTTCAAAGATGTTGCAGGATGCTCTTCTGGTCTTCTGGGGCCCCCAAATAGGTGCTTTAAATAGCTCTGGGTGATTACTAACTGCCCTGTAACACAAGCTGACTTCAGGAGCTCCTTAGTCTGCCCCCTTCTTGGTTTCCCCCCTCCTCCAATTTATTTTTGATCTTATATTCAATACCTTTGTTAAAGATGAATAGATCCTCTGGAACTATTTTTTTTTCTTTGTTTTATTTCCATATTCTGACTTGTTTTTCTTTTGTTTTATTCTGTTGACTTCCTGAAAACTTTTTAAAAATATCTTTTTCCAGTCATTTTACAGAAAATTTCATGTGCTACAGCTCTTTTTTCCCTTCAGTGTTAGTTTTTATATCACCCTTGATTCATGTGTGCAATATCTTATCTCTTGTGTACCGTCATCACACTATTTGAAATTTTTATTGTTCTCCAAATATTTTTGGTTTCCTCCAATTTTCTAATTTCTCCATGACAGTTTGGTCTTAGTCTTTTGGTTTAGAGCAAGGGTTCTTAACCTTTTTTGTTCCACAGACCCCTTTGCCAGTCATTTGAAAACCACGAACCCCTTACTAAGTCCACTTTATATTTTTAAATAAATATATCACACCCGCACCAACACGACTCCACAAGAATGTTTTTTTGAATTTCAATTCAAGCTCATGGACCCCTGGTTAAGAACCCCTCGTTTAGAGTCTTTGTTGAAATGTTTTGTGATCCTTGGATTTACATATATAGTGAAAACTGAACATCTGAATAGCTGATGTTGTGTATTGAGTAGTGATTTTCACCTGGGCCAGTTTACTTTCTCTGGATGACAGTAACAGAATGTGTAGCTATTTCCCATAGGGTTGTTCATATTGTCAGAAGAAATGTCCCATATTCTTCTTCCATGTGGGTATAACAGTGACTGTCAGAATTCTTGGGGAATGAATGTAGGATGTAGACTTGTATTTTTTCCCTTCTTTATTAGTATGCCACACCTGCTTTTATCTGTACATTAAGTACCCATCCCCAAGATTCCTTTGATTCCACCTTCCCTGTGCATAAACCCCTTTTCTTCTACTCTAGTAGAATATAGTGTGGGTATCAGATGGGACCTCTCATGGAGAGGAGTGGAGAATTGATTTATATAGAACTACTTTTTATCAGGTTTACAGCTAATCATCCTGTCCTCAGCCTAGTCTTCATACCCTTATCTGAATTATCTGGTACCTAATTATCATGACTCCTTCTGGTTTCTGCTGTTTATTACTCTCTGTTTAGGATTAACCCTCCTGAATAAATTTAGGATCATGTTCTATGCATCAGCAAAGTTAGTTATTACTCATCCACTTGCTTTTCAGCTTTATCAGCTTTGTTTGAGATTTTCATCTGCTTATGGTTCTTCCCTTATTTCTTAGACATTGTAGTTTTGCCATTTAAAAATTTTTTTCTCTCAATTTAATGTGATTTCAAGAGTGACTGAAGGAAAATAAAGTGTTTCAAGGTTGTGCTTTCAACCTCATTACCCCAGAAATAGTCTTTTAATCATGGCATTTATAAAACAGCTATTAGAAATTTACTGTAGGAAAAAACAACAACAATCCTTTTCTTCTCCTAAGACACCAAGGCATGCTAGAGACAAGGGACAGAAAATCAACTTACTGGATTGTCCTGAGGTAATTCCTACAAAACAAACACAAATAAATGTATAAGCTAACTTAAAGATAATATAATCTTTTTAAAATTTTAAAAGGGTGAAGTTACAAATCTAGAAGTGACAACAACAATTGTTGGATTAGATTAAAAAACCAATTAAATTGAAGTTTGAAAGTTTTAGCATGATATATACATCACATGAAGTGCTTAACTCAACAGAAGTATTCTTTAAAGTAAGAAACATCTTAAGAGGTAGCGACTCATTTTTTGAGACTAAAATGTTAATTCACAATGAAAATATTAAAATCAAAATTTGTATGCCACTGTGTGTGCGTGCACACACACACACACACACATAAAAGAATGAAAGAAAAAGAATGGCATGAAAGAAGAGTAAAACAGGGAAATTCATAATCATAGTGGGAGGTTTTAATATGATTTTTTTTCTATATCTTATAGATGAAGTAGAGTTCAAGGAGAGATATAATATTTGACAATTATTAATGTTGAACTGACTATTAAAGAATATTGTACCTCCAAGGTATATATACACATTCTTTCAAGTTATACTTTTCAGCACACAGTTCACGTTAACACTTTTTCCCCCCAAAATTGTGATAAATATTATCATTCTGTGTTTACATGATAAAAAGCATAAAATGTTATCTATCCCTTTCTTAACTGAGCTTTAGCTATGCTTTTTTTTTTGCCTTTTAAAAAATTTTAGCTATGCTTTTTTACATATGTATTCCAATAATGTATTTGTACCTATTCTTTTATTTCATTTGTTTTAAATTTTTTGTTTTCCTTGGAATTTGTAATTACCTTTATTCCTTCATTTTATTAATTTCTTACACTAAACATGAATTTATGTCAAAAATCTGATCGATGTGTAGAATCTCTTACTTTCTTGATAGACATTTGGGTATCTATCAGATTCCTTGTCTCTTTGATAGGAGCATTTTAAGAGCCCTCAATCTTCCAGCTGGACTATTTGATCTACTCCAGCAGAACAGTTATTTTGGTTTTTTTTTTACACTTTTAAATGGTATATGAATCAGAGTTCAACCAGGATGAGCAAAATCAGAAGGAGATTTATATTAGAGGTTCATTACAAGTAATTGGCTTATGTGATTTTGCAGGCTGCCTAACCAAGTCTTTAATCTGTAGGGCAGGCCATCAGGAAAGGCAGCATAGAAATTTTGGGCTCTGGCTATGGCCTTTGTCCACAGATGGAATTTCTCCTCATCAGGGAATCCACAACTCTGCTCTTAGTTAAGGCCTTTCAATGCATTGAGACACGCTCATCCAGATTATCTAGGGATTTTCTCCCTTGCTTCAAATTAACTGACTATGGGCTTCAATCATATCTACACACGTATTGTTTTGTATTATATCAACTTTCCTGTGGAAAGTCTTCTTTGCTGTGCAGTTAATTTTTGCATTATTTCTGTTTTTTTAGATTTTTTTGTGTGTGCAGGTTTGTGTCTTTTGTTATTGTTTCTAAATCATTTGTATGAGTGAGCTTAAGGAGGGAAGTGAAGTAAATGATTTATTTCAATTTGCCTAATATGGATTAAGATACTCCCTTCATGGAGGGATTTACTCTTAGATATGGTAATATACAGTGAACTTGAAAGCTTCACAATTAGCAGACCAAATCATCCTGATTATGAACAGAAAGAGAGGGCAATGACAGGTCCTCTAGGGTTTTTCTGAGGCTATGTAAGTCTATTAACATGAGTGTGATTTGCCTGAAGAGAAGGAAATTAATATTTTCTTTCTAATACATACTCTTGTCTAGAGTGATTAAAAGACAAATGTGTAACAGCCTGAGAACCCAGAAACTTCTTTTTTATCAAGGAGACTAAAAGAGATGTGAGTAATTGAAAATGAACTTACGAGAGGATCGTGGAGTCTCAGCTGAAACAAAGAAAACAACAAAAAAAAATTTTTTTTAACTTAAATATAAAAGGAAGATTAGTTTTCTCTATTAGCCTTTCTCATTATTAATGCAATAGAATTTGGAATATTCCATTATATAATTGTATTAAATTTTTCATTAAAGAAATACATATATTCTAATTTTGAAAAGACAACTAAGGTTACAGGCTTATAGCAAAAAACTTGTTCCATCTCAGAACCATTCACAATCAGATTTGCACTCCAAATTAAAACCACTCAATACTTAAATGGTGGCTCTTTCCTCTGGAATTTATCTAAATATTTGAAAAGAGCTCTCTGAAAATGTGAGTTCTTATATTTTCAGCTTTATATGATATCCACTGACTGGCTTTGTCCTATCAAAGATGAGGCCTTCTTGATCTTGTATTTAAAACCTCACCTCCAAAAAATGGGCAAAAAAAGCAAAGGAAATGCCTTTAATATATATATATATATATATATATATATATTCATTTTTTTTCCTTTCTCTTTTCTTTCTTCCCTTTTTTCCTTCCCTTTATCACTTGTTCTTTGTTTGATTATTTGTTTTTTTTTCCTTCTCTTTTTTTTTTT